>JAHREE010000467.1:316168-340166 GCA_033628505.1 Tringa tobata | reverse complement strand
TCTGGGGAGAGCGTTACGTTTGGGTTTGTTTTCCGATAGAAAAAAAAAAAATAAAAATAAAAATACACATCATCTCAGCCATTTACTGCGACAAAAAAACCATCACCAAACATTCAAATAACCCGGAGCATCCGGACCGTGAATCCGGCATCGGGGGTCACGGACACAGGGCAGGGGACGCTCGTCCCTCCTGCTGTGCTCTCCTCACTTCGAACAAAAATCCCACTTTTCTGAAGCTCTCATGCTAGGCAGTTACAACACATCCACTGTCTCTTTGCCTCCCGTCCTCGTGCCTCTCCAGCGACGTGACCTGGCCGTCCCGACGGCGCGGTTCCACCTTCACCCCCACAGACATCCCTCCAGAACAGAGAACCCTTAATCTGTAAAGTTCTGAACATGCAAAACACCGGGAAAAATGGTGGGTTTGAGGATTGCTAGCTAACCTAATGGAAAAAAAAAATAAAATAATAAAAAAAAAATATCACTTCAGCCTGGATGAAGGGACGGGCATCCCCCGCCGAGGGACAGCCACCGGGGGTGCCCGGGGCGGGGGGACGCTGCTGTGGTGTGGTGGGTCCCAAGCACACACACGTCCACGCACACGGGGATGCAGGGAGATGGGATCCATCCCACCTGGGACGGGGAAGGAGGCTCCTCAGCCGAGAGCCCTCCGACACTCCATGGTCTTTGCCCACCTTTGGATCCATCACGGGTTGCCGATGACAGCCGGGGTGGCACGGAGCCCGGGGACATGTCCCCGACGCAGGGGACACCCCACCTGAGCAGAGGCATCTAAGAAATCCCATGAGGAGCTCGTGAGCCTGGCACCCTCACGGGGTCTCTCTCCCCTGAGGGTCTCAAAGGACCGTGCAAGAAACCCAGTTCTCCAAACTGGGATAAAAACCAGCCTCCCCAGTCCCACTCCGAAGGCCTGGGAGTGCAGGGGGTCTGGGGACTCACCTGATCCGGGAATAAGTAGTTTCTACAAAGTTTTAGGGCATGGTGGGGTGGTGAGGCAGGAATGATGGAGAGGAAAAAGAAATTATATATAAAAAAAAAAAATTAACGGAGGCATTTCGTTTCTGGAGACCCGTCACGATAAAGTCCCCCAGGTACTGTTAACGCTGCTTTGGAAGCAGAGAACAAATTTCTAACACGAGAACAAAGGTGAGGGGCCAAGGAACTGCAAAGCTGGCAGATTTTTAAAAGCTTCTTAAAGCCAATGAGCCCAAGAGGGTGGTGGTGCAGAAACAAGCATTTACAGCAACGCAGACAGCTGAAAGAGACACCACTGTGACCCAGTGACTGCGAGTGTCCCACGGCTCACCTTCAACTTTGGACTCCACGAGTAAAGGTAAAAAACATTTCCTGCATGAAAGTAATTTCTGCCTCAAAACAATTAAAAAAAAACCCCAAAACTGGCAAATAAAACATTGCTCTACTGTTTGGACATGGGTAGAGGAATCCAAACCACGGGACTATTTTAAAAGGGCAACATGATGCTAGTTTAAAAATTCTGTAGGGTATAAAAGGAAGTGTTTTGTGGCACGATTCACCTCACTCACAACTATGATGGGGTTTTTTTTCCTTTAAGCTGTCAGACAGCGGTGAACAGGACACGTGGGGGAGGCAGGAAAGGCAGCTCACACGATCTCTGAGGGGTCTCAGCAGCAGCCTGGGCCACGCTGCAAAGGGAACCGATCTGATTGTTCCAAATGGAAGATTTATACAAAAAAGCTTCAGTTTTGTTCTCTGAACAGCATAAACACCCACCAGGCGCAAACACACGCACGCACACACACGCAGTGCTGTCCCTTTAAATGTAAAACACAAATACTGCAAAGTGGCAAATAAGAAAAATAAAAAGCAACTTTTTTTTTTTTTTTTGGCAACTTTAAAAAATGGTTAAGAACAATGTGGCATTGGTCCCTAAATCTAGAAAAAGATATTTGGGCACAACATTGAAAGTCAGAATGGATTTGTTTTCAAGAATTCATAACATCTGGAGGAAAAAAAAAAAAAAAAGACTGTAAAAGTAGCACTTATTCTTTTTGACTTGTTTGACACAGTCACATAAATTCATTAAAACATCAGGAAAAAAAAAAATCTTTCACTAAAAAGCTTGGCTTTTAATCATCGGCTCTCGTTGACGTGAATTTAGGAGAAGAGGAAAGCTCGTACTGGAATGCTGCAGGCTGCTGCTTGCCGAACTGGGGAACTGGAATGTGCCTGGGCTGGCGGCAGGGCCAGCGCCGCTCGCCCCGCTCAGTCCGCGATCTTTGCCATCTGCTGCTCCAGCTTGGAAATGCGCTCGTCTTGGTTGGTGATCGTGTCTTTTATCGATTTCAGCTCTTTCAAAATCTCATCCAATTTGGCTTCGTTTTGCTGGAAGACAAGACAAGACACGGATTCGCTGGGAGAGCTGGAGGGACGCGGAGGGGGGATTTCAAAGCAAGGGGCTGCTCTGACCGGGACCCTCGGAAGCTGTACTGGCACAGGCATTCATTGGGATGAAGTGGCCACTGGGCCACTTCAAGGACATACTGGACCAATATCTGCTCTTTAATCATGTTTAAGGACCTACTTGACTGACAGCCATCACTTCCGCATATCACTATGCCCCACATTAGCCACAGCCTCCAATTACAGACTTGTGCAACCTCCTTCTGGACCTGCCTAGTCTGAGGTTTATTTGTCCTACCCTTTGTGCTGGGTTTTCACAGAATCACAGAACAGGTTGGAAGGGACCTCTGGAGATCTAGTCCAACCCCCCTGCCAAAGCAGGGTCATCCAGAACTGGTTGGACAGGAACCCATCAAGGTGGGTTTTGAATATCTCCAGAGACAGAGACTCTACAATCTCTCTGGGGAAAAATCAACACAAAGCAGAGGTGCACAGAAGCTCTCCCAAGCAGATGGGTGGCTGGAACGAGTCAAGCTTTCCTCTGTGTCACAATTCCCAGTAATCTTCCACAGCTACAGAAACCTTGCCTGGAACACCACAAGTATCACCCCAACTCCAGGTCACCCACCAGCACCCAAGTCCCAGGGTACTTGAGTCACACGTGCTCGAGCGTTGTTATAACTATTTCTGAAGTTGCAGCACCCTGGTAACTACATCTCAGGCCACTATTCCCCAAAAGCTTGTGGATTTTACTCACAGAGTTTGAGGCATCAGCTGCTTTCTTTGGAGCATTTATGAGATCACTTTTCTTGTTCGCGGCAGGCTTGTTGTCCAGTATGTTCTTCTTGACCACCTTGAGATCCCTGTTCTTGCCTGGAATGTACCCATGCTTCAAGGAGATGAGAAGGGGATCGGCGTTCTTCCCCTCAAACCACTCCTCTGCTTCCAGAGCTGCTTCTGGGCCAGCTGTATCAGGGTACAGGTCATCCTGAAAGAGGTCCGACTGCAAGCCAGAAGAGATGAATCGGTCAAGCGCTTTGGTGCCGGAAGGCACAAGGTGGCTTCAAACCACATAACCAGCAGGTAGGGCTCACCTTTCGAGGAACCGTCATGATGATGGGCTCACATTTCCTCTCGTGAAGCTTGAAGAACCTTTGAAAGGAAAAGTTGTGACTTGGAGGTGAGGACAGCCAATGTCGTGCAAAGGAGACCTCTGTTCTGCTGCTCACGCACAGCAGCGGGAGTAGTACACACTAGCCAGCCTTCTGCTCCCATGTGTCTCCACACTCCACTCCACACCCTGCTCACTGCGCTGCTGCTCTAATTACTATTTAAATTCCCCAAAACCGGCTTCCGACCCCTGTCTACAAGCTGGAGGCCAATATCAGACTCAGGCACCAAAAGCTCATCATCGATATGTTGACAGCACAGGCTGTAACCAACCAGATGCTAAGTTTTCTGCAGACAATGTGTCCCACTCAATATCACTCATTTTTTTTTTATAACAGACTCAACCTAAATCCCAGCATATTTTGAGGTTCTAACACGTTACGCCCAGCAACACTATCGCTTCATGTCACAGGTCCCAACAAAGCAGGAGTGTGGCAGAGAAGTCTTTCCAACAGTGGGCTCCTACGCCCAGCAGTGCTCGGTTTGCCAGCAAAGCAAGGGTGAAAACACAAGGGGTTTTACAGAAGGCTCCCAGCCCCTTCCCCTCCTGCCACGCTCCTCCCCTGCCCACAGAAAACTGGCTGACGTGCACTGTAGGAAGGTGGCCCACACTATCCGGGTGCAGCAGCAGGACTTTTCCATTTCTGAGCGGCTTGAGCTGGTGATGGGGGTGGCCTGCTAAGGTGACACCACCCCACCAACAGCCTCTCTGCGTACCTGGCAATCTCACACTTGTTCACATCAAGGCCCCTCTTTGGCATGAACCCCATGCCCCTCTGCGGCTCTTTGCTGCTGAAGGTGTTGAGGTAGTGAACGTAGGGGGATTCGTCCGTGATCTCGAAGTAACGAATGCTGCTGTCACCCTGCAAGAAACGAGAGGGGGACCACTCCAGAGGCTGGAGGGGCTTGTGCTCCCCGTGCCCTCCCTGTGAATCTGGCAGCCATAGGCCTCACCCCATAGCCTTCCCTTCAAGGAACATCGCCACAGAGTAACGCACAGTTTACAGCTGCATTTTTTAATTTTTCAGGCTAAAACTTCCAACTTCTTGCCAGTCAAATATGTCTGTTCTCAGGCTGCTCACAGCAGTCGCTGTCAGACAGCACGCTGCCGCCTTCTCGATGGCCACACGGCTATAAAGGCTATAAACCAGTTTCTCTTTGATTCCAGGCAGACTGGAATTTGATTCTACTACACTAGCACCTCTGAAACAGCAGAAGAGGTAGCAGATATAAAACAAGTATTTCTCATTAGCTGTTTACAAAGATTCTTGAATGTACATTCTTGAATGTACTTGTATGGATCCTCCTTTGTAATTACTTGTTCGTCTTGTCTTTGGCTCCCATTTGTAGGAAGTCCAAAGCAGCAGCATTCAGAAGTGGGCACTTTAGAGCACTTAAGGCCTACAAATTACTTTTAGAAAGGAGCACGTGATTCCAGTTTTCTATTATTTAACCCCACAAAATTACTGTAAGTGTTGCTACATGCTCCATTATCTTCAAGTACAAGGACGATAACATCTAAAACGTACCTTCCTCCCACACTAACAAACGATCATTCAGATCAACACCAACAAAGGATGTTTTGATGATGGTACCTGACTTGTTGCATTAAGAGCAGCTTTACCTAAGTAAAATCCGTCTCAAAGAAACATCCAATGACATACCAGACCTTCACAGGGTCTCCGTATGCTCCTGCAGAGTGGGGATCAAACCGATTTCAGAGCAGCCCGATTTGTCTGCAGCTCTGACCATCGCTGCAGGGCTAACTTTTGGTTCTACCTTTCTCACTCGAGATAGTTAGGGAACATTTCACATTTCAATCAACAGGAGTCTCCCTCTATACACACCCAGTCATTCCACAAGCTTCTCCTTACCTTGCCACACAAGTAAATAATGTTGGTATCTGGATCGTAGAAGGGCAGCAGGACCCCGTTGCTGGTGTCCATCTCATGAAGGGCTATGGGTTCCTCCATGTTTTTCTGGAAATAAAAAAATGCCAGTGATGTTAATGAAGAACGGAAAAGCTCACGTTCACCTGAGACCTAAATCATTAACAGTTCTTTGTAGCTAATGAACACACAGCGGTGTCTTCACCACCCTGAAAGATCTGTGTGTTACACTAACACACACTGTAAAAACTCACATGCTTATTTGTTCCCCAGGGACATTTTAATCACAAAATGCAATAAAAGCAGGACCCAAGAAAATTCACAGTCGAGGGGAAGATGTGACAGTCACGTTAACAAGTGTCTTAAGCCAGTGTGATGGGACTGTTGCTGTCTTGCTCTGCAAGACAACAGCCGAGTAATAACGGGAGAGGAACCTACCGGGTTCCAAAGGGCAAGCTGCCGTTCGCTCATGCGGCTGAAGCCGGTTGTGAAGATGTTTCCATCAGCGAGGAAAATGGCTCGCATGGGCCGGGCTCCTTCGTGGGTTTTCTCTTTCTCCTGAAAGAGATTTACAGATCAGCCTCCAGCGAGGAACAGGAAGCCCACCTGGTGGTGGCTTCTCTTCTAGCGGCACAGAAACCCCGGCAGGACACACTGCTCCTCCACGCAGGGTGCCGACACACGGAGCAACATCCAACTATCTTTGCCCCATGCTTGAGGGAAAAAAACAATTATTAAACTACAAAAGAAGTGGTCATTCCTGTCTCATTTCAGCTTTGCCTATCAGGCTCTTACAAGGCTGAAGGAAGACTGCTTTGCAAGCTACGACGCATATGCAGGCTGCTAAATCTCCACTTTACATACACAACTTTGGAACTGTAATTATACAAAAGGATTAGATGTGGAATTACACTCCTGCAGGTTTTAAAACCAAGCCCTAAAATCCTAGTTCAAACACTAATCCAAATAAACCCAGACAAATCCCTCAACCACTGCTATACCTCCTGCAATGTTTTCCTCACTTTGAAAAACACAACTAAACACAGTATAAACCAGGCAAAAAGGTTCTTTCTCTATAAACTCTTGCTACTCTCTGTTGTAGTGAAACCCAGTTGCTTCTTTAATTATCATACAAACTTACAGCAACAATTTCTTGTTTCCTGGGGTCAATAACTCGAACTTTTTTGTCTTTGGAAGCTGTACAGATTAGGCTGCCATTGCGATTCCAGCTCACATTGAAAATCATATCAACGTGCATGTCATCCAGGTTTATGAGGGCTTCACCTGTTCCCACGTTCCAGATGATGATTGCATTATCACAACCTAGAAGGGAAAAGAACAGCTAAAGTCACAACAATGGTGTGTACAGAAAAAAAAATCCCAACCTAAACCAGCAGCAGGGAACAAGGTATCACATCTGCTGCGGTTCCAAAGCTTCAGATGCTGACTCTTAAACATGCTCTATGCACCATCATGTATGCAGAACCCCAGGCAGCACATCCTCACTCAAATCCAGGCTGAGAGTAGGGACCAAGCAGCCAGAGAAGGCACCAAACTCCTCCCTTGAAAGCATCAAGCACCTTCTCAGAGGTGCTGTGGCCATCCCAAACAAAGGCAGTTTACGCAAGAGTATTTGGGCATTGCTCCCACAGCATGCAAGGGGCAGGCAGGAGAGGTCCCTGACAGGGAGGAAGCTGAAGGGAAAAGCAGGAGGAAGAAGCTGAAGAAGGTCTGGGAAAGTATGCTCTGGCTGCTGGTACTGTGGGAGCTTTGTGCAGGAGCTTCTGGGTCTTGGCTCAAGTGCAGGACTACAGAGCAAGAGGTGCCAAGGGCAAAGAGGCGATGTTTTTACGACTCTATACATGAGAACACCGGCTGGCAGCCAGTCGTTGCCTTCTCAGATCAGAGAAATTTGTGGCAGAAAGGGTAAAACTAGCATGGATGGAAAAAAGGCAAGTGACAGCAGGAGAAAGAGCAAAACAAAGAGAAAAAAGAATGGCAGACAGGAAAAGCTGAGGTCAGCAGTTTCACGAGGACTACAGCCATCAGGTGGGTGGGTTTGTTCAAGGACCCGACACCAAGAAGACAAAGAATAAAACCTAAGACAAGGTGACAGCAAAACAAAGGACAGGACTGGAGGACCAGGGAAGGGAAGGAAACACCATGTGTGACTGAACAATTTCTCCTAAGGCTCCCGAGAGGTGAAAACATGTAACGAGGCAAAAGGTAACAATCACTCCAAGCTCCTAAGGGGTGGGAAAGACATCCAAAATCAGTTTACTGTCACCAAGAGGAACCCTGTAGACTGCAATGACCTGACTGCATCCATTCTCCTCTGGGTTTCTTAAGAGTGAAAACACACAGCTCATCTGACAGTCCAGCTGAAAGGACTGGCTGCTTTTACTGGGCTCTAACCTAAAGGTCATGCTATGAAAGCCTCAGACTGTGCTAATGGATAATGACTTATCCATTTAATTTCCATAATGATGTGACTGTTTTTCAGTGGTCGAAAGAAGCTCATTGCATAGACCTTGCCAGTCAGGGAGACAATTTGGCAAATGCAGAAAATGAAAGGTTGTGGAAGGACCAGTCAGACTCTGGGACACCTTGCAGGGATCAGTGAAAAGGAGAAACAGTTGGGCCTTTTATAAAAAGTACAAGAAAATAGGGATGAGTGCAGACATAAATAGTTATCAGTGGATGAAACTTGCAGATCAAATAAAGTCTGGAACAATTTTAATACAGTAATCCATGCCTCCAGACAGTTTCCTGGTTCTTGTCCCTGTAAACTGAAGATAAGAAAAGGCCAAGATAAGGAGGAGGCTATGAGCCATGTGTCCCAGTATTCTGCCATTAGTCTGGTGACTCGCTGGCCCTAAGCAGCTGGGAGAGGAAGGAAAAGGAGTCAACAAGCTCTTCTCCCAAACACTTGGCGTGAAGGAAAAGGTGAGGGAGAGATGCTTGTTGGCCCCCCAGCCCCGAGGCAGGTACCTGCGCTGAGCAGCACGTTGCGTGCCGTCGGGTGCCAAGACACGATGCCGACTCTCTTGGAATGGCCTTCTAACACCACCACCGGCTCTGTCAGGGACAGGGTGAGTCCGTTCTCGGGAATCTGCCACACCTGGAAAAGGGTAAGGAAAGACGGTTAGCCAAGGGCCATCCCCTCTGAAGAGGGCCGTTACCCATTTGCTTCCTGCACCGTGCCACGGCAGAGCTCCGGGCTGTCACTCCACAATATAAACAGGAAGAGAGAAACGGGGAGGGAATCGTTCCCAGCCACCAATAAACCTCTGGCTGCTCTGTGCGTAACATCCTTCCTCGCTCTCGCTGCCAGCACAGAACCACCAGCCACCTACACTGCAAACACCCCAGTATTGCTGTGCCCAGAGATCCATTCATCTCAGGTGCTGCCTGAGAAGGATTCAAAAACCAATTTGCCTTGCAGCTCGAATTCCATCTGAACAAGCTGCTGTCTTTTCAAATTATGCTTGTTTCTTCCAGGGATGACACTGCAGCTGTACTGGTGCCTACTTTTTATTTCTTTAGACGTGCTGGCAAATAGAATTTTCTCATTACATTTAGAGCCTCCTTTCAGATGCCATTTAACTGGGGAAGAGCAGCTTGGTCCTGGCAAAGGTTAAAGCAGCCCAAGTCAGCATTGCAGAGACTACCTTCAAATGCAGTTTTTGCTTCTTGCCTGCTCGGTTACACAACCCTTCTGTTGCAAGCATCTTCAGGAAACTGCCCTCAGGAGGAGGAACAGAACCCCGAGGATCACATTCTGCTGGAATTCCAGCTGTGGAGTCAGAGCAGGTTTATGCACCAAAGGAGGCAGCTTCTGCAACCGTCAGGGAGCAGGGATGGGAGAGACAAAATTCCTCACCCAAGGCAGGATCAGCCCTGCTAAAACTATTCCTGCAATTCAGCACTGGACAAGCATCTTTGAACTGAATTTGACCTACATAGAGCGTATTAAAAAATTAAATAGAAAGCCCATCAGTGAGCAATTATAGCTACCTATAGATAGGTGGCAGCATTAGAGCACATTTGCTTCGCCTTCTATTGTTTGCTTTTTTCTGGAGGAAGAGAATAGGGCTTGCCAGACCCTGCCCACGATGCCCAAGCGAGCTGTCAGCGCCAGCAGATGCGAGCCCAGTGGATTTTGGGAGCGATGCAGACAGACATGCGTGAGGGCAACACGGATTTCTGCGCTAATCCCAGTTCCTCCCTTCTCGCAGAGCTGGCTGCTGCTTCTATAAAACCCTCCAAGATGCACAAATTCTCAGCACGTACCAGCTCACCTCTAAATAACCCTAGAATGATTTTACTTTTCACCAACGCGGCTCTCGGTGCCGTCCCTCCCACCACCCTCAGCATCCCAGGAAGAACCCCCTGTGATGGACACACAACCTCAGCAGAGAATTTCTCTGCAAAGATGGAAGATCCCTTTCTCTTCCTGCCTGAAGGACCAGTGCTAGCAGTAAAATTCTCTAAACCAAGACTTTTACCAGCAATAACGTTTTAAAAATGGGGTTGCTAAGTGGAGAAGCAGGATGTTGTCCTGTTCATGTCCCATCCCACCAGCTTTCCTACCGGCTGCAGCCACAGCTCGCTCTGAGGGTTGTGCCGAAACACAACAGGCCTTGTGAACTGCAACAAACCGCATCACCTGCCCGTTACATGATAAAACTGGGTTACAAAGCTGTCAAATTTTACAGAAGCAGCTTTCTCCTTGCCAGTCGGGGTTTAACAACCTGACGCCGGCAGTAGCAACAGTTCAAAACATGTCTGCTGATGGGAGAACTTTAACATCAGTCTCCTAAAACTGGTACCTGCACTTGATGTCATACCTGTGTGCGGGTCTCTCAGATGAACCACCTGCAAAGCCCTCACAATCATAAGCACTGATGTCATGCTGCAAAAAATAGGTATTACCTAAAGCAGTAAAAGCTGGGAAGAGAACGTGAGAGCTGGGAGACCCCAGCAGAAGAGGCAATGGAGGGGAGCCAGGGACATTAAGTGACACCAGTGCAAGGGCAGAGGATGCTCGACACGAGCAGCTGGGGTCCAACAGCTCCGCCTGGCAGGTGGATGCTGGGGCACTGCTGACGTGGGAATGAAAAACAGAAAAAAAAATAATCACCAAAACCACTTCTCCACTAGATGAAAAAGCCATGACAGCCAAGACCGACCTACTGAAATTGATGTCACACCAAGGATTAAGCAGAGAGCCAGACACCTGGTTATTCCAGGAGCTCTTAAAAATGACAAGCCTTGATGAACACAGGCACTTCTTCCCCTGAGAGAAATGATGTGATCAAGTGACCTGCTCCAACTCACTCCTTTTGAGGAGGAATCTTTGAAAATCGAGTTATTCATAAAAAGACCCAGGGGCAGTACAAGCTTCTGGTCCAAGTGTGACCTGGGGATGAGGCACGCAGGAACAGCAGCAGGGTCAGAGCAGCTTCTACACCTGCAGCTGAAGCCAAGCTTCCTCCCTGCCAAGGGGCAGCCGGAGCAAAGGGATCGGGTCCCCAAAATCTCTGTCTCTGGTCTGTGCTCTCTCAACCAGGAATGGTGCAGGGATCCTTCCCTGCAAGATCAGCTTCACAGCAAAGTAATTTCTGTGCCAGAAAACTCCAGGACCAAGTTTAAACGTGAGCCAGAGAGTGGGAGAGGAAAGGGAGGTATTAGAGGCAAAATACCAATGAAAAGGATTTTTTAAAAGCCCCTGGAGTACAGTCAGATTTTTTTTTTTTCTCTAGAAGGGAAAGCCCCTATAGTTTACAGCAGCTGCAGACCAGTGTAATCCTCTGCAGATTACAGAAACTATTGACCTAATAATCCTGCTTGGTATTGCAAAAGAAAAGAAAGCCAGGAGTGTAAAAGGTCAGGGTAGGCTCCCAAGCGACCTGGCCCACTCATTCCTGCCTGGGGTGGGGTGTCTGTCTGCAGCGTAGGATGGAATGAGATTCACAGGGCAAATCAAGGAACTTTCACTTTGGACGCAGGACCCAGCCTGCTGAAGGTGAGGACTCGGGATGAGTACACAAAGGAAACCTTAATCACAAATATCACAAAATTAATTGGGCACCAGTAATGGTTTGTCAACTCTCCCATTTGTGAGAGTTTCAGGGTGTTGTTTTTCTTTTTTTTTCTTTTTTTTTTAAGTTAACATGGCTGGTTTGTTTGCTATCGAGGAAGTGCAGTCACGCCACAGTGATGTGGAGAGGTTTGGGTCTCAGAGGAAGAGCAGGAGGAGGGGGAAGTTTTTGCACAAACAGCATGTGAGAAGAAAAAGAAAGCAAACTTTTTCAGCACTTTTTTTTTTTATACCCTTTAAAGACAATCGAAAACTGTCTCTTCTGGCTCTGCACCAACCAGCAGAGAAGATTAAGTCAATTTCTAGAAATATCAATCCCAATATCCATATTTCATGAGGAAATGAATGAGTTTGAGCCCTGGGGTTTATCTAAATCCCTGCTCTCGTATCGCTGCAGGAAAAGGTACTTTATGCATCTATTCTTTGTAGCTGCAAGACCTTCTCTACAGCTGGCTGGTCCTTGTTCATCCTGTCCTGGTACCACATCTTAACTGTCTGCCATCAGGTTGGCGTCCCAGGTCATTGCAAGGGCTCTGGTTTAATTTTTAAAACAAATTGGCTCAATCAAACGAAGTCTACTCTGGCTGTGACATGTAAACTCATTAGTATTCCCCTTCTATTGAAGCAAATTTTCCATATCTGAGAAAGGCCATCTGATAGCATCTACAAGCCTTTATGTAATCAAACATTTTCCAGCTGAATTAAAAAAAACCTGCAGTACATTATAGCCATCGAGCAGAGTATCAAGCATGAATATTTAAGTAATTCCTTATTTGTTGGCACAAGAAAATCATTCTTCAAAGAGAACACCAGAAGAGGCCACAGGAGGTATCTGCGTGCCACAGCCTCGTAAAGGAAGTTGCTCTCTGAGAGCAACTTCTGCAAAAGAAGAGAGAAATTTGGCAAGAAACCAGCAAATGGGGCAGAAAAGCTACTGCCATTACCTACACCACGTCCCCTGTCTGATTAGGGCTCTCATGCTACATTGGACATAAGAAATGGGCCACGTTCTGGAGAACTGAGAACAAGGCATAAAAAAAAAGGAAGTACTTACAGATTACAAGCATTTCATTATATCTCAGGCCACTTCAAGCGAGTTTTATTTGCCAACTGACTCAAAAGGAATCTGTTGGCTTCGTGCTCAAACTGGCAAGGGCAGGAGGGGACGGAGGCCAACGTGTGCCCCGAGGAATACCCGGCGTGGGACGAAGGAAGAGCGTTTGCTCCTCCACGAGCCTACGCTCCCACCGAGAAGAAAGCGGGCGGTGTTTTGGAGAGGTCCATTCTGCTTTTTCCTCCGCTGGGATGAGGCAGTGATGTGCTTATACCCACCGGCACCGGGACTTGCACAAAGGTGGCCTTGCAAGGGTGAGCTGTCCTAAGCATTGCCCCCCACCATCTTTTTCTTCTCTACCTGCAAGTAATTTCTGAATGCATCAGATGTGACAGCAAAATTAATAAGTGCATCACCCGAAACTGTCAGACCGCACCTATCAGGTGCTTTTCATCAGAAAAATCTCAACACAGCTACAAATAGTGAAACCCCTAAAGCTGTCCAAGCTACAAAGCCCAGCAGTATCAGAGAAAGATGTCTTCCTTCCCAGTCCCCTATTTACCCCTACTGTAATGATCTCAAATACCACACCTGTTCAAGGTTTATATGCAGCTCATAGGGTGTCTCCACCTTCTACAAACCTGAGATTTTATCTATATGAAAATGCTTCTAACTTTTGAAAGGGCCAAGCTAACCTTCTCTGTGCAACACAAAGGCTACAGACAGTGCAAAGTTCTGGCTGCAGGGAACCGACCCTCTTCATCCCGGAGCCATTGGTCAGAGAGCATCTCAAAGCCATGCTCTCCTCCTCAACTCGTATCTCATTGACGGTGACGAGATCTTCTGTGGCAGAGGATAAGATCCTAAATCCTTGAGTGCCAAGGCACAGATGGTCTTTAAAAACCTACGGTATTTGTTTAAAAGCAGCTGGCACTTCTGTAGAAAGCCACACGATTTCCTCTACTGTATCACTCTTTCTCATTTCACGTTAATGCTAACGAAGAGTTCAGAGCTGATGAACAACCACATATCCTTCAAAGTAAGATGAGTTTATTCAGTGACAGGCTGTTCAGGAAGGACTCCAAAACCTTTTTGAAGAAAAGCAAAGAAAACAGGATGCTAATTTACCCATGCCAGGACAGAAAAGCAATTAAAAATGGGAAGGCTCATTAGCTCATCCAGTTTGTTTCCAGATAGTCCAGGCCAGGGTTGTTCTTTAAGCTACATACTCTAGCTCTGTCCATCCTGATTACCAACTGTCCCAAAAAGTCTGGGATCCATAGTTTCCAATCAGAAGTTAGGTGATACTTAACAGGAGATTCAAATTGAGTCTTCAGCTGGTCCTCTGTCTTCTTCTGTGGGCATTCAGCTCCTCTGCATCAAACCTCCAGCTACCACGCACCTAACATCTTCCACATCATGAGGTGCACACGCTCGTTCCTTCAAGAATTCATTTCAGCTGCTTGCTGCCTTCCACCCAAGACACCAACAGGTCCCACACACCACCAAACTTGAAGCCAGCTACACCGCAGCGTCTGGCCATGTGCGTGTTGCCTCCAGGGATGGAGGGGAAGCCCACTCCGTGTTAGGTCCCAGTTTCTCACACCCCCTGCTCCAGTGCGTGCAGATAAGCAGCAACCACAGAGCAGACAACCTGCCGTGAACCCAGGCCCCACCGAGCTTGTCTGCACAGTTGTAGGCTCAGATTCTCCCAGACAGTTTGTGTCTACATTAGGAGCATTTGGACAACTTGTAATTGAACACTGTTGGTTTTTCTACATAATTCAATCCCCCCGGAGCCTCACAACATACTTCTCATTGCACTTGGATTAGAGACTTATTTTGCCTCCAAGAAGGCAGCTATGGACCTTAGCTTCGCCTGCTCCCGTTGATGCTCAAGTTTCAGAGACCCTTCCTTCTGACTTGCAGCCCTTCTGGATCCTGGTTTCTGGAGGAACATTCCTGCATCCTTCAATTCTTAGTTCTAGCCCAGTTGTGAATGTTACAAACACAGAAGCTTGATGTTTTGTTTAATATTAAATATAGTACATTTTGTTAACATGCTTCAGCTTCCAAGACTGAGAGATCACAGGCAAGAGCTGTCCCAGGATAAGCCTCTTGGGATGAATCCCCTCCCAAACATTTTAACGATGAACAGAAGCAAAGGAATTTATCTGACATGATCTATAATAAGATTTCAATATAACATTCAGCCTACAGCATTTCTAAATATGGCCAAAGATCACTGAAGTTATTTGGCATTATTTCATCTTACAAGGATTTTCTTTCACTTATTCTGCTGTGTTTGCATACACGGGATTCCACATCCATCATGGAGCAAGGTCGTCTATTGTTCAGTGGGCTCTGACTGAGGTAAAACAGGTCGCAGGACCAAGGCTGGCAGGTGCAGAATTTGGATTGTTTTTTATTTATTTAAAAAAGCCCTTCTGACATCTACTCACAACCTCTAGTTACAGGAAAAAATTAAAGCATCACTGAAATCAAGGGCTGAAGCAAGTCTGAAACCCATCAGGTTTCAGAAATTCAGAAAAATTCCGAATTCAGAAAAACCCCTCCAATTACCCACTTTTTCCCAACACACAGCAGGATACTTGAGGTAAGGAACCACCTCGGTCTTCTGCAAAGTGCACAAGTCTAAACACCTCGCCACTGACTGGCACTTTCTTCTCTTTCCTCTTCCCAAACATCAGAGAAATCCCCAGGGGAAGGAAAAATGGAAGAGCAACTGAAGACAAAGCCGGGAAGACACAGCCCAAGTCCATTACTCCAAGTCCCATTTCAGTGCTGAAGAGATTCTTCTCAGGAATTTGAGGTTGCACCTTCTCCAACATAATGCAAGAAGAAAGCGCCGGTTGTGAGAGGCCAAATTCTGCTGTTACACAGGTTACAAACCTTGCTCTGCTATTTTTGCTCCAATTTTTAGCTAGGTCCTGCACCCAAGACATCATAATTTCTTAAGCCGAGACCAAATGCGATCTGCAGAACGCCCAGGACCGCTCGGCGTCAGTACAGGAAATTTCTCTTTAGAAATACAAGTGTCATTTGCAGCAGCTTTTTAAGTGTGAAGTAAAAGCCCCCCAGATTAGACAAATTAAATGCACTTACCATGACGGTGCAGTCCTCAGAGCCACTGGCGATGACCTGGTCATTATGAGGACACCAGTCTATGTCCAGCACCGGTCCTGTGTGGCCACACACTGTTGGGTAGGACTTGTCAATCCGTCCTGTCTGAAGGGGGAAACAAGGAAGAGAGCTGTAATACACAGACAGCACAGAGCACATCTCACACAGTGGGGGAAGATGCTGCCTAATTCTGCATTAACTCTTTCAGTATTCACAATTCCATGGAATTTGAATCATCCCAGGGATCGGTAGAGGAAATGAACATGTGACTCTTCTCCAGCACAGACTAGGTGTAAAGTCCCGATGACAGGCAAGGGTTCAGAGGTTCAGCACTGGAGGACTTTGCTCCCCCTCGGATGCAGGGATGCAAGCTAATGAGATGTTCCCATTGGAACTGAGACAAATCTCACGATGGCAACGCAGTTGTCGAAAAGAAACCAACTTTGCCAACTGGGTCTACATTTTGCTGATGGAGTTCCCAATAGCCTGAAGCACCTGACCCCCCCCGCAACTGCTGATGCACAAAGTAACCCAGCATCATCTGTGCGAAAGGAAATACAAATCACTCTAGCTAATCATCATTATCTCTCTTGGTTAAGTAAGTCTTGCACACATGGGAAGCAGTATTTCAAATACTGAAGACACACGCAGTAGCTGCAGGGTGAGCAGGAGACCCCTGCGCTTCCAGGGCCAGAACCCGGGTCCTGCTCCGAGGGGTTTTGTTTCCAGGGAATGCCGCGATGGACTTTTCATGAGCAGTGGGAGAAGAGAGACAGGAGGGAGAGGTCTGTGATGGGGCCATCTTCTTTCGTGTTTAAACATGCAGAAGAAATGGCTGGCATTTCACTTCTGCCATTGGGTGATAACATTCCCCAACCTTGGAGGTTACATCTCTTAACATATGCCTCCTACCCATCTCCATGTGGAAAGCTCTTCCTATTCAGCGCTGTCTTACAGACAAAGGATGGGAATAATGCTGGATATCAGCTTTTGAAGGCTACTGACCTGGAGACCTCTGCCAGCGACAAAACAAGACAGAGATCCAAACAGACTAAGTTACAGAAACAAAACAACTACTATTTCCTAAATAGCCAAATTGAGATTTCAAAAAAAGAGACTGTCTCAGCGATTCAAATGCTTTTGGAATTATTAAAAGTGAAAGTGTTGTAGATGAAAAGCCATAAACCAGGCATTCAAAAATTAAAGTCTGTGTAATCCCTCTTGGATGCCATAATGTGAAATAGGATTTAAAATATTAATACATCCAACTGACATGCATAGTCCATCCATCTTAATTTATCTAATTAAAAAAGAACCATGCAGAGCATATGCGCATAAACATATTTCACAAGTCACGTTACAGGCTAAATACAAATATAGACCTAAATCAAAAGAAAAAAATACGACTAATACCGCACGACGTCAGTGACTACCTGCTCTTGCTCCCAGGCAGGGCTCACATAATCCTCTAAGAGGAGCCCGAGGTAATTATTTGCAGGCTGCACGAGCGCTTGTCAGTTTAGTTTAGAGTTTTTACAGTAATTTATTACTGGAGGGAGGAAAAAAAAAGAAAAATTCAATTTGAACAAATTAAACCACAAACTTCACCTTTCAGTTTTGATCATGATGAACCTGAACAGCACGAGCGGCAGCAGCCAACTGCCTGTGACAGGCGGCCGACCGCAGGGACCAGGCAAGCCCACCGCCTGCTTTTGATCACCTAAAACGGAGCTCATTTTTCAAACCCACTATCTTGTACAGCCATTAGCTCACCAACCAACAGTGCTCCGAGAGCAGTGAGGAAAACAAGGTGAGGGAGGCTCCGTGTCAGCTCTCGATGCTCGAAATCAGAAGGGACCAAAACAGCCACGGGCTTCTAGCAGCCAGGTAGAATAAAGCTCCATCTTGTCACCAAGATGAGGAACCTGAGACAACACACAGGGGTGGCTTCTGGGGACAAGGACAGACAATGTATCTTGGGCCAGAGCCATCTGGATCAAGAAGAAATTGCAGATGCACAAAGGGGAAGTTAAACCAAACTGAGCAGAAATATCTTTGCACCATGTTACAGGGGAATAGATGCTTATTATCTTCATCATCCGTAAAGTGGACCCTTTTCCTGCCTGGATGTGGACAGTGACACAGGAAAACCATTTCTAAGAAGGGAACAGGGTAAGGATGGGGAAAATAAGACGTTATTTAGAAGCAGTGTGGGAGATGCAGTAACTTCAAGCAACCCCAAGCTTATTCACAAAAACGTACTTATTCACAAAAAATTACAAAAGCAAGCCAGCAGAGTAGAAGCAGGAGAAGGAGACGTCGCGCTGCCTGTAACACAACAGCTCCCTGGGTCTGGCAGGGGGAGACAACACCAGAGGAGATGCACAGCCCAGTGACATCAACATTTACACCCGGGCAAGGCACTACTGCACGAGAGGACCAACCCGCTCACCAGGGTCCCCAAAGAACAGTGTCAAAATAGCAAAGTGACAATAGATGAAGATGTGGAGGGACGGACTGTGTGACGCTGCTCGAAGCTGCAGCTCGGCTGGGAGAAGTCCAACCACTTTCAGAGAAGCTACTGACTTTTGGTCAGAGACACAAACACATCTTTGCAGGAAGAGGAAACCACAGACAGCAAAGAGCAAGAGCTCTCCTCGGCAACACTTCTAAATGCACTTTACCTGCTCCACTTAAAAACCCCCAACACTTTCATTAGAAAGTTCAAACCTTCAAAGGGGATCGGGGGGCTGTCAAAGGATAATAACTCATGTCACCACCACCCCAGGGCCTGACCCAGCACACCTTCCCCTCAACCACCCTGTAGGGTGAGAAATTAACTGTTTTTAAGTCAGATGTGTTATTTTATCACCTCTCTAAGCCAGTTTTGTAAATACCGTCCATGCAGGCTACACCGCAGGCTTCCTCCTCCCGGCGGCATCCGCCTCCCCGGAACAAGGGACCCCTATTCCTGGCTTCGTGTGGGATTAGCTGTGCACAAAAGAGCTTTAAAAACAATATTTGAGGGGCTTTGCCAAAAGGGAAAAGACCAGGAAACCTGCAGTAGGGTATTAAAAAAATGCCAGCCTGTAAAATTAACAAATTTAATGTTTCTAAACACAACCCCTTTTAAAAGAGACACTTCTGCCACAAGGACGAGGTTTGCAACTTCCCTGCCAAATGGGTGCGTTCTCAAGCTACTGTAGTACTCCCAGGTTTGGGAGTTTATTTATTTATTTTTAAAATGTAATCTTTTAATTAGTTAAGGATTTATAATAAATCTCAAGTGCTGATACGCAGCTTAAAATTAACTCGGTACGACTTCAAGAAATTAAATCCTTCTCATAATCCATTATGACTCTGGTTGAGCAACACATCACAGTAACAACTTTTGAAACTCAGAGTGTATTTTATTAAAAGTTAGCCAAAAAGGTGAATTTGCGTGAGGATTAGCATTAATATGCTGGATGGCGTTTGACTAGAAGCACACTCAATATTCAGGTCCTTCAGCAGCTGGTAAGCTGACCTTGCCAAATGAATTCATTTAGTGCTTTCATGTATCCCAGATCAGAAAAAAAAACAAGAGATGAGAAGGAAAAAAAAAATTGTTATTAAATCCAGAAGGGACAGATAAGCAGCATGGGAAAATTGTTCCAAAAAGTGGTA
Organism: Tringa tobata; assembly: GCA_033628505.1. Taxonomy (NCBI): domain Eukaryota; kingdom Metazoa; phylum Chordata; class Aves; order Charadriiformes; family Scolopacidae; genus Tringa; species Tringa tobata. Next base: position 320,737 of record JAHREE010000467.1, on the reverse strand, counting down.
GTTTTATGAATTAATTTGACTGTCCTACAATGGCTTCTCCGCCAGAAAAGGGCAATTGCTTGCAGGAAACAAGTCATGGATTATGGTAAAAATATCACGGAGAACAGCTGCTTCCCCCAACCCCTGGTTGCGCTCATTAAAATCGCCATTTAAAATAGGGAAGTGGCATCAAGTTGCACAAGCAAAAAGCAATTCCCCCCACCCTTAGTTTGCAGAAGTTTGAGGAAGGAAACGGAGTCACAACTGCAAAGTTTGAAACGCAAACCGACTAGTACCTTTTCTCAGAGAAAATATTCCTATTTTCTTAGCTAAATTGGGTATTTTTCCCTTACAGCAAACTCAAGTTTCACAATGTCCAGTGGATTGAAGTTTAATGTGCTCTGTCCATCAAACCTCCACCTCTGGTTGCAGCAGCTGGTCTCGTAGGAGGCAGTTGGGAGAAAATACTGGAGGAGAATGTAACGAAAGTGCATTGCTCTCTCGTGACCGTGACAAACGGACATTAGTCACCCAGCAAACCAATCAAGGCATCCATAACTAATTGGGGAGATTATGAAAAGTGTTACTCCCCAAAGGTCTACTGTAATGGCATGCAACAAGAGACTTTCAGGCATTTGTAACAACATACTGTTTTCAAACCAGACCACTAAAAACACTGCTGGTGCCCTCCAAATATTCCTCGGCTGCGCTCCTGCTCTCGCTTTATCACCTTGATAGTTGCAGGGCTGTGACATTATGACATTAGATGTTACAGGCTGCTATAGAATGAAGACAAAGGTTCTTGTTCTGCAGTGCCCGGACCTAAAGGGATGCACAAAAGAGGAGGGAAGACAAACATGGTGACAGAGAGTGATCCTGCCCAAAGCCAACCCTGCTCGAGCAGCGAGAGCAGGGATTTATAAACCACAGTGCTGCACGGGCCCCAAAACATCTGGCATCGCAGCTGAAAGCGGTTCGGAGGGTTTGGGGCAGTTTGGAGGGTTTCAGGGGAGGGGAGGAGCGATGGCGAGGTTCATCTCACACTGGTGAGGAGGAGCTGGAGCAGCTGGTGGGCTTCATGGCTCGCACTGGCACTTGCAGCTGGTCGGAGAACAGATAGGTAAGAGCCGGTTGCAACTGGGGGATGCTGGAAAAATGTGTGTTTAGCTGCAAAATCCTTCGCCACATTAATTGCAACAATCAGCTACTCACACACTGCCTTCAAAAAAGTTAAAAACCAACAAAACCCAACAGAAACAATCCCCCAAAACCCAACCCAACCTACTAGTTCCTATCACTCAGCTCCAGCATTTCAGCTAACGACCATCCCAGTTTCTAGATGAAAGCTCTAAACACATTTCAAAATTAAATTTCAGCCCCAGCTAACTTTTAGCTGAGGAAGCCCTTCAGGCAGAAGATGCAGAGATCCAAAACAGAAAAGACCTGTTGCCCAGAAATTACATTGCAATTTACAAGATATGGAGTCACTCTTTTATTCTGTCCCTAAAGTGTGATTTCTGAAGCAGTTAATTCCCCTGTTAGTAAAGCGGGTGTACTACCTTTCCAACGGAAGGAAAATACCTAATCAGCATCTTAAATGTTTAGGGTTCTGGGATAAAGCAGGAAAATCACGCTGCAGTTCAGGGGGTGGTGGAAGAGCAGATCCCACCCAGAGAGGGCTGAGCTGCTGAGAAAGGAGGCAGTGCCCAGAAAAAAATCCATAGGGAATAACAGCCTCGGGTCACCCAAACACGCTCATCCCCAAAAGCTGGGAACAGATGATTCAGGAGTCCCAGCAACAGCCATGGCAAAACAAACTGGGACCTGTAAAAATGCAGATGGGGAAGGAGGAGAGAGGAGAAAGTCTGGACAGATCCCAGGGAAGAAGCACCATTCTATTCCAGCCATTTCTGTTGAACTCATTTTGTCCTCGGACATCCAAGATTTGAGTTTACATGGAAGTTTTAAACAGCTAAAGCAGAATTTTACCCCCCATTTCAGGCCCACCTGCAGCCCTGCTGGAAGTGTGCTTGCATGTATTATTTGCATATATATGTTGGTACCCTGTATAAACCAGTGACATTACACCATGGAGACAATTGGAAACTCCTGCTGCTGGTAAAGCAACATTATTTTTCATCTGAATATTGGACAAATACACAACTCATGAGGACTTAGACCACTCCTTACGCTCTGTTTTAACCACTGCATACAGACAGGGAGGCAGACGTGGATCAGGAGTAGGGCAATGATTTCTCTTTCCTACCAGCTTGTAGACAAAACTATCAAGTTTAATCTCCATTTTCATTATTGGACAAGACCTTAAAACCCCAGCAACATTTGTACAATTGACTGTAAGACAAGGGACAGTACTTGCTGCTTGCTCTCCTACAGAAATGAGATTAATTAGCTGCACCGCCTGCCCCCTCTTCCCTAGTACAGTAGAACCTGATGAGCCATTGCAATCAAACTGACAGTGATAAATATCTCTAATTAAAAAAAATAATAAATCAGCTTAAGAGAAAAATCCAAGGTGAAATAAAAGAAAGAAATCCAAACTAGTGCCCCATTAGGGTAGGTGCAGTCACACCTCAAGTCCATGTCTCTCCTGAGTGCCACAGACACCCTGGTTGGGCTACTGGGGTGAGGTGGGCACGTGCTGCTGGACAAGAGGGAAAAGATGTGTAAGGGAGCTGGGGAACATTCACTCTTTGCAGAGAGGATGTAGGAAAAATCTGCAAGAAACCAGGTCGTAGCAGCTCCACTGGTCACAAGATGACTCGGATCTTTAAAAACCCCTGATGCCTGGCTTTTTTGTTCAGCTGTTGCAGAGTTGCCTTGAATTTTAATCTCCTCCACCCAACATTCAGAACTACTTGGGAGCTGCATGGAAATCCGACCAAAATTTAAGGGGAAATAACTCTTTGTGGTCTTCAACCTTGCAACTTCTCTCACAGGACATTGCTATGAAAGATTTACAGCTCTAGTACTGACAGGGGCTCCATGGCAGCTGAGGTCAAGACAACAGTAATTAATTTTAATTCGTATCCTTTCATCCACACTCCACCTAAAATAGCTGCAAGGGCTCAATGAACCCATCCCAGCAGCACCTCCTGATTTTATTTTACACCCAATTCAAAGAAAAGGATGATTTTCTTCCAGTCCTTCCTTGGAGGAATGAGAATCTGGATTAACAGCTGATTAACAACTTGCATATGCCAGGATTGAACGCTAAAGGCATGTCACTTGCAGAACAACATATTCCTTCGAGAAGATCATTCCCGAGGTGTGCACTCACCCACCCACACGCTAATTGCCTCTCAGGGCACCCATCTGATGGCAGCTTCTGTGGGAATGCCGCCTATGGAAAGGGAGCGCAGTAAGAAGTCAGGCACACAAATGGAAAATCTAATAAAAGGTATATCCAAAGGGGACTGAATAAGCGTCTTCTAAAGGCCTTACATAACATGATTTGCAGCTGAAGGCACCTTTTTCTAGATGAGCTGAAACAAAAAGGAAGCCTTTGCAGCCGCTTTTTTCTTTGCAGATACAAAATGCAAAGATTCTTTTGAAGAGGGGAAAAAAAAATTTGTACTCAGTTCTGCAGTAATGTAGACCCAGAACCCAGGTATTTCCAAGTCACTTTCCTCAGCACATCAAGAAACCTACAAAATTTTAATTTGAGCCATAAAACAGGGATCAACCATCGAGATGGGTGAGAATACACCCCACCACCCCTCTCCTTTGACAGCAGAGGCAGGGAGATCTCCTGTTTCACAGAATCACAGAATGATACAGGGTTGGAAGGGATCTCTGGAGATATCTAGTCCAACCCCTGGACTTCAGTTGTCACCCGAAGGGAGAAGAGCACACGGAAGGCAGCGAGGGGCACAGCAGTGTTCCCCAAGAACTGTGCCTACCCACTGTGCTGGAGGTCATCTCCATCTAATTCAGCAGCACGTGCCCAGCAGCGAGGGAAGGCTGAGGGATGCACCACTTGATTGAAGAGCTTTATCCTGGGGGTTTCCTCCCTGGGCACCCATTGTTTTTCCTGGGATAAGGCTCAAAGAGAAAAAAAATGAACTGTAAAAGCCTGCGAGCTGCCAGTTTAAGGGTGATATTCTGCGCTAACGCTTTGCTCAGTACCAGTCGCCCACTCTCCAGAAAAAGCTGATGAGTTCTCAGTGTTTCTCCCTGGTGTGTCCAGTTAGTGCCCATTAGCTTGCCTCTTATCATCTACACACCATTAATTGACATCAATTACATCTTTTCAAAAATATGTGGTTCATTCCGACGGAGGCCATCTCTCTGCAGACCAGCCAACCTGTGGGAATTGCATTTTTCAGCAGCTCAAGAGAGCGGCCGTGGCTCTGGCTGGAGCCTGGGAATGGCGAGTTCCTGCCAAAGCCCCTGCACATGTGCAGGCAAGAAAACAGGAAGTTCAGACAAAGCATTTCCACAGCCAGCAACCCCGGCGGCTGCGGCTGCTCCGCTTCGGGGGATGCGGGGAGCCCCCGAGGGATGGAGGATGCGGGGAGGGGAGCAGGGAGCCCCGGAAAGATGGAGAATGCGGGGATGGAGGGAACGAGA
>JAHREE010000467.1:294766-306205 GCA_033628505.1 Tringa tobata | reverse complement strand
GGCCATGGATGTTTCAACCTGAGGCCTAAGTGCCCCTAGCATGGAGAAAACACCCTGCTTCATAGCAGGGCTGAGCCACATCTGTGGAGCAGTTGGCCATCACAGAGATAAGCACCAGAGAAAAGCCCACAAGGAATCTAGTGATTCACTCTTCAGAGAACTCTGAACATCATATGGTAGATAAGATGCACAGCCACATATGGAATGGAGGGTATAAACGTTCAGAGGTTTTAGTGCCTCAAAGAGACCGCCATCCCATGGCACCTCCTGCTGCAGACAGGCAAGGACGACCCCGTCCCACCACCATGGCCATCGCTGTGTGGCCAACAGAGCAAGGGGCCAGCAGAGCAGGAACTGAGCTAACAGCCGTACCCCACTGCGTGTGAAAAAGGGAACAAATATTACCCAGGTTATTTCCTAATCACCCACTTCTGACATTTCTTAACTTCAGAGTGCTTGATTGTGCAACCTCCATGGATTCTCTGTAACCCGTGCACATGCACAACATGCTGTACGTAAGCACAAAGACACATGCGTGTGCCATGGACATACACTGCCTTGTGCTTAGTCTAGTTGCACACACACCCCACATAGATACTTTACAGCCTTACCATACCACACACGACATGGTAACGTCTCAGAAGCCTCACTCGCCTAGAAGAAAAATCTGCCAGGTGATTTTAAGGAGGGCATTTTTAAGCACACCTTTGGCAGAGGAAGGAAAATGAGACACATCCGTGGGGGAAGCCATCAGGCAAGCGTTTGCTGTCGGCTCCACCAGCTCAACCATGCAAATAGCAAAGACAGTGAAGACCATCCATTCTTTGAAACCAAACAAGCACAGACCAACAATCCCCAGAGGAGGAATCTAACCACCACGGAAGACCAAGGCAACCACGTGTCCTACAGCAAGTTCAGGGCCCCGACTGGCATTAGACCACAAAAGCAGTAAATTGCCACCACTGTCACGGTGGAGAACCAGTATGCCACCAGCAAGGCTGGAGGAGGACGACTTCATCTCGCTCTCCAAGTATCAAGGGAATCAATGAACTCCATCTCGTGATATTAAGTCTTGCAATATTGTGGCAAGGGAGGAAGCAGAGGAGGGGAGGGGGGGAAAGTCACAAGGCCACAAAAATTTCAGCTCGCCCTACGACTTCACATGAAACCTCAGGCAGAAAAAAGGAACAGCCACGATTACCTTGATGCCCTCCCCGACTTTTAAACATAATGCTGCTCCTCTACGATATACCATTTCAAATCAATTCATATTAAGTCCATTGCTGACAGAACTTTTGTTTTCAGATGTTCAGAGCTATTTAAACCAAGGGTGAACACTACTACAGATGGTCACAATTCCAAAATACATCATATTTGTGCACAGATTATTTTCAGTCTTTGGTTACTTTAGTCTAGGTTGAGCAAGACCCTGCCATCTGATTTCACTTCATTTTAAAGACAAAAAGCTGGAATATGAACTTAATACTGAAATTTCCAGCTGTTATACCACTGGCAAGATTCTATTTTGGGATGGGAACCTAAACCACAGACTACCAGGGAATTCGATTATATCTCAACTGGGGAGCCCAGCACATTCAAAAGCGTAACACAACCCAAACTTAAAATAAGCTGAAATTGCTGTTCTGGACAAAGTGCAAGGTGTTGGTTCTAACCTGTGAAATACTTGATACGATTCTGGTTTTCAGAACAGTGCCTTGAAACAATCATAGTAAGACCATTATAATATGAAGAACTCTAAATCAGAAGTGCCTGTAATGTTTAAATCTTCTAGGTATCATCAAGAAGTACATGTTATTTCCTAAGAGTTTACGCTGTACGTGCTCACCTCAAGTGCACATCTCCCGTGCGGTGGCTGACACTGTTTCACACACACGTCGAGATGCAACGGGTATTTTCACTTGAAGATTTCAAGGTGTGCAATTCATCTCAGGGGATCTTACTACTCATATCGTTTTGCAGCTTATATCTTTACGGTCCAACATTACATCATTTACCATCATTTACAGTGACAAAAGGGACACCGCAGTTGGAAGTCATTACACCAGCCAGAAAGCTTTGTCTGTCTTCATTTGATCTGTGTCATCTACCATAAAGCTGGAGCAATGAATGCACACAAAAATCATTACACAAAATAATTTACTGGGAGGCCATAATGGGATGGGTAATCAGCAAAGAGAAACACAAACCCCGGACCTGAAAAGATGAGGCAGCTGAGCAGTAGGAACGGGTGCCAGAGCAACAACCTCCAAACCAACCTCCTCTTCTGGGTTTATATCTTTTCTACTTATCTTCTGTCAGCTGGCGCTAAAGCTGCCAACCTCATAGGCAGTGATATTTGATGTACTGGGGGATATTTGGATGATGGAAATTTAGCACACACTGGGCAAAAAAGGTTAGTGAAATGAAAACAGAAAACAGAGGAGAGCAAAGTAGAGAAGAGAAAAAAAAAAAAGGCATTGAGATCCAGGACAAAACCTCGTAAAGGCAAGTAACACAGAGAATACATGGGGAAAAGAGGACTGGGGTCCCTGTGGATTAAGCATCCCAGATGCCTCAGTGCATCTCTGCGTTTCAGCTTCCACCTTTGCTGCCACCAGAGACAGCTATACAATTGGGGGGCACCAAACAAGCTTTACTGGGTAAGGAAAGGGAAACCTTGCACTGGAGTAGACAAACTTCCACCTTGAGACACTGTGGCTCCAGCAGCTGACCACAGAAGGCCATAGCCTTTCATAAGCTCCCCTCCAAGAGCCTTCATTTTCCTCCACTTTCTCCACTGGAATGAACACCAGAGATGCTTCTTCATGCACTGTATCCTCATACACTGCCAAGAGACGGAGCAATTCCAGAGCTGAACAACAGCCCTATGAACTTCAGCCAGAGACATTACACCAGCGCGATGGAAGATGCTACTTACACCCCTGGGGACTGACTGCATCACCCCCACAGTAAAAGCAGCACATGCCACAGAGAGGAAAGCAACAGGGCTTCAGACCACACGTTGACCCCAAGGAAAACACGAGATGGAGAGCACAACCCCCTGTGCAGAGCTGCAAGTCAGCACGGCTGTTACAAGAGCCATCGCCGGGATTCCAGTTAAGAGAAGTATGCAGATAAAATGCTTTCTCCATAGAGCTGACCTAGTTCTCTTATCAGTGCAACAGAGCCAACAAGGAGGTATCAATCTGTTCAGAGCTGCTACCCCAATTTGCTGAATCCTCTCTCGTGCAAGCTTCTTCCAGACCATATTCCTGAGACATATTGCAAGGTTTGTTTGTTTTTTTTTTAATCTTTGTTTTGGACAAAAGCTTAGTACCAGCTAAGGATGGTGTTTACAAACTAAGAGCTCTTTCCCACCATAGCTTTGTTAATTTCTCACCAAACCACCACCAGGTCTCACCCTTCCCAACTAACCAGTTAAGGCAAAAGCACTTTTTCCTAACGTGACAGAATGCTAGCAGCAGCAAACAACTGTATTTTTTGCTTACAACTTGAAGCAATCAAACGTGCCCAAATAAAGTAAACGGCAAACATAGGGTCTTTCTATGTGTGCAACAAAGGAGCTCACCAGTAGCCACTAGACCTGAAACTCAACTAGGGATACAGGCTGTAGTCTGTCCTCTTCAGTGATGAGCTCAAGCGAGAAGCCAAGCAGAGAGCAGTACCCAGGTGCTGGGAGCCTAAAGCACAGGAAGAGTAACACGTGCGGGATTTCCCATTCTGCAAAAGTCAAGAAGGGGTGCAGACATGAAGGTAATTTGATTAACATAGTATTTTATAAGGTAAGCACTTTTCCTGTTAAACTCCAGCGGCTTTAAGACATTATTGGAAACATTACCCTGCTTGTCCTTGCTTACAGTTAATCGGATCATTCCTTAAAAAAAATGACAAGGAAATTTATCAAAAGGAGAAACTTCCAAAGGACTTGATAAACTGTTTTCTATTCCTCCTCAATTACAACATGCCACCGTATCCACAGGAAGAAACTATAAATATTACAGATGTTTTAAGAAGATAAATGGTCTTGTAGATAGAAGGTCCCAGTTCTTCAAGGGTACTGTAGAACTACAGCCTGAGAACCACCAGGAAACCAAGACCCTCTGCTATAAATATAAAGTTAGCTGGGACACAAATTCCTCACAACTTAGAAATAAAGCAGAAACAACAGATCAGCACAACCGAGGCTCACAAATAGACCAGCCAAGTGTGAGTCAGACTGACCAAGCGAGGATGCAGCATTCTCCAGATGGCCCTGCCTGACCACAAATGGTCTGCTGGATGGAGCACAACACCCAGACCTGCCGGGAGCCCACTGAGAAGACAGCACAGCCTTGGGGGATGCGATCAGAGAGGAGCAGGATGGCCAGGCATAATGGTAGCACCTCTTGGACACGCGCTGCAGCCATACACCACTGTCATGGTGTCTGGAGTTTGTTTCCAGTCCAGTAACTGGACTGGATGGGCCAGAGACACGGACACTGTCATGGACAGGCTGCAGTTACAGCACAGACCAGTTTGGTCCAACTATAAATGGAGACATTCCACTCTCAAAAGCAGTAATGGGCTTCATTAGCATACCCTAAGAAAAACCTTCATCCAAATCCTAGCTAAATCAGAGCCCAGTTTAGCCACTTTCACTTCTCAAGCTACTCAATAGCACCCATCCAAGAGGTGAGGCATTCACATTGAGCTTTTGATGTCCCTGAAATAAAACCAACAATGGTTAATTGTCAAAGGCGATATCCTCAGCGTAGAAGAACGCAGAAGGTTCAGAGTGGACAACGCAAATGCATTTCAGATTTTAATGCTGTACAAATAAGCTGCAAAATGAATCTCAATTCTCACAGTTGGAACTGGCCTGTATTTCTCCAGATTTCCATTTGCTGTCCTGCCAGCTCTTCTGGCCAAGCAGCCTATAATTCAAAGAGTACCATTGTCATTCTGTCCTGTTTCCGTAACATGCAATTTGAAATCAGGGCTGGGGGAGGGAGGAAGGGCCTGGAGGAGGCTAAAACTCAAATCCAGATAGTTCAATCTGCTAACTTGATTTTAAATCCCTATCTTGTGGTACCAATTACAGCCCCTCAAACATCTGTTTTAGCAAAGGGTTCCAAGTTCAAACACATTTCCTCTGTCCTACAGATGTTCTTTGTCGCTGAGCTGTTTCAGGCTGTCCTGTGCTGAGGCAGAGCCCCGGCTGCTGCACGCCAAAGCTGGGAGGGCAGCAACCTGGGCGAGCTGGTGTCAAACCAGTTCAACACAGAGGCAAGGAAAAAGAAATTGACTTAGAAGAGTGTACTTGGTTCAGTAAGCAGCTTTAATAAACATTCCTGCTACACTACAAAGAAAGATTTCACATGCAAGAAGGAAAAACATCTTCCTACACCCACACGCTCCCTGTGCCAAGGACGAGGGATGTACCTGCTGTCCCCAACACCTCCAGCACTCCCACAGCAGCTCTCTGCTGACCTGGAGGGGAGAATCACACCCTGATAAGTGCCGGGCGAAGGCTGAATTCTTGGGGAAGGGACCTGCGGCTGGCTGCTCTCAGCTGGGGAACTTGTTTTCAGTAAGAGGCATGAAGAATTACAGCCTGTGCCTGATGACCTTTAAGCTTTACTTACCTGTCAGCTTGACAGTCCTGTTACTGCACGTGCAACCCACACTTCCAGCCCTTGGAGAGTCCCTGTGGCACTTACAGCAGCTCTGGAGGAGACCAGCCAAAACAAGAGGCACTATTGCGCCGAGATAAGCCCCAGCTGGTTTTTATATGATCTTTCATAGTGCTTAAGAATTCCCCATGTAGACCAGATCAATGACGCAAGCACTACATATAAAGAACAAAAAGATAACCTTTACCCCCAAAGAAACACCAGGGAGCAAAATGAAGTGCAGAGAGATCACATCCCTGCATCCAAAGCATGGTGAAACAGGAGGCCAAACCAGGGCAGCCCACCTTTAAACCATAGCACCTTAAGACACAGAGCAGAACTTTAACAAATTGCTGCAGAAAGCAGCAGCGGCCAGGAAAAAGCTGCTGGAAGGCACAACGACACTCAGCTAAAAGTGTTTTGCGCCTACACTTCATGCCGTGCTAAAGCAGAAATATATATTGCTGAAAGTACGTCTGGCAACTCATCTTTGTCTAAGCTGGCTCAAGGTTTTTTCCTGCCTTGCAAACCGATCTCGGCAGATCCAAAAATGAAAATAAACCTTCAAAAAAATATTCACTGAAAACTCGAAAAAAATTTAATCCACCTCCTGTTCTGAATGAGACGGCTTCGTGCCTATTTACTCCAACATACAGTATAGCTAATATAAGTACTGCAGTAAGGAATTAACAGTTGAAAAGCTAAGTGTAAGATGGCCCTTTAACCACACACACATCCCACTATGTGTGCGCTGGTGCAAATACATGAACCACCTGTAAAACAACAAGTACGCTTCGTATTATATGGTAGGAGCATTCCTAGCCTTGTACCTGCAAGACCCCAAGCAAAATGCTTAACCTCACATTTCCAATTTGGAAACAAGGATATCAATCTGTTTCACACGGGTAACTGCAAGAAACAACTGTAACACTGGCTGGCCACTCTACGATGAGAAATGCCAAGAGAATGCCAAGCACAGACCCCAAATCACTTGGGCATGCAAGATTTCAGCATGAACTATCAAACTGTGAGGTTTTTAAGTATTTAAAGTAAAAAGGGGGGGGGAGAGGGAAGGCATTTTCAAGAGGTAATACTAGCACTGAACTGAGTCCCTCACCACGGAGCCTTTGCTGATGACTATCTTCCATATCAAGTGATCATCTGCCCAGCACTGCCAGTTTGCCCGGCTCCCAAAGGACAGAGTGCTTACTATGGCTTGAATTTGTTATTGCCTGCTAATCCCTAGTGGTGCTAATTATACCCATTATCAGTTTGTCTGATTGTGCCTGACGCATGTCCAATATCCAAATCTGCAGCACCGTAGCATGTCGGGTCCCTATCAGATAGGAAGGGGAGGCTGCAAAGTGTGATGTTTCAATACAGCAGGTTTTATACATTTATGCGAGATAAACAATGGATTTTCAAGGACCCCAGAAGACAGTCTCTATGGCAACTATATGCAGAACTACAGGGACGGAGGGGGAGGGAGGGGAAGTTCCTACATTTCTAAATACTTCAACCAGAGTGATTTTAAGTCCATTTTCCAGGGACTGCTTATACCAGGAACTGCAGGTGAAATATGTTGCCAAGGTTCAGACAGGGATGCAAACACGGCCTGGTTTTTGGCACACCGCTCTCCTCTGGTTTTACGAAATCTGCTCAGGCATATTTGATAAGACTGCAGGAATGGTTGCCTTAAGATTCGGCTAAGAAGAACTGTACATAGATTACAGACAAAGATGCTATGGCCAGCCAAGATTTGGAGAGCCACAAGGAAACCGCGGCTGAAGGGAACACTTTGCCTAAAGGCGCAGCTCAGCGCTGCTCCAGACGAAAGCTGCGAGCTCATCCCAGTGCGCCTGACCGCATCAAGCTCAACCTTAATCACTTTAAGTCACATCCCACCACTGGTTTATTTCCATTGCTTTTTTTTTTTTTTTTTTCAAATTAAATTATTAAAAAGGAAAAACAAGAAAAACCTAATTATGATAGATTGAGAGGCCCAGCTCAACGTCAAACAGAGTCACCGTAACCGATCCAACCGCATGCAGCTCCTCAAAAGAGTCATTACGTGCTCACAGCAAAAAACACATTATATAGCATTTACTGTCATCATCAATAAAATTGGGATAAGACAATGCAAATAACGTTGAAGAAGCAAAGTGATGATGTCGAAGAAACACTGTTGTCCTTTCTCCAATGCAGGTGATTCTGCCTTGGTATCTAACTCATTAATGAAGAAGAAAAGCAAAGAGGAAAAATGGACAAGGAGCCCATGTTTTACTTTGTCATCTCTAAATCAAGGAGACCTCTTCTATTGACGGGCTCCTCGACAGCACCAGGAGGCCAGCAGCCTTCAAAAGAACAACATGGGTTTTTTTCCCCTTAGGAGGCAGTAGCAGATACCATTTACATCATTTCTCTGTCAAGCTCCTTACCAGTTCCTGACCTACAGAGCGGGACCTTAAAGCTTTTATGGTACCCCATTACAAAAGCCTCTTCCATTTCAGGAGCACTTTGTGACTTTTTACGAAGATGTCTGCTGTAAAGAGATAACATCTATCTTACTGGCATGAAGAACTGCATGGGAGACGTGTAAAGTAAAATTACATATTTGAAGAACACTGCAACAGCGCCCGAACAGTCACCATCCATTTTATAGCTACATCGTTACCTCCATTCACATCCAGCCATTAATTCTGATCAGATTTGTATTCACTACACAAACCCATACAGGCACATAGGCAACTAATGGCTGCTAATACAGCTAATGGCTGGTATATTCCATTAGGAACCTCTCCAGACAGTTTGCTCCTCCGAGGAGCATCAGCGAATCCTCCAGCGCAAAGCCAGAGCCGCCAGTGGGACCTCTCATCAGTCTTGTCACTGCTATGCCGAGAAGCCACATCATTCTAGTGTCACCTGGTATTTTATGTGCCTAATGCTAGCATATAAAAAAGAAACAATTCCTTTTTAGTAGAGTTACTCACACAAGGAAAAACAGAACAAAGCAATGCTATCAGCAAATAGAAAGAAGAGGCCCAGTCGCTGTTTCCCCAACTATACTGGTATATTCAACACATTTGGAACAATCAGCTTTTGCCCCTAGCTTTCCTGAGTCACTTCAGTTAACCTAACCCTTTTTGCTTTGGCTTTGACGTGGCATTCATCCCAGCAATGCTGCCACCACCACCACCTGCATTCGTGCATATCGTGACAAAAAAACCACACCAGTTCACATCCTGTCAGCCTAAAGCTGCCGACAACCTGACTTTTCACATGTGGCTACAGAACCAGTGTGACTGTAAAGTGAAGCTGTAAGCAGTTTCTAATCAGATTAATTTCCGAGTTAACAACCAGAATATTAGCAGACCAAAAATATTAGGTGGGGGGGACTACAGGGAACGAGCTAGAAGAGAACACAGACATTTTAATTCTTGTCCATATGCCCTGTAAATGCCTAAACTGGGGCACTTCAAATCCTCAGTGAGTTTCTGTTCCAGCACATCCTTAGAGAAGGCCTGAGATTATCGCAAAAGCCTCAGTAAAACAAAATCAAAACAAACAAACCCATACTTTAAAAGTCAAGTGAAAATGTGCCTGTGAGTTTGCCTAAAAGGACATTCCTAGCCCTGGGAGTGGTGCACTGATGACCTCACCAAGCTGCAAACCCAGGCCAGGAAGTGTTTTGCTCGTGTCTTCAAAATAGGAAGCTGGCATCCAATTTATGCTCCTCGGAATCGATAATCAAATTAAAAGCGATAACATAAGTTCTCCTACAATCAGAATGCAACGTTGTGCTTTAACGAGCCATTTTATAGAGCCGTCATTAAAGTCTAATATTAATCTTGAACATGATGCATGGAACAGTTACTGAGGGCAGATCTCTCAGCGTCCTTTGCTGCATCACTCAGGAAAGCTGATATTTTACCCTTCTGTGCATTCCTTCTCATTGCCATTAAACTGAATCTCTGCCTTTTGCTTGGAGCGAATCCCAGAAGTGACAGATGCAATAAGCATGAAGATTTAACTTGAAAAAATCCAATGATGTTTGAAAAGGCTGCTCACTCGAAGATAGAGTAATGCCAACAGAGAACATTAAGCGAGACACATAAATGCTGATTAAAGCAATCTGTATAAAAGGCTACAAGTGACCATTGAAAAATTACTATTATGAAGCACTATATTAAAACAAACCCAAAGCAAACGCTCCCTGACGTGTACCTAAGTGTCAGATCTTACTATGGCCACTGAAAACACTTAAAAAAAATACACAAAACAAACATGCATTGACTTTATCACAAGACTATTTGATCTTCTACCTTTGTGTACACAGTCTTTAGCAAACATGAATATTAGCTGCAATAAAACATCTCGGGGAGTGCACAGCCATCTGTTTTTCCCCTTCAGCAGAAAAAATGATTCAAGGCTTGTTATTCAAATGAAAATCGAATATACCCTCTCCCACCTCACACACCAGATACCCGCTGTTTTCTCTAGCCATCGCACATTCAGCACACACGAACACGCTTCTTACAGGGCGGACTGTGCCAGTTCACACCATTTTCCCACACTTTCAGCAGGCACAGAGCATCTCTCCTGCCTCTGCTTATAGAGGCACATGAAGAAAGAGGAGAGCGCCAGGTAATTCAGATACAGCCTGGCCTAAAATTAAACCTGAATCGGTAGCAGCGAACTGAAAAACCAGCCACAGCCCAGTATACTCAGAATGTCACTCTTTCATTTTGCTAACATCCTTGGTCTTGCTTATTCTAATCCACATGCACATCTGCATGAATAGGCTGAATAGACGCGCTCAAACAAACATACACATACACAGGACTAAAACTACAGCTATTAAAACAACACAACACTAATGCATATCACTTATCTTTAACAATAAAACTGCATCAATCAGTTTTACTTTTGTTTCCGGTCAGCTTTCAGTCACCCTTTTTTTTTTTTTTAAAATAAAAAAAAAACCTGTCTCCTGTGCAGTCACAGCATCACATTGTCTAGACCAAGGTGCTACAGCTGAACGTCTGTGTGGTTGCATGTTGGATGCCTTTCCGTGTATTGGGAGCGGAGAAGCACGGATAACTACGAACCTTTAAATTCTGGCCTTTGACATATTGCTATTAAAACAATGTGGCTTTCCGCATTAGAAAAACAAAGCCCAGGAGCATCTCATGCAACCCAGGACTTCACGCATCCCCTGAACTGACTCGGAAGGGCAATGAATAACGTGACATGGACCCGGTCAACACAGGCGTAAAGAAAAAAAATAATAAAAATAAACCTTCCAGTCATCTTTTGTCCTCTGCAACGTTACAGGGTGGCAGCGGGGACGCGGCGCTCCGGGGGCGACACGCACACGCCGCTGCCATCCAGCTGCTGCTGCATCGCCACGAAAATAAAAGGGAAAAAGGAGGAAAAAAAAAAAAAAAAAAAGGAAAAAAAAACAACCACCAACCAACCTGCCGAACAAAAGGAAAAACCCCGTTTTCTCCTCGCAGAAGGCGGCCGGGCTTGGCAGCCGGCATCAGGTGTGCGGGGCTGCCCGAGCCGCGGCGGGAGAGCCCGGCCCCGCCTGGGGCATGCCCTGCCCGCAACCTGCGAGCCCCGGCCAGATGCCGGAACCCGCGGCGGGCGACCCCGGGGCCGCTCCGCTACCTAATAAGGCGGAAAGCGGGGGTGAAGCCCCGGGCTGAGCGCGGCACCCAACCGCTGGGGCGGGGAGGGCGCTTCCCCCCGCAGGCCCGGCCGC
>JAHREE010000467.1:240113-269984 GCA_033628505.1 Tringa tobata | reverse complement strand
AACTGTAAGATTTATCTACAGCCCTAATCCCCAACCCCCGGGACACACGGTGACACAGGACACACACACAACCCATTCAACCCATCTCTCACCACCGGTGTGTCCCATTCAAAGCATCACAACCTTGGGCACAGGAGGGAGAACTTTATTTTACCCCGAGACTTTGTAACCTACTCAAACTCCTCACTGTGTGCTCCACGCAGCTTTGGGGACGCTGGGAGGAGAAAAGTGCATCGGCTGCAAGTGATTCATTTGGGAAAGAGCTGGGAACAGACCCTGAGAATCACAATTTTCAACTGCGGGCTTTAGCTGCAAAACCATCCTTTTCTCATCTTTCTGACCAAAAACATGAGAGTCACACGGTATCTCTCGATTCCTGCCAAATATTACAGCAGGGATTACAATGTACCCGGGGAGAACGAATGCCATATTGATTTATTACCTCCTATCATTCAGGCAAATCAAGGACACAGGATATTTGTTTCAGAATTTGTCCAGCTTTGACTTTTAGGCACCACGTATCAAGATGCCTTCCCTGTAGATCAAAAGTATTAACGGGCTGGTTGATTTACTTGTTCAAAGGTGTTCAGACATCTGTTCCCAAGGACTCCAAATTAAACATTTTCGGTCATGCTGTTGAGCAATATTTTGCAGTTTCTCATATCAGGGTTGGTGTACGCCTTGGGCAAGCAGCAAATATTTACATGCAAAATTCTTACTCGGGCCAAAAAAGCGTGAAAAGGAAATCAAGCCAAGAAGCGGCGCGGTGATGAGAGCGCGGTGAGAGACAGCCCTGCAGCTGCCTGCCTGGGCAGGTGAGGTGGAGACTGCTCATCCATAGGAAGTTCTGCTCCACTTAGGTAGAGTGGGGCTTTTTTTTTTTTTCCTGTAATATTTGCTCTTCTGCAGCCTGCAGGAACTCACACCTGACACAACACTATGGATGGCCGTTTCACACTCGGCTGCTACACACTGAGAGGGTTCAGAGATCTCAATGTACTTCACAAACGAGAGTTTTTGTTATTTCCACTCTACGTGTGATTGATAGAAATGAGGTAGGAAAGATTTCTCCACCAAAGTCTTGACAGTAAGCTACCCACATTGCTGGGAATGGGCCCGAACTCATCCCTACAGTCTACAAACATTGTATGTCAACCCAAGAGACCTGAATATAAATTAAAAGCAAACAACTGGAGGTTCCGGAGTCTAAGGCTGGTGCTTGAAAGGCACAGTACTCACCCTGAGCCCTGCAGCTCCTCCAGGTTGGAGGCGTTCCACTCGGATCCCTGCAACAGCCACAAAACACAGGTTTCAAAGGAGCCCAGGACCCTCTCTCTTTCCTAAAGTTCTACAACCCCCCAACCTCGCAGAAATATTGGTAATAACCTCTGAAACAGCAACACGGCACCGCTGCAGCCAGCACAGAGATGTCCTGTCCTGAGCAGGCAGGGACCTCCTGAAGGAGGGGACAAGGGCATGACATCCTCATCTACAGAGCTAGTTCTATGCCAGCGTGGGACAGAGCACATTCCAAATCACTGTCCCCGGCCACTCTGGATTTTTAACCACAGAGATTAATCTTCTTTCCCTGCACTGTTTATGTGTGGCATGGCTGGAATCACAGGTGTATAAGAAAGCAAATCCTGGAAGTTATGGGGGTGGTTACACCTTGATTTCCCCCCATACCTGCAAAATGGAAAGCTAAAAAGGGTTTAAAAAGCAGGTTTTGCCCTCAAACATGAGCACTTCCTCTGATGCTCTCCAGAAAAAAAAAAAAGAAAAAAAAACAGAAAAAAACCCCAAGCATAACGGGCACAAGTGTATTCATCTCAAGCAAGTCTTTGTTCCAGATGGCAGCGTCTGGTTTTGCTTGGAGTACCATCTAGTGGCAAAAGATTAGACAAAAAGATTACCACTGTTCTTTGCTTATGCACAAGAGGGTACAGCACGTCAGCACATTAGTTCTGTCCGTGTCTACAGAACTTCATAGGCTCAACTGAAAAAAAAACAATACAGTGATCTAAATCAAAGAGCAAATGGGTGTCACACCAGGGCAGCATCCACAGCTGGACCCTTTGTTTGTCACAGAAGAAAATCTTTGTTGCTCAAATTAGAAAATGAAGGTGCATAGAAAGAACTTCAGCTATGCCATGGTATGTCCTGAAACAGAATCAATCTGCCAGGAAAGAACCCTTGCATTAAGCACCAGAAACGAGAATGGAGTTAGAAAAAAAGGGCTTCTCTACCGCAGGCTCTTACAAGCACTATGTACGGGTCCTGGAGAAAAGCCTGCACGAAGTGGGGAGAGCAGGCTGTAGCTCTCGCTCACGCTGCACGAGTCAGCCTTGACACAACATCCAGCTTCCCCCCAGCCCAGTGACTTGTCAGATCACCCCCACAGAGCCTCTTGCTCTTCTGGAACTCCCAAGGTGGCAGCTTACCAGATATAAGTGATCAAAAATCAGAGATGGTTTGTCCATCTGCCCCAGGATAAGCAGCATTTCATTGTCTATAAATTCCTTGAATTCCTTCAAGTTGCAATTCATGTGCTTCTCCAGCTCATTTCGTATCTGCAGAGCAGAAAACAAAGGATGCCACCTAGGATCACGTCTGTTCAATGGAAACATTTGTTGGCAACTCCTCCGCACAACACTTCTTTTGTACTTCATTAAAAACAGCAAGAGGGATTCAACCTTTTGGAGACAAGGAATCTCACTATGGGGCACCTCTCCAAGTATCCTAGCCCCCCAGATTTAAGATCTGTAAATAAAGCTTCAGATAACACTCGAGTACAAAAAAATGTGTTTTAGGGTACCTGCTTCTTAAAAATAATTCAAGAGTTAAAAAACAAGATCCAAGCTAACAAACAAATGTGAAACCCATTAGAAGCAAGGAGTGAATAATGGCAGCAGCAATAGTGAAGAGGGATTTCAAGTACTCTCCCTTTTCCAAACACCAGGGCACAGCCACAGTCCTCCCACTGCACCTCAGCTTCAGGAAGGTGCGAGGCAAAGAAAGCACCACAATTTTGTTTAACCCACCATGGAAAACGATTGCAGCAAAAAAATCAAAGCATCTTGACTCCACCAAGAGTTGAGAACACAAACACAGACAGAGGAGTTCTCAGCTTATGTCTATGACTTGTAACGCTGCTGTTACATGAGTGTATCCGAAGCCTCCAGCGCTAAGCTCGAGGAAGGAAAGCCCTGCATGTTAACAGCCTCCCTTGGAAAACGACACCGCAACCCAAAAAGAACTATTTCCATTTGCTCTGAATACGTCTGTGCTGCAGCAGGATGCATTTACACCAGCCTGTGGGACAGATCCAAACTAGCTTTAGGCTTGACTTGTGGTTTTCTATCCATAAACTCACTAGCAAAATGTCAGCTGCAGGGCTCTCTGACACTTGTTCAGGAACAAAGAAAATAAAACCCTTAAAATGAAGCCACCAAGGAGAAAGGAGGGCATAGACTTTGTTCTGCAAGTCCATGAGCAAGTGAAGATGAGGACACTCATCTTACACAATGGCACCTTTTTAAATGCTGCCTTTGCTTCTGTAATTCACAGGATTCACTGAGGAGTAAGTGGCTGCAAATTCATCACTCGGACGTTCCTACGTGTGCTACAACCAACACTAATTCAGGCATCACCTCCGACGCCTCTCTGGTGGCAGAGAACCAGAGAAAGTCACATTCTTATTACTAAAATCTGGAAAAATGCACTCAGATGTCGGTATTACCCTTATTTCCCTGCTGGGGAAACAGAGGGGCTGCAAAGCCGAAGAGCGGAGCCTTTACAGAACAGTTGGAAATAAACACTCAGAAGCCAGTGACACCCAGTCATATGGTGTCTCTGGAAATGAGTCCAGCAGGAAGAACAAAGATAGCAGGAATCTTTGTATTTACCTCCTTAGAAGTCACATTTTCCAGGTCTTTGCTCATCATGATGCTCCGGAGTTTGGCTTTAATGAGCCGTTCTGTTCGTTCCCTTTCAGTTGGCCTGAAAAGGAAAAGGAGAGGATGTCTCCGAGCTGGAAGTAAACATATGGTGCAACTCGTACTGTAAACAGGAGCGGTGGTAAAGACTGGTATTAAAAGCAATTTTTATGAGAATAATGGAAGAAAAACCATTTGAAGACACTTATGAAGAGAAAGGAAATGAACCACGGGGGGAAGAAAAGGAAGAAGGGGAGATTTCTCTTAAAATTAGAACTAATTTTCTAATAAAATTCAGAACTGACTTGTCGACAAACAGGGCTGGAGAGTCGGGGCGGGTGGACTCCAGGTCCTGCATCGCGTTCCACTCGTTGATGCAGCTCTGGTCAGAGCTGATGCAGCTCTCATAGTATGTGGCCCAGACCAAGGCCATCCCACCTGGGAAGTAGTTGTACCTTCTGGCGACTTCACAGGCTTTATGGAGGATCTGTAAAGCAGACCTGCAAGTGCAGAGAACAAATTCGTACAGATGTGAGCAGGGGGAACAGACAGAGCAGGAAAAATCTGAGATTTTCACAGAGGAAAAAGATTTTCAGCACTATTTGTTGCAGTTTGCTTTCTGAGAGCTGCAGATTTATTGTATCAGAGTTCAGAGAAGCCAAAAACTGCACCTCGGAGGCCTTCTCGAGAGCCAGGCCAAGGCAGAGGCTGAAATCTCCTGATTAACAGGCAAACACAAGGCACAGGTCGCTCTGGGATCTAATCATTAGCTAACTTGTAAAGCCAGACCAAAGGAAAATAAAGAACATGGACAATTTTCAAACCACCTTCAGCAAGGAGTCAAATGCATATTTACCAGCATTCTTGGCCCCTGACATGCTCCAGGGACAAGGCCCAGATTGGGTCATTTGTTTTTCCAAATTCTAGCATTACTTTTTCCTTCCTTCCCTCCTCTTTTTTTTTTTCTTCTCTTTTTTTAAAGGCTCTACTCCGAAGATGTCATTGGACTGAATACATTAACCACATCTAAGGTTGCCAACAGGAGGGGCTGAGTTAAAAAATGACAGGAACAAGAGTTTCATTTGTTTACGTACCGAATCATCCCTAGCACGACATCTTTCTCTACATCTGTATCTTTTCCCTATCAGATGCTGCAAGGACAGGGATCTCTGGAGGATCCAGCAGGAGCCAGTGAACTGCCCAGGCCAAAAGAGCTGCGTTTGTTCTGTGCAGGGCTGGGTAGCTGCCTCTTCAAGGAGGAATTTGCTGGCACCAGCTGCTGCTGATTCAGCCACCTCTGCTTCAGTGTTTTGGAATCCCTGCCCTTGGGAGGGGCGACAGGAGCTGAAAGGTGAACAAGCACCCGGGGGGAGCACGGAAAGTTTCTGCGTGGCAGGAACCCCAGCCTGGCCCCAGTAATGAGGCAGAACACGGGGAACGCCGTCAGATTGGCAACGGGTCCCCAGACTCCTCCTTCAGTCAGTTAGAAAAATACGCAGAGAGAGGAAAGACTGGGTCTGCAGCCTGAGGAATTCACGTTGGTCTTTCATATTTAGGACACGGACCTGTTGGAGTGAGTCCAGAGGAGGCTACGGAGATGCTGTGAGGGCTGGAGCCCCTCTGCCATGAGGACAGGCTGAGAGAGTTGGGGGGGTTCAGCCCGGAGAAGACTCTGGGGACACCTTATAGCCCCTTCCAGTACTTAAAGGGGGCCTACAGAAAAGCTGGGGAGAGACTCTTTATTAGGGTGTGCAGTGATAGGATGAGGGGTAATGACTTTAAACTGAAAGAGGGGAGATTTAGATGAGATCTCAGGAAGAAACTCTTTGGTGTGAGGGTGGTGAGAGCCTGGCCCAGGTTGCCCAGAGAAGCTGTGGCTGCCCCATCCCTGGAGGGGTTCAAGGCCAGGTTGGAGGGGGCTTGGAGCAACCTGGTCTGGTGGGAGGTGTCCCTGCCCAGGGCAGGGGCTGGCACTGGGGGGGCTTTAAGATCCCTTTGAACCAAAGCTGTTTGATGGTTCTATGATTTAATTAATCTCACTAGTGCCATTTCTCTTACACTGAGGAGCACATGTTGCTCTGAACAGAAGCAGAAGATCCTGTTTTCAGATCAGTGTTCTCACAGTCCCTTTATAGCCCCTGCTGATACAGGGAAGCAGCATCTCTGCTGCAGCTCACTAAATACCAATTACAGAGAATGCAAAAATGCAGTTTACTTGTTTTTAATTTATGCACAGAAATAGCAGTCTCATTCTCAATAAAGCTAATTAACACACATACCACATGGCTTGCACTGACACTGGCTTGAAGATGTGCATTCTCCCTGCAGTGCTCACGCTGAAGCCACTAATGGAAAGAGGAAACAAAAAAACCAGTCAGAAACTGCTCCTCTTCACATCACGAGCTGCACTCGACAAACAGCTACTGCAAGGCAGTTATAGGGACACTCACAGTCAAAAAGAATCAAGGATGAGAATTTGTATCACTGATTTTCCAACATCTTCCCAAATAAGAAAGGCAAGTGGACAGCCTTCCCGGTGTAGGCTGCCACCCCTCAAGTGGGATTTCAGGAACATTCACTGGATACCACAGGTTCCACCGAGCAGTTTGAGGGCAGCAAGACAGAAACTCACTGTCTAAGTAAGAGGACTGCAGCCACGAATCCAAAATTGGAACTTCATTTGCAAGGTGACGGAGAATATCTCCTAGAGCTGCCTTCAGTAGGGAAGGACATTCACATTTATCCTTTTAATGTGGTTTCTTACCCATCACCATCAAGATGGATTTTAGTGTCACTCCACAGACGAAGAACCATTCCTATAGTGCAGCTTTTACTGGAAGAGAGATTGTTATACAGGATGTTAAATATAGGCCACAATGTGGTCATGCCAATATTCTAAATTATTAACAGTCTTTAATTTTTAACATCCTCAGGCCTTGCTCTAGTAATTCCTAGTAATACCTTAGGCCATCAAAGGCGTAACACACAAGGAGACTGGCAGATGAAAGCTAAAGGTCTACTCTGGTATCAGCACCGCGATTGCTCCACGGGGCTGGAGGAACAGCACAGAAGCAAGAGTTTAAATCACCAGCTCTCCTCTCCCCCTCCAGAACCTGCCAGAAAGCACTGCAGTGTTTGCCCTGTCATCTTTCTTCCTTTGCTCACCCTCTCGAGCTCGGGGCAAGGCAGGTCTCTGAAAGGGTGTAGAAGTGATGTGTCTGCAGAGGTTCAGCTCACTAAAGCGCGGGGGAAGGAAGCCCCGGGAGGCGGCGGAGCAGCCGCCTGCCCCTTCCAAAGGGGACCCGCGGGGCCTTTCAAAAGGCTGCCTGTTGGGTTTTCACTTCATCTCTCTGGCTGGTAGGAAAGACAAGAAGGATTTTTTATGAGTTTACCTAACCCAAAAGAACACTTTCATTTCAGAGACGCAATCTGGCAAGAAAACCATATTATAATGGGAGCCAGTAACTTTCAACTAGTAAATAATTAAGCTACCGAGATATTAAAGTTTTAAAGGGAAATTGGGATGCATAAAGCAACAGACAGCAAAGAACTCAGGTTTGGTTTTGTTCTTTTCCTTTCTTTTTTAAGCCTTCAGCCACTTTCTAGAGTGGATCAAAGGATTTGACAGGCCAGTTTGAACACACATATGGACAATGTGCACTTTAGAGCTTTGCAAGAGAAAATGGTTTTTATTAAACAGATGTAAAAGGAATAAAACCCACAAAAGCGCCTGACTAGTTGAACTGTCAGCAGTCAGAACACTTACAGCTCAGCTGTGACATTTCAGCCCCAACACAGAGCCACGCAGTCCCTCAATAAACTCGCTAATGCCAACTGACTTCTTTATGCATGAGACTTACCCTTAATTAACAAAAACTTTGGCTTTCGGGGAGACCGGAACTGAAACAGCAGCTAATCTTACAGTTGGGATGGATTTGTCCTAACTTTTCCATCTTTCCTCTTGTCTCACATCAACAGCCACCAGGAGCAAATTACGGCAAAGTTGTTTTGGGTTTGAAGATGACACAGCAAACATTCACTGCTGTTGCACACTAAGTGTGTCAGAAGGAAATTAGAATTTCCTCTGTAACACTAAGAGCAGTAACTTCACAGCAGAGACAAGAGGCAGCACCAAAGCCAATGGTAATAATGGTAATTAGGAAGGTGCGGGTGGCAGTTTCCCTACAGGTCTCACTGCAGTACAAGAGCTCCCCTCTTCTACTTAAAACAACAGAAACACCCACTGAGAGTTTCCAAAAAGAAAACAAAAGTCACTCTGGCTGCACCAGCACAACATGGCAGCCTGTTAAATCATGGGACACCACAAACAATGGTCTGGAAGCCCTGACTTCTAACTCCAGCTCTGCCAAACCAGCCCCGTCTCTCCAAGCCAAGAGCTTTTGTGCCTTGGTTTGCTCACCTACAACTGCAATAATGCGAGAGGGTCTGCGATAACAAAATATTTTGTTTGCCTTTCAAAATATTCTGTGCTCTTATCAGTTAGACAAAAGCAACAGCTCATTACTGACACATTTGTTTGTTGGTTTTGGAGGTACTTTGGCAGTATCGCTTTTCGATGTTATTTGGCAACTAAGCTACCCCCCAAAAACCAGTTCCGTTGCATCATACCATCAACAGACCTGAAGTCTGGTAGATAGAACAAATTCCAGTTTTGCAGCTGTGCCTTGAAGAGCATTCTGTAGCGAGCAGATGGCAAACTACCCCAGATGAGGTAGATGCCACAGCCCTACAGGTGGATTACATGTGAACCCCTTGCCCACAACTGCCCAGAGGTTCCAAGGAGACCGAAAGCTTTCTGGAACAAAAAAATCACCCTCTCGCCCTCAGAAATCTCAACATGTCCTCTCTCTTGCTAGAATTTCCAGATACATGTCAACTAACTGCCTGGGGAGAGTTTGGTGTTAGGCTTTCCAGAGAAGCCAGCCTGCCAGATTGCCAAGCCCAGCCTGGCCTCAGCCTTACCTCTCCTTGCTGGAGAAATCCACACCCAGCAGAATATTCTCTTCGGTGTCCTGCCGGCCGCTGCTGTACACAACCACCATGTACCGCACTCGGTCTGTCCACACACTTTCCAAACGGACAGCCTAGGAAAAGGTCACCAGGCTCTTCAAACCAGCTTTTAGATAATTATTACTTCCATTGCTGCCTAATATATTTTTTGTATAAGGTGTAATTGTGCCCAAAAGCTTTATTTAGCTGCAGTATGAAATACAACAGGGAGACACAGCCCATCTTCCAGCAAGGCTAGTTGCCAGTTTGACTTGGCACCAGGTAGGGAGAAGATTAGCCTGGATTATCCACCCCAATCCAGGGAAATACTACAAAATGTAACCTGAAGATTTGTTCTAAAGAGGTTCAGCTAGAAACTTGGTAAAAATGTTGGTATTGAACTGAAAAAAGAGGCAGGCTCAGAGGACTCTTCCAATCTCAAGCCTTCACTGAAACATGTTAGTCGTGCTGGAGAGGATAACTGACACAGAGTTTTCTGCAGCAACTTTTCCAGCCTCTGCAGATTTCTTTAAAAGAAGGCCCAGCCCCATTTGGATGCAGTTTTAAGACTGACTTAAGAGTGTCCGCTCGCCTCAGCAAGCTCCCGTCTCTTCTCCTGCATTAGCATTTGGAATGACTGGAAAATTAAACTTAACAAAACAAATACACTTCAGACAGATCAATTTCCTGACCCAAGTCATTACCTGGATGGAAGGACCAGGGCAAAAGGAGCAGGCAGGAAAACACGGTGGGGCTGGGAGCCAGCACAGAGTTGAGCTGACTTGGAAACCTAGGATTTGCCAACATTTTTCATGAACCTCTACAGGTCTGTTTCAAACACCTCTAACGGAAAGGAGATCAGGAAAAGGCATCTTTTCTTACCAGTTTGATCCTATCCTCACAGCGAAGGAGGTTGATCATCACCTGGAGGTGCTGGGGCAAATCACCTGCAGGGAGAGCAGAGAAATCATCAGAAAGGGTCTCTCACTTGCTGCACTAAGAATCAGCAGAGTCTTGACCTGTTTCTAAGAATCTTGGATGTTTCTAAGTCAAAAAAATACCATTAAAGGAAGGCCAATTAACTTTCTTGTCCCAGAGAATACTAACAGAAGTGAGCTTCTTGTTATCTGGCTGCGTGAGAACTCCACCTTACTGTATTTGGAAGCTACCAAAATATATTGAGAACACCTGTGACTGGCACAAATGATGATACTCTTCCTGTTATAGCATCTTAGAGAAGGCAGAAAGATATGGGCACTGCGGACAGGAGAGGAAGAAACGGGAGGACCAACTCTGGTTAAAAAAAACCACAACAAAACACAAAAAGGAACAAAGGAGAAAAGAAAAACTTCGTCTTGTGAAACACACATAACATCGAGGGACCAGCCACTGGCCTTACGGAGGGTATATCTGAACAGGAGAAACTTCTGAGGAAGGAGGACTGCAGGAGCAACCCAGTTTGGGTGATGGATCCCTTCTATCTAAAACAAAGCACTGCTCATGCACCCAGCCCCTCAGGCTCTAGAGCAGTGGGTACATTTCTGGCTGGTGAAAGCAAGCGAAAGGAACAAGGAATCTACAAGAAAACAAAACAAGTTCACATCTAATAACTTGGTAATGCACTCATAACTTTCCATACAAGATAAAATTCCTTCCGTAGGATGTTTGCTGGGTATATGAAATTGCTGACAATTAAAGAAACCCAAAGCCAAGCTTGGCATTCAAACACCCTCTTTGTGCTTGGAGTGTTTACTAAGCAGCAGACACACAGTACCACACTGTGCCTTTCCCACATGCTCCTGCACTCAAAATGCCCCCATGATCTTATTTCTTCTTTCCCAGTAATCACTTATTCCAAAACTGTCAAAGCCAGAAGGCATAAAATCACTTGGTAAGACGAACCTGCTTTTCTGAAGCCCCTATCTGCTTATCAATCCTTATGTATGTCCACCATACAACTCCCTACCATTTTTTCCCACCAGTTTGGCACACTGGAGGGGACTGGGGGAGGAAGGACAGTCTGTTCTTAAACCATGAGAAACACTTACAGGCCAGACTACGATGAGTTAACTGAAAAGGAGATTTTCCTGAAACCAGGAGAGGGGATATAAAGAGCTAAGAAATGCACATCTATCCAGAGACCCAAATCCTGTTAAAATGTTCCTCAGTCTTCACAGCAGCATTAAACAAACCCAGCAACAGGTAGTTTCAAAAGAAAACCAAAACTCCCAAGCTTCAGATTACTGGAGGCTGGGAGAGCACTCGGAGGAATGTCCCTGCTATGCTGAACCAGGACCTCGACAGCTACAGAAGAGGTGCTAGAGCCCTGGGACTCAGCCCATCCAATTTTCCTCCCCACAGGCCAAAGGGGAAGGCAAAGATCAAATCACTGAAGCAGAAACAAGTGATGTTTCTTCATCTGTGGCTGTGGAAAACAGGGATACATGTTCCGCACAGAGCTTCTGGCTCAGCAGGCTTTCCCGGCTAAAGAATGCCATGGTGAATGCCACGATGTCTGCAGAGAATGAATTTCTACTTCAGTTCCAAGATAACGACACAGGTTTAAACAAAGGCTCAATAAACATACGTTCCCGTTCCAATCAAGTGGGCTGAAAACCTGGTTTTACTCAGCAGGTTGCACAAGGCCCACTGTGACAATCAGAGAAGTCATCCATCCACCCACCCACGCGTGGTATTAGCCTGTCCCCATGGACGGGGTGAGAGGCAAAGCAAGAGGGAAAAGGAATTTCAAGAGGTGATTTAACCCCCTACCTGCATGCTTGTGAGGATGCTGGAGACTTCGCTGGCCCTGGGAGCTGTTTCCTTGTTGTAAGAAAAGGGCTGCGCCTTTCACCATGAAAAAGCTCTCGCTCAGGCTGGAAAACAAAGGACAGAGGAAGTCAACTGAAAGGAAACAGCAGCAAAAACGTGTGCTCGGGTCTGTGTGCCCAGAGAAGGAAGGGCTCCTCACTAAAACATAGTAGGATTTTGCCACAAGAAGCTGTTCCCAAAATTTGATCCTGCCACTTGCAGAGGATCACTCCAGGATTATCCACTGCCATTTTCCACCAACGTTTTATTACTTGGCCATTGCAGGAGATACTTCCAGCCGTCATGGGCTGGAAAATGACTTTATCATTTGATTATCGAATTCTGCAACTTAAAACCAGCAGAGGCTAAGACTTTTTACAGGCTTAGACCTGTAAAATGACTTCAGATGGGGTTCAGAGCAAATCAGTTCCTACTGATTTCAGTTCCTGAGACTTCTTTGGAACGCAAAAACAAGAACATGCCACCAGAAAATATCTGTGGATTCAAAGAGGAAGGGAGGGCAGATGAAACCTGCCCATCACAAGAGAAAGGAAACTGCCCTGAAACCTCAGGGGAAAAAGCAACCGACACAATAGCAAAGACTTTGCTTTGCTCTGATGAGATATAACTGTCCTGGAAAATGCTACTGATAAGAAGGCAGGTCGCTGTATGTGCAAATACATAACAATATTCCCACAAAGTCAAATGACACACAGGCCCCAGAACATAACTAAAGAAAAAGCTGAACAAAATCAGTAGTTACAGTAAGCACCAGCCTAATCACACAGTACCATAAAGCACTCGCGAGCATTTCAGAAATAGCCTTGGCCCTAAGTGGTAAAGTTAGAATTTCCCACAAGGCTGAAAATCAACATCTACTAAGCTACCTTTTAGTTGCCACAGTAACTGCTTACACTGCATTTCTTACACCCCTCAAAACATCACAAGAGACATTCCTTGTTACAAAGCCCAATTTTCTGCCACTCTACACTTCCAAACATAGATCATCATTAATTACTGTCTGCTATCTGCTAAATATAAATGCACCATTACAAGACTGTGCTACATGGGAGTTACTTATGCTCCAGAGAATGATCCCACAGGAGTTACTATTCCCAGCGCTCATCTATTCTGTACTTTATCTGGGGTCTTTGCCTTTGGGCAGAAGTGAGCATTAAGGCTCCATTCTACCATAGTATTTTTGCAACGACAGACATAAATCGCAGGGCTTTGCAGCTTTTGGTACAAGTTCAGCTTTTGCCTTCCCTGAGAACACAACCAAGGTTTCCAGGCAAAGCTCTCTCATTTTTCAAGTGAATCTTCAAGGTGCAAGATCTCCATAAAAATCTGGATCAGGTTTAAATTCGAGATTTCAGTTGCTTTTAAAAAGTGAACTACAATTTTCGCCTAAGTTCCAGGCTCTGCAACTCATATATCAGATCAATAAAACACCAGTAGGATGACTGCACTCTAATTAAAGCAAGCTTCTCTCCGTTTACGGTCCCACGGTATTCCAGCACTCACCACTCACTCCAGTAACAAGCTGTGTCTGAACGTGAGCTGCACAGAGTTCCCCTGTGATCCGAAACACGGGCTCTGCTCTGCCTGGCACACACTGCAAATGGGAATTTGCTTCATTCTATAAGTAAGCCAGGAAGAGCCTTGTTTCCTTCTTGCACCAGATCCCGCAGGAAAGCGTTAAAAAAGGCCAGAAGTCGCACAAAAGCAGTGACACTAACACAACGTATAGGATACTCAGTGAAATACCAGCTTCACGCACTCGCATCTGTTTTTATAGCAAGGGGAAGGGAATGGTTAGATAATGCACAAGGAGATAATTCACAGTACTCACATCCCAAGAATTTTGGGAAATATTTCTTTGGGAAAGGGAAAAAAATGTCACAAAGGATATTTTTTTATCCCTAGTAAAGTATTGACTGGGGTTTCTACAGCAGGAAAAACCTTGGAAAAGAGAGAACTCCTTCCCCAAAGCATCGGGAACTCCTGCTCTGATGGTTCATCTCGCCTGAGGCTCTCCTCTTTTACAGTCAGGAAATATTTTACAATAAAGCCAAATATTCCCAGTTGCAGGCAAATGAGAAAGCCGTGCTGCAGAAGCAGAAAGCGACTGCAGGAAAAGGACAAGCCACATTGCAAAATTTTTGCCACCGTGCATTTGTCTGCATGGAAATGAACCCAAAAAGCCAAAGAACCTGTTGAGAGCAAGATTTCTATTTTTTTTTTTTTTAATTTGAATGTTTGTTTCCTAAACTGCACGCTAACCTTACAAAGCACAGCTTGGCACCAGTCGGACTGCCCGGCCCCCCCAGGACTACCCGATTTCCACAGAAGCTCCTGTTTCCATATGGCCAGCGCGGGGCCGTAGGGAGGTAACGCATCCAAGCACCTCTCTGCAAAAAGCTCCTGTTTTCCAGCACGCTGGAACGGAGACATTACCCGGCCCCAGCCCTTATCTCCGCTCGAGGAACACTCTGTGCTCTCGGTCCCTTCACACAACCGCTAGCAAAATAAAAGGGAGAAAAAGGCAAGGCATGATATTCCAACCCAGTTTTAAAAAACCCTTTTAAATCCTGCAGTTCCAGTAAACAACTAACTCCAGCTTTTTTAAAAAAAAAAAAGATCTCCCAAAGAACAGAAAAATCCAATGATTACAGAACATCCCCAACTTTTGACCCTCGGCAGCAGTGATAAATGCCCTAGTAAGCAGCATTTGTTAGCAGCATAAAAACGAGTGGCTTATACATACTAATTTGGACTGGTTTTCTTTGAACAGCAGAAGCATTGTGCTGGCCCAAGAGTCAGACAGAAGTCAGTAAATTCAAAAAGATTCATAACTAGCTGTAAAACTCACATCCTTTTGCTTCTAAACCCATAAAAAAAAAAAGAAAAGAAGGAAAAGAAAAGGTTGACCGTATATTCTGTGCGGAGCAGAGGAATCGCGTCTGTTGATGCTACCCAGGAACTGGATGACTTTTACAGAACACTGTGTCTTCCACTGATATCCTGGCTTGAAAAAGCACTTGTCCTAACATATCCTGATGAAAGAGGGCCATTCAAGAGGGAAGAAAAAAAAAAAAACAAAAACAGCTGAGGCTCGTCTAATCATTTCCCTCCTCCAGACTTGTTTGTTTGTTTGCTTCCTCCCGCATGCTCCGAAGGCAACGCAGCGCCCATCAGCAAAGCAGCCCTTTGCTGGGCAAAGTCCGTGTTCCCTGGGACAGGAGGAGACAAAAAGCATCGTATCCACCAAGGCCTGTTTGTTTCTTTACAGTTAAAAGCCTGCAATGCCACCGCTGTCATATAGATAGGACACAGGCTGTCAAATTAAAATACTTCTTCACTTACTGTACAGCTACCGCGGTTTGATTTGTTCTTTTTCCAGAGTGAATTGCAAGTTACTCAGCTCCTGCTGAACAAGAAGGTCTTTCAGGTGTTTTGGTATTTATTTGTTAGCAACTGGCTATAATGACATTCACTGAAGACTTCTTTCTTACAGACCCCTGAATAATTCCTTCTCTAGGGATAAACCACAACCACACACCCACGTTTCACCAGTACCACCAGCCAAACCAGGGGGAGAAGCAGTTCTCTGTTCCATTTTCACCCAGCCTGACTGGCACGGACACCAGAAACCACCCAGTCCCTGGATGCCCTTCCAGGAATCCTGACCAGCACAGCTACTCCACAAGAGTCACTTCAAGATCTCAAATGCTGGGATGAGTTTTGTCCCAGCCCCAGGACCCTGGTGCTCCAGCAGAGCTGCAGACCAGTCTTCCCTTCCACTCCATAATCTCAGCTTACCAAACTAATGGTATTAACCCCCTAAGGGAGGTAAAAACCTCCCTGGGAAATGCCAAGAGTGTCAGCAGGAGGGTACAGCAGGGTATGGCACCCAGGGGCTGGCAAGGAGAGGGTGCTTAATGGCCACAGCACCGCTGAGAACAGGCTCCAGCGTCTCTGGCTTCACTGTCCCTCACTCCATCCGCTGGCTCCGTGCTGCTCGACTTGAAAAGGAAATATTTCTTCCCCTTTGGGAAAGCTCCAAAAGAGCGTGGCTGCAACACACATCAATTACAGTTCAAGTTGCTCAAGAACACAATAGGGAGTGTCTTTTAATCATTACAAAATGCCGTCCCCCCCGTTGGTCCACAAATGCCAATAAGCAATCTGTTAAAAATACTGGGTTTCGGAACAAGAGACAGAGCTGCTCGCGTTACTGGACAGACAGACAGAGCTGGGAGCCAGCTGCCAGTCACAGAAAACTTTTCCCCAAGTAGCTTGCTTTGCCGTGGTAGCTCAAGCCGTGGTGTGTCCCAGGAAGAAACCTCGTATGCCTCGGGTACTCGAGTTCCCTGTTTTAATGGGAAATCTCACATAAGACATAATCATCCTGCAGGATACAAGAAAACACTCTATTAATATATCTTGTAGTTACCGAACTCATCTCAAAATAAATATCCATAGACAGAAGTCAGCAGAGAGAAAAGCACTTTCCCTGGGGAGGCACAGCCACGCCTGAGGCTGATTCAGCAGCCTCTCGCTAGTCTCAGAATGAAAAAATAGTATCTAGTTAAAAGAGGCAGAACACAGAAAGATCAGAGTTTTCACCTGGCTGGGTATCCTTGCTGCTCCCAGAGGTGCCACAGGATCACTGGGTGCACGGGATGCCCGAGGAACCTGGCTTATCTCCACACCTGCAACCACCCTTGGTGATTCTGAGGCCATAATGAACTTGTTATCTCTATGTCTGCGGGTGATCACAGCCAAGAAGTCCTTCAGTGTAAGTGCTGTTCAGATCTGCTCGCTCACAGCTCTGCTCTTAGAGTATTATTTTAGTGCTGAGCTCACAAAGTGAACACCCGGGCAGTGGATGTCCTCAGGAGCAGCCCAGCACCACCACAGGACCGAGGCACATGCAGCTGATGGGTACCAAAGCTTGATTCAGCCAACCTTTGGAGCTCACCTCTGCCTGGCCATTACACTGAAGTCATATCCTCTTCCAAAGGGATAATATTCCAGATATCTTCTCCCACCTGAAGCTTTCTCTCTTTCTATTTAACCTTTCATCTCAAGCAGCTCCCACGCTGTTGAGCTGTCGTGTGCTTGTGCAGCTTGGAGCTTGTAAGCTCCACGTCCCAGCAAAGCTCCACAATGAAGCCTTGCCCAGGCACAGGGCCACCATCATGCTCTCCGGGCACTAAATCTCTGTCAAATTAAGTTTCTTAATTTCCCCCCTCATTAACGGAGCAAAACGTACGCGTGGTGTGGGGGCAGAGAAGGTCATCTATCCATCAGGGCTGAGCCAGAGCGCCCGGGGGACAGCGGTGGCCTCTGGGCTCATCTGAGAGCAGACTGGAGCCTTGGGGCAGGAACCCCCCCTCATCCCAGCATCCATCAACTCTTGTCCTGCCTTTCCTACCCACTGTGTGCAGACCTCTCCCCGGGCCCAGAGGAGCTGCCCTCCTGCAACCAGGTTCATGTTTTAGTGGTAAAAACAAAGCAGTATTTGCTTCTCTTAAAACTACCCACAATTTTATAAAGGTCTGAAAATGGTAGTGCCTCCTGGTTCCTCCAGTTTTATGGCATCTTCTGCTCCAAACCTTTCCAAACTGATAAGGTGAGGAAAAAACAGGCCTCCCAAGCGCCACAAAAATTAAACACACTTCCCTTTTGCACAGCCCCTTTGATAAGGAGGAAGACAACTGATTTTTTCCCCCCGTCTCGTTTTCTGCTCAGTCTGGGAAAAGCCCAGCCATCTCAAGGCAATTAAGCAAGAACACAAAACGAGGCAGCCCTGAACAGGGGCCCCTCTCCAGTGCCCGTTCCCACCGTGGTGCCACAGCTCAGGGACCGAGCCGGTCCCCTCAGATGCTCCCTCAGCCCAGCCAGGCCCTGAACGTGCCAGAGGGTAGATTTTAGGAGCAGCCAGCCAGAGGGCCATCACGCAGTCACACCCAAAGAGCAACATAAACTAAACTGGAAACCAGCACATCAAATAGAAAGGAAGATGTGGGGAGAGACAGAGCAGGAAGACGAGGCGGCAGCTGCACGGCCCCGGCTTCCGAAGCCCAGCCGACAATTAAAAGCCCGCTGGCTGCTTGCTTTGGCTTGATAGTGGGCACATCAGATAACACTTCCTGAGCAAGAAAGGGGCCTTCGGAAGGGGTCTGAGCAACACAAAACAGCGCCAGGGAAAAATGAACTTCAAAGCTGCTCGCTCACATGCTACTGCACAACCTGGAAAACAGAAGTGGGAGCCTTGAACAGCAGCAGCAGGTCATCTCTCATGCTTTAAAAAAAAAGTAATTTGTGCGTTTCCAAGTGGCCTTTGCTCTGTGTCACACACCAGTCACACAGAGTCCAGTGCCAATGGGAAGGCATAAATGAAATATAAAGTCACCTTTAGGAGTCACCTTTACAAATATAGCTGAAAATATGGCCATGACCATCCCTGCTGAACTCCACCCGGAGCGAGCTGCTGTGCAAGGGCACGAGGGACGAACAGAGACCAGGAAAGACCCAGTTTCAAGACGTGCAATGCTGTTTTAAAAGAAAATACTATTGCATACACGTGTAGGCTTTGTGATGTGCTGATAAAGTGACCTGTGATGAGAACTGCAGGTGCCCAACACACCTGCTGAAGTCGGTGAGAGCTGCCAGCATCGCTTGGATTGCTCTGTTCTGCCTCTGCTGAGATCTCTGTGATGCGTCTCAAGAGGAGGCAACTCCCTTCAGGGCCACTTTTGGAAATGTTTCTCTTCGGAAATACTACTTTATTACAAAAAAAAAAATAAGGTGCAGCTTTGATGTCATCGCTTCTCAGACTTCCTGAGCTGAAAACAAGTCACCCCAAGAAGAAACCCAGAACGTAAGCTGTGAACCACGGCAAGGTCTGATGTTGCTTCAGACACAGGGAGAACATCTCCCGTTCCTCAGACATAGCCAGGGCACCATCACCCAACAGCAAGAAGTCGCTTGCAAGGGGGTCAGGCAGCAGCCTCTGCTAAAGGAGGGGAGTCTTATAATGCCTCCCTGCAGGGGCACACATCTCCCCATATATTTCAAAGGAGAACGAGACGGTCGGTCAGGCAGGAGGACCCGGCAGGCTTCACTCTCGTGTTTTTAGCAGCGAAGCAACAAAAGGGGAGTCTGAGCATGTATTGTTCGGCTGAAAGGCGTGGGCCACATCCCCAGCCCAAGAATGCTAAGAAGGGCTGGAGACACTGCGGGCCATTCACAGCCCCAGATACAAGCGCTCCTCCAGCACAAAGAGGAAAAAGAAAAAAAATGAAATCAATCATGAAGCCCACAAAAGCTAATTTCCTAACATAAATAGACTGCTGATGATGTGCCTCCAGCCTGCTCCTGCGCACCGGGGGTGAGCGATGCATCGGGCTCGGGCAGCGATCGCCCCAGCTCCGCATGGAGCCGAACCGGGACAGTCCTGTGTTCCCCACGGCAGAGCACAACAGCAGGAGCAGCTCGGATAAACCGCCCAGGAGAAAGGGCAGGAAGAGGGAAGCGAACAAATTAGCAGGATCATCCCCTGTTCCAGCAAGACTTGTGCAAAATAAGTTAGCAGAACAGCTCCCAAATGGCAAGGAAAGAGAAAATTCTAGGAATCCCAAGTACTCGGATGATGAAAAGCCAAATAAAATAAGAGATTGTTTCACAAGGAAAAAGAAATCCTTTTTGCTCATCCCATTAATCGCAGAGTTCAAAAAGGCACGAGGCTGATCCCAGCATCACCCAGCCATGCGATGTGCTTGGAACTAATGGGTTGAATGGCATTTCTCAGATTCCCACCGAAACATGATGTCATTTTTGTGATAGCCACTGTCCCAGGAGGCGGGGGCCAGATCGCCTCCAAACCTCAGCCTGCACGACCGCCCATTTAAGAGGCATATCCAGAGGTCCCAGGATTAGCAACACCGCCATTTCCCAGCCTAGTGCACCCTCTGCCATGCAGCATCCTGGTGGTCTGAGGGAAGCCAGCTCTTCCCAAAACACTGGCTCCCTTCTTCCCCCACACTAAAACCCCCCAAAGACGCCCTGTGTTTTAACAAGTCACTTTTTGGGATGTTGTTGTTGCCCTGTTACTGCCATAGCTCTTCCGTGACTGCAGGCAGGGAGGAGGACAGACCACAAGCCCGGGAGTACCAAGGAGGTGTCCCGGCGCCGTGGTCCATCCTTTAGGAGAGGTGGGACGATGCTGGCCCCCCCGGGCTCCTGCCGTGGAGGGCACATCAAAGGCAGAGCCTCCCACCCATGCTCCCGGGCAGGAGCCGATCCCGCTCCCGTCCTCCTCCCCAACCGAGCTGTCGGCACATGGGCCGATCCTCCTGCATTCCTCCCATCAACTCATTGTTTTAATCCTTTAAACTATTTTATTAAGTCACCCCGCTTCACCCACTCAGCGGTGTCTCCCGGAGACAGGCCAGAGAAACAAGTGGAAACTCTCCAGCGGCGCCATCGGGAAAGAAAAGGAAGGTGAATAATAGTTTCAAGGATGAAGAAAGCAGCTTCCAAGCGGCGCGCGGGAAGGTCGGCCAGGACACAGACAACGGCATAGGAAGCACGAGCGAGAAGCCTACAGGCAGTGGTGGCACAGCAACCCGAAAAACAGCTGAGCTGCCGGCTTTCAGAATGACTCCAAAAAAGGCAGTGGAGACCAAGGAGTACTTGACACATGGGTAAGGCGTAAAAATAAAATAAAACAAATCTAGAGGGATCGCACGGGGCGAGAGCGGAGCGAGAGAAGTTCTAGCTCAACCCCGACACCCCCTCTAGCGTTGAGTCAGACCACAGCCTGTCTTCCCAGCTCCCCCGAGGGCAGGGACAGCCAGAAATTAGGAGACTGCCAGCCAGGGGCAAAGCTACCTCAAGACAGAAAAGTGTTGGTAAAAACCTCAGCATCATCCTTCTTTTTCCCCTCCGCTCCAAACCCAGCTTTTACAAGCAGAATCGGTGTGAGAGAGAAGCAGATATCTCTAAGTCCGAGACGTTTCACAGGGCTGGGAGGGAGATGCCCACACGCGGAGAGCAGCCCCACAGGCAGCGGTCTCCGCAGGGATGTGAGTGTTGGACACGACTCTCTGGATGGCAGACAGGGCAAACAAGCAACCTGGCAGCTCTCTGAAAACTCTGAAAGGGACATTTTGTCCCGTTCCCTTTGCTTCTGGATGCCTTGGCCCCCGATGCTAAGCCCCAGAGGTTTTTCTGCCCAGCGGCACACGGCAGCAGATCGCCCAGAAGCTGCCTTCACGAGCGATTCCTGCAGCAAGGATTTCGTCAAGACACACAGGTGTGGTTTTGGCAGGTTTGTCAGTTTGGAAAGTCCCTCAGCACGGGGTCTCTGCGCTGGTGAGATGAGCACCATCAGGCACAGAGCCCAGGTCCTACAACAGATGTTACCTCAGTACTCAGACTTCGGGGAGAGCCTGGTGCCACGGGCAATACCTTGGCTGAGAGACGCCGGCTGCTCCGCAGATGTGGCTTCTATTCCTGCTCCTGTCCCATCAAGGGCACAGGGAAATCTACCTCTCTTGTGGCAGAAGATAAAACCTTTGCATTGCCTGCAAGAGGAAGATGTCTGTGCCCACCAGCAGCTCCGGCACAGCCGTTAACCACTGCCAGGTCTCCAGAGAGCTGACACAGATCTGTCTTGGGCTGCACAAGCTCATCGCCACCGACTAAAACTTTCAGAGAGGGAAGGTGAGCTCTGCAGACAAGAGTTCTTCTCGTTATAGATAAATCTAAACAACTAACAGATGCAGTCCGCATCCTAATCCACTTGAGGCTGGCCTTATTCTGCTTTCTATTGTTTTGGTGTAGCAGTAAAGTGATTCTGCATCAGGGGCTCAAACACTGCAGAGGGATGCGTAAATGTTTGGGAAACCAAAAACTCAGCGCTCTCTTGGTTGAAAGTAAAGCCATCCCTATGAAGGTGTTCTGTCCATCTCATGTTCTCCAAAAACAACTTAACTGCACTTGTCAGGCAGACCACAGCTCTGATTTGTATGAGAAATCCCTGACTCACAGATCTTGGCAACTGATTATCAAAGATTAAGGTATTTAGAAATCAAGAGGCATTTGGAACCAAAATATTTTTCTGACCCGGCTCTTTAACACCTAAATAAACAGTAACCACACTGGCCTTTTTCAGAAAAAGAAACGTTGAGTGCAAAGCCAGTACCTTTGATAACGAGGCCAGATACATTCCGAAAAGGGTCTGATCACCACATCTTCAAACTGGCCGGTCTCCTGCTGTTGCTCTACCTACAGCCAAGTAAACTCCTCGCGTTGCTCAACTTCAAGTCAGCAACAGTTTCCTGGAAAGGCCAGATCTCAAATAAATGTCAAATAAGTGCATGCTTCCTCGGCTCCGTGGTCTTTGAACGCCCCCACACAACCCACCACAAAATGTAAAGGCCTAATTATATCTCCATTGGCTTCCACGGCCACACCTACGGGCCACAAAGTTACCGAGGGTCACGAGCCTGTGAATTTGCCTCCCCATTGTATGGAGCACGCTAAGGCAGGATGCTGCAGCCTTGCCAGGATGTGATTCAGCGTCCTGTTTTGAACAGTTAATAAAGTCAGCAACTTCTGCCCCAAGATCTCCCACCAAATAACTGGGAGACAATAAATACTGCAGCGAGCGGGACTTGTCAAGTGTGTAACGAGACGCTGTCCCCACAAATAAATCCCCAAGACAGCTGCCCCCACGTACCCCCAGCCCCGTGCACCTTCCCAGCACCATAAACATGGCCAAAGCTGCAGATAGAAGACATTCACTCAACGCTGCCCCCAGCAAAATGCACTCAAAAATCCCTAAAAAATTTAAAAATCAAGGTGTTAATAAATAATTTTGGTGCATCAAAATATAGTACACAATAAAATATAACATATAAACATCCCCAGCTGTGGTGGGCACTCAGTGCAGAGCAAACATGTGGCTGCACGGAGAAGAGCGTGAACGATAGACTGGAGATGCAGTCGCTCTTCCAGTTTCCATACTGGAGAGGCAAGCCATAGCACCAGCAAGGAATCTGGTTTATTAGAGTGATTTTAACCAAACAGCCTCCTCATAACGAGTCCTCTGGTGCGTGCCAGCCAGGATGATGCTCTGTGAAGCGTTTGTCTCCTGCTGATCACCGAGCTGCAAAGGGAGTTTCCATCAACCTGAGGGCTCCACCTAATTCCTGCAGTGAAGGCAAAACCAAGTCAAACCAATGCCCATTGTAATTCCAGTGCCTTCAAAGGGGAAAATTACTTCATTAAACTACAACAAAAAAGCAGTCACTAAAGGAACTGTAGAGCTGGTTATCAAACCAGTGTGGCGGAGCATGTTCATTCCCGACCAGGTAATCATGCAAAACACTAAGTGAGTAAGTGAGATGGAAAGCAAGGGGGATGTGGCCCCTGGTTCCTCAGAGCTCAAAAGCCATATGACTCTTAGAGCTGAAAGGTTTTAATGCTGAATAAAACCAAACAGATCTAATACTTTCCTCTGAGTGTTTCAGAAGATGAGCTAATAGTCATCTGCCAGGCTGCAGATGGGAGAAGGGGGCTTGGGAACAGTACGTAACTTAGCAAGGTACACAAGACACTATCAGCAAAGAGAAGAAGATCCCCAGTCTCCTCTTCTTCCTCTACCACTTCTCTGTTCAGTGGGACACTGGATGCTCCAGGCAGCATTCTCAGGGCAGGGTCTCCACTTTGCCATGCAGGATGGAGGGGCAGCAGAGCAGCGTATGCCACTAAAAGACTCCACAAATGTACACAAACCCAATCCTGAAAACCTCCACCTCCCACAGCTGCTCTTTCCAGCTCTTAAAACTGGGTTTAGTGGTGTCAAACAAGAACAGTTCTTTCCACAATGATTTTCAAGCTTGCCCAGAGGCGGGAGAAAACTAACTCCCAGGCCCTTCTGCAGCAGCTGAACATCCATCTCCGCTCCAGAAGGTGCCCAAAAACCACTCCCCCGGCCCTGTTTCTGACCACATTCAGATTGCAATTGGAAAGCAAATAACAGCAAAGATTACAGAACGACCGGCTAAACAAACTTACTTGTGTTTGTAATTAAAACCAGTGATTACCTTGCTGCGTTTGCCAATCGCATCTGAGAAACAGCCAACGCTCACAACACAACTGGCTTTGTAAAATACCTCCTTTGACTCGGCGCTGGAGCCAGCCGAGGGTGAGCGGTGGAAGTCAATCAGGTGACACCAAAAAGCAGAGTAGGAGAAACTGCACAGACCCAGTTCTCCCCCAGCCATCTGCTCAGTCTCCCCTGCCCTCGACAGCATCTTCCCTGGGGTTGCTCTGCGATAAGGTGGCCGGCACCACGCACACAGGGCTGGTGTTGAACTCAGCGGATCCCGATCTTGTCAAACTTAAGGTTGTGCTTTACTCTAAGAGAACACACACTCCCCATGGACCTGACGGAACCAGGCCAGTAGTTTTATTAAGATTTGAGTGAGATGTCTCAAGGTTTCCTGTGGGTGCACTGCATCATTAGGGGGAAAAAAAGAAGGGATCAAGCCACAACATCCCACGGCTGATCAGCATTTGAGAAGGAAGGCTTCAGCAAACGCAGATAACACAGAGAATCAGACGTGGAAGCTTTTGTCTGCACCAGCTGGGCCAAACGCAACTGGGCTGTTAGATCTGAGGTTTTGCTCTTACTTTTATTTCTGCTGTGAATCTCTACCCACTGGGGAGCAAAACAGCCTCCTGGCTGTCTGCTGGAAACAGCGTGGATGTCAGCTTATCGAGGCTTCTGCAAAATTTTTGGGAAGTGAGAGAAAAGGAAAAATTTAAAGCACATTCAAGTCTAAGAAAACGCAGATAATGGTATCTTTGAAAGAAAAGCTGAACCTAGAACATATCCCCTTAGTCTATTTTAGGGTAGGAGCCATTTCAAGGGGAAAACAAAGAAAAGCATTTTGGAATGTCAGAAACCATAAGGAAGGTCTGCTCTTCTTTGACCAGAGGGCAGAAAGACATGCGGCTGGTCATAAAACCATGAGACAGACCCATTCCTCAAAGACAAAAACTCAGATAGCTCATACA
Organism: Tringa tobata; assembly: GCA_033628505.1. Lineage (NCBI taxonomy): Eukaryota > Metazoa > Chordata > Aves > Charadriiformes > Scolopacidae > Tringa > Tringa tobata. The sequence goes on along the minus strand of JAHREE010000467.1, from coordinate 245,130 downwards.
ACCAGATCCAACTATACAGTCTTGAATGAAAATCCTGCAATTTTTTTGGAATGAGTGAAAATAATCTTTTCAGCAAGTGGATGAGTAAATTGTGTCATAAATACATACTAGTATGAAATGATGAAACGGAGTTGGAGCTGGCAGCAAGATGAGGTCTTGTTTCCAACAACCCTTCCTTTTTCAAGCCATTAGAACCTTGGAGGTCTGTGAAGTCAGGTGCTGGACTGCTGACCCCTGCACTCAGGGCACATGTGACAAAGCACAGCTGTCACCTAAGTCTCCACCAAGGCTAGACCAGGATTTAAAGATTCACAAGTATCACCACAGCCAGTTCCTGTGATTTTTGTTTTTTCAAAGGAGACCTGAACTCTGCAGTTGGAGAAGTAGCACAATGAAGTTGAACAATTCTGCCACCCCATGGGCATTGGGTAAAGTCTCAGGGAATTGATCCAGAGCAGCTGGTGGCAGGAAGGGGACGGGATCTACCCACCTCCCCACGAGAGGCGCTTCATTTGTCATCTATGCTGTGTCCACCCAAGTCCACACATTTTCTTCAGTCCTTGGCGGTGTTTCCCCCTGAGAGTCTGCACAAGAGCCATCCTATTCTCGAGGTCTATCCAGTGATTTAATTACCAGATTCTTATCTTGAAAATCATATACAGAGGAGCAGCCCCAAGAAGATCCCAGAGGAAGCTCTTGGGAACTCGGTATCTAAAGTTGGTGCTGCAGCATTTTTCAACAGCCAGTAGAAAAGCAGTAGTCTTTAAGCCCAGTCTCATGACACCTACCCCACAGTTGCTCTGGGGAGTGATGGATGCACATGCCTGGCCTGCAAAAATGCCAGACAGACCAAAGGTAGCCACAAAACCAATGATCTCCCAACGATTTATCTGTACACCATTGAATTCATTTGTAATGAAGAGGGATAAAGCTGTATTTCCTCTTTAAGCACTAAAAGCACGTATACAAAAGAAAAGTCTATCATACCGCTTGCTTAAGTGTTACTATTTAACACAATGTGGGAAAAAGCACAAGAATTAAGATGCATTGCTAGTCATGACTTCAGCAGGTTCCTGCTTGAGCCTTGAGTTGTACAATAAGCCTACAACCAAGCTGGGAGCAGAAGCAGAAATCCTGAATTTTACCTTAATTGATACAAAATGCATTTCCCAGAAAATAAGCTGATGAATGACATTACAGATTGCCATTAAATGCCTCTACACAGGAAACCACAGAGGAACCAAACACACACTTCTGACCCATGTGCATGCAAGCAGCATGCCTACCGAATGCCAGTCGGGCTGCAGCCACGACAAACCACCCCAGGGACACAGAAATGGCAAGTCCTGACACTCTCCTACTCTGCAAAGGAGCAACTTTGCTTTTCTGCTGCCTTCACTCGCAGGATAAAGATGGTCCATGCCCCAATATCCACTTGCTGCTCCCAAAACCACAAGGGTAACCAGACTTCAAATCAACTCCACTTTGCCCTAGTCTCAGTCCATCAGACTGCGACAGAAAACCCGCTGCCGCCAGTGTCCCAGTTTTATACCTCTGCAACTGTAGGCCTCAAAGCATAAAATGGGATGGAAACAACAAGATCAATCCTCAAGCAGCAGCAGGAGTGGCTTTGCTTTTACCTGAAACCAGGATGAGTAAAGTAGGACGCAGGAACAAAGAGAGGTGACCGAGCCTGCTGAACCACTGTTGTGTTTTTACGCTTTCTCCCTTGGATTGTGGTTTACGGGCTGGAGGGTAAGAATTGTCTGCAATAGCTGGGTTTGGAGTGAACAATCCACATAATTACTCAGAGCCCCATTAGGCCAGGATCCCACCAAACCAGCATTATCGTTACCACTTCTGATCTCTGCACAACGTCAGCGAGAGAAGCCTCCCCCTTCACCAGCAGGGTATCTCTCAGCCCTTTCCCCTCCCCTCACATGAAAAAAGCAGCTCTACACAACCCCAATGTCAAAGGAGTCAAATTCCCAATGGTTAATACCCAGGAAGGAGCCAAGCTCTCCCCTACCCACCCTTGGAGCATCCCCCCCTTCCCATCCCAGAGCCCCAACCTCAGGGAGCAGCAGCAGAGACAGAGATACCACGATAACAGTGAAGTGCCGTGGCCAGAGCCGATGAGCAATTTTCCAGTTTCTTCCCAGCAGGGAAAAAAACCCCCACAAACCCTCTTTTATGCTTTCAGTTCATTAAACGTTCATCTCAAAACTAAACTGATAAGGGAGAGAGCATGCCCAGTGTTTAGCTCTCTGCAGACCAGGCAATCACACACGCTGGAGGCTGGAGTCCTGTGCGGGATCGGGACTCAGATACACAGCAGATAATTAACAACAGTGGAAATGAAGTTTAGAGCCAAAGAGCTCTGCTTACCTCACATTTAATTTACGCTCTTCATCACTGCCAACCTCCAGCTGAGGGGAGAAAAGAAAGATACAGACAAAATTATATGCTGCTGGTTTCCATATTACAATTTTACAAAACCCCCATGTTTTTTAAAGCCATCCCTGCACTAACAGCTTTTGGGTGGTTGTTTTCCACGGGGTTTTTCTTTCTGGTGCCAGGGATAAAGGAGACTCCCTGGCCATATATGCCATCAGCACCCGGTGCCGGGTGACAAAGGGGCTCACGGGGATGTTAAAGCTATTAGGTCCTAATCCTGCAAGCTGGTCCTGGAGCGCAGATCGGTTTGAAGATCGGCAACCCCGACGTCACCAGGAGTGCACACACATCACTCCCACTGTGTGCACGCGTCAGGCCAGAACCTGTCCCAAAGGCCACTAACGAGGAGCTGGGCACAAATTAATGCTGTCATTCAGGGTGTGCAGCGACAGCACAAGTGCCCTCCAGCGGATGCAGACAAAACTGCCCAGCTGGGACCACCCCAGCATCCAAATCCCAACCTGGAACCCATGTGCAGATCCATTGCATGGATCCTCCACCATCTCCGAGCTGCCACCTTGCCAACGAGGCCACCTCCACCTGGATGCTGGCAGAAGATGGGTCGTGAGGCTAGGATGATGCCCACCTGGTTGCCCAGTCATCACCAAGTCCTATGTCTGCTGCCTTCCTGATGAACACACTGCCTGGATGTTGGGCATGCATTAAACAGCCACTTTTTCAAGCAAAGTCCCCCTGGAAGCAAATGTGGCTGCTCAGGTGACATTATTGACCCTTACACTTTCTTTACTCTCCTAAAAACAGAAGTGTGCTATCTGACTCACGCCTACTTTCTGAGAGAAACATTTTCACATTGATGTACTTTCCAGCCACCCCTTTCAACTTCTCTATTAGCTTCTGGATAAAACTCCATATTAAAGGAAAACAGAATTGGGGCTAACTGCATCCAGAGCTGACCGAAAAAAAATAATGAGACTCAAAGATAATTCTCCTCCTTTGGTCCTGCACAAGTAAGCAGAAGAAAAAGGGCCAGGAGTGTCCCCTCAGAGGGCAATATTGCACCAGGGAGGCGTTTTGGACCCATGAAGCAAAGCAGGGACCGTACAGATTGTCCTGCAATAGGAAAACCTTTGAAATTGCAACACACCGGGCTCCACAGCTGGAGGGACACCAGCCTTTAAGAAATCATGCTCCATCAGCCCTAACACTCAGGGAACATTTTGTTATTTACTACAAGATTGCTTAAAACCCGTATTAAGTAAGGGTCACTGTAAGGGTTACTTGTTTCCAGGTGGTTTTGTAGAAGTTAAAAAAAAAAGGGGAATAGTTTTATGTAAAATGTTCAAGCTTGAAGTGCACGTAGGACCTGGGCTGTTCCTCACCTCTCCAAGCTCAGACTCAGGAGGCCCGAGCACACAGGAGCTGCTCCGTTTACAATCTGCGAGAACCAAGTAATTGCAAGGGAAAAAAAAAAAAACAATCCAAATGTAACCACATGGGCCGGATATCAGAAATATAGCCATTTGGAGGAAGAGAGATACACAAAGCCCATCCAAAATGACTGCAGCCGATGGCGAGAAACATACCATCGCTATTTTTAGTCTGTTTACACAGCGCAGTGGCAGCGCAGAGCCAGCCCGGCCGGGGCAGCAGGCAGAGCTCTGGGAACACCCCGACTCCCCAGATCCCCTCCGTGAGCCCTGGGAAGGTCTGACAGGTTTTTGGCCTTTGTAAGGTCACCCTCCTGTTTGTTTGGGTCTGTCACGTAGCAACAAGGCGGAGGGGAAAACTTTTTTCTTTCTTTTTCTTTCTAAACAAATGTGACTGTCAAGTCATGAGGGTCAGCAGCCAAGGCTCGGCAGCAAAACCGGCCCCTGAATCTGCTGCAGGCTCATCTTCTGCAGAAGCTGATTTGCTTTCAAAGTTGACCCTCCCTGTATTTTCTACTAAAAAGCTTCAGTAAAACCAAAACAAAGCATAAGCACCCAGCGAATAGTTTAATGCAAGATGTTCAAGCTTGAAGTGCATGTAGGACCTGGGCTGTTCCTCACCTCTCCAAGTTAAGACTCAGGAAGCCAGAGCGCACAGGAGTTGCCCTGTTTACAACCTGCAAGAACCAAGTAATGCCAGGAAAAAAAACAACAACCAAACACAAATGCTAGGTGCTTCTGCCTTGTTTTGGTCAGAGCATCCCTCTGAGCTGCCAGGTTTTATGCTGCACTGTGCAGGGGATGCTGTGGACCTGCAGCTGCCCACCAGCACGGACACCAGCGCTGGGTCCAGGACTCCACCAGCCACATCCTCATCCCTCCCCAGGGACCCTGCAGAGCGTGGCCGGGCTGAAGGACCTGGCACGGAGCAGGAGGCGGTGTGGAAGGGAGATGGCAGCGGAGCTAAAAAGTGCCTGCAAGTTTGCAAGTGTGTGTGTATGAACGACTCTCTCCTCCTAAGAATTTCCGGCACGCTACGTTAACACAGCAGCAGGCCTCTCACAGGCAGCAGCATCCATTTTATAAATTCCTTCAGGCTCATGAGTTCAGAGAGGCTGCAGCAGCGTACTCGCAATTAGCAAGGACATTTGGTCATCATTTTCCATTAAAAA
>JAHREE010000467.1:199346-235917 GCA_033628505.1 Tringa tobata | reverse complement strand
GACCATGGGGCAGCACATGTAAGGGACAATGTTCTTCCTTCATGGCATCCAGAGGGGGATCCTGGGCTGTGGGATCACCGGCTGCCACCCTCGGGAGCCGACAATGGATGGGGTCGGTCTCTCGCTGGTGCTGCTGCTCCTGCATGGTGGTGGGAGGCAGGATGGCAGCCCCCGAAACGACACTCGGGGTTGGAAATGTGTGCAAATGGTGGCAAAGCCATTAAAGGTACCAAAAGCATTAAAGGTACCGGGTGCCTAAACCCTGCGGGCCTGTGGACTTAGCCCCCCCAGGCCATCCCCATTGACCTGTCGGGGTAAAGCATCCTTCTGCTCGGGCCACCCTGTGTTTTTCTTCTGCCTTTTGTGGGACTGAATTCCTGTTGCCTGCGGTGGGTCGTGCTGCGTGGCTGAAACCCTGGGCCCGGCACTCCAGAGACGTGTCTGCAACCTGACTCAGCAGGAGATTATAGAATCATAGAATCATAGAATGGTTAGAGTTGGAAGGGACCTTAAAGATCATCGAGTTCCAACCCTCCTGCCATGGGCAGGGACACCTCTACTTGAGCAGGTTGCTCAAAAATTAGTTCCCACTTCTTTTATCCTCATTATCTCTCTTAATAAAAGCTTTAGGCACAGGAAAATCCACAATTGTAGCAACTCTGTCCAAGCATCACCTGACCTTCCAGGGCTGCCTCTGCTTCTGGTAATTGAATCCACACCGACAGAAACCTTTTTTTTCAGCCCAGAACCCAAAGTTGTGGGTTTTGTGAAGGGAGAGGCAGCTTAGAAATGGCAAATGAAGCCATCTGAGCCCTGAGAGGAGGAAGCTGGGTGGCACAGCTCCTGGTGGCACAGCTCCTGGGGTCTATCAGGAGGGAGGCAGTGCCGTTTCTCTTACCACACAAAAAATGAACACCAAAGCGTCTGATTTTCCCAGATTTTGCAGGAATCCAGTGGCTGGGGAGTCCCATCTCCGTGTCCCCATCGGCCAGGACCCATCATTGGGGCAGCCAACAGTCACCATGGTGACAAGTGTCGATGATGGCGCTTTGCCACGGGACCGTGGTGCCCCCGTTTTCCTTTCAGAGGCTCGGCGACTCCGGGGCGGGCTGCCAGCCACGCATGGGGTCTGGCGTGGGGAACTCCACCTCCCCGGGTCTGGAGCACAGACTTTGGCCCCGTTGCCCAGGGGCGGGCTGTCATCCCCGCTGCCCTTGGCACTTAGACCTTGCACTGCGGGCGGTTTGCTGGGCTGTAAACAAGCTGCCCGGAGAAGGTGGCTCTGTCGAAGTCTCTGAAAACCGCAGCGGCTGCCCCGAGGACCACGCATTTTGCAGGTAAGCTGGTGAAAAAATGTGTTTCTGTTATTTATTGAGCAGCGAGGCAGGTGCTGCAGGGGCAGCCTGGGGTGCATCCCTGGGGCAGAGGCAGCCCCGGTTCCTGCCGGCCGTGTGGTTATAAAACCACAGCAGATGGGAAGCAGCGTGGCTCTCCCGCTGCCATCCGTTCTTCGCTGACCCAATGACTCATCCCTCCATCCCAGCAAATGTCATTTCCCCCCGTGGGCTGCCTTTCACAGCAGAGATGCTGCACTTTACCTTATCCAAATAAAACCATGGGCTGGAATTTACTCACGCTGCCCAGAACTGGTGTGCTGCTGGTCTCCATCCCCCTACCCACGCACTGGCAGCTGAGCATCCAGGGATGTGACCCAGGCTGAGGTGACCTGAGGAACACCCGGACCTTCCCCAAATCAGTCTTTTCCTGCTCTCTGCCCATACAGTGACCACAGGGCTTTTCCCAGGCTGCAAGGCAGGAAAAGCTCCACTGAGAGGGAAGAGTGGGGGACCGAGGGGGGCTGCAGACCCTCTTTGCTGGTGGCATTTACATACAGCGGTTCTCCCAGCTGGGGCTGGGAAAGGTTTGGGGTGGTGGCACAGTTGCCCCCACGTGCAGGCAGTCCCAAAGGCACCAGCGGCGTGAGGAGCCGTCCTTGGATTTATTGCACCTGGCATTGTTCCCTGGAAAACACCCGCTGTTTCCCACTTCCTTTATTCCTGCCCACATCTTTTGTCTCCAGCCCGTGCCAGGGGCTGGGAAGAATCCGGAGCACCCTGAGGCTGGGACCCTGGGCACGGAGGGCTGATGCCATCCCGTGGGAGACGGTGCCAGTGGGTGGGTGCACATGTGGCTACAGCGTGGCCAAGGGTATAGCACAGGGGCTGCGAGCAATGGGGAAAGGTTGCCCTGCTGCCCTGGCAAGTTACACACCCCCCAATCCATGATCTCGGTGCCTGGGCAGCACAGGCAGGTGCTGAAGAGCATCTTGGAGACTTTAAGGAATGCACACAGAATGCACCAAGCCACAGCTCAGCCCCTTCCCTGCAGCCCGGCTCCACTTCAGCAGCAGAGCCGAGGCCAGGTCAGGTCCCACAGGACCCTCTTGGGAACCCCTGGTTTCTCCAAGCCCCGGCGCTGCCCGTCAAGTGTTTCCCCCCCGCGCAGAGAGCCGGAGCCATGCGTGTGGCCATCATCGGGGCCGGGGTGATCGGCCTCTCCACCGCCCTGTGCATCCATGAGCAGTACCACGGGCTGGTGCCCTCCCTGGAGATGGAGGTCTACGCGGACCGCTACACGCCCCACACCACCAGCGACGGGGCGGCCGGCTTGTGGCAGCCCTACCTGAGCGACCACGGCAACCTGCAGGAGACGTAAGTGAGGATGAGGAGGAGGAGGAGGGGGTTGGCACCGTGTCCCCATAGGCGTACGAGGGGCTGAGCTGCCCGGGCACAGCTCCACGGGGCTGGCAGAGCCACCGCTCTCCTGTTTTCATCGCAGGCTCTGGAATAAAGAGACGTTCGATTACCTCCTGAGACACCTGGACTCGGCGGCAGCCAAGGAAATGGGACTTTTCCTCATTTCTGGCTACAACCTGTTCACGCAGCCGGTGCCGGTAAGGAGCAAGTCACAGCCAGGGCTGGGAAGGGCTCCAGCTCGGAGGCTGCCTGGGGGCGGGCAGGGTTGTACTTCTTCCCAGCCGATGTTCTGAAGGCTTTCAAATCCTTCCAAGTTTGTCTTGTGACAGTTTGCTCGGGACTCGGCGTTTTCTGTGCCCCCGGTGCAACACTGGTGTGAAGTCAGGGCTGAGCCCTCTGAGGGTGGGAGCCAGCAGAGCATCGCTGGCCTTGGGGTGTGCTCCTTCGGGATGGGCTGTGCGGAGAGGTTATGTGGCCCCCACAGCTTCTGTCCCACAGTGGCACGGCGATTTGTGTTCATTAATGAGCTGGGACCTTTTTCCCTGTTGCAGGACCCATCTTGGAAGAACATCGTCCTGGGATTCAGGAACTTGACACCAAAAGAGCTTGAACTCTTCCCTGGTTACAGGTATTTTCCAGTGTGTTTTCCCCCAGGAACGGCTGGATGGTCTCAGGCACCTCCCTGTTGAAGGGCAATGAGGATGAGAAACTGGGGGTACAGAAGTGGCCTTGCTTCATTACAGCCTCTCCCCTTAAAATAAGTAGGAAACACCCCAAACATACAAAAGAAGCAGCAGCCCAGCATATAAACCACTCCAGCCCCTTTCTTACTTCACCAGATATTGTCAAACTGGGAGAAGAAAATCAGGAGATGGTGTTTTATGCTGTAAAGGAGGGACAAAATCAAGCATTTATTGTGCAAGGGAGAATTAGGTTGTGGCTGCCCCATCCCTGGAGGGGTTCAAGGCCAGGCTGGATGGGGCTTGGAGCAACCTGCTCTAGTGGGAAGTGTCCCTGCCCATGGCAGGGTTGTTGGAACTAGATGATCTTTAAGGTCCCTTCCAACTCTAACCATTCTATGATTCTATGAATTGGGGCTCCTTGTGTAAAGCTGCTGTGGGTCCTTATGGCTTCCTCTCCTTGTCTGGTTTCAGCTACGGCTGGTTCAACACGGCGCTGATGCTGGAGTGCAGGAGCTACCTGCCGTGGCTCACCAACAGGTGAGTGCGGGGCTGGGGAGGGTGCAGGGGGTCCTGCTGCTCCCCCCGGTTTCTCTGCCCGGCAGGACGTGGGGTATGGGTTTTCATCCTGGACATCAGGTGTTGCCCCAGATCCTTCTCTAGTGCCAAGTTGGTGGCTGAGTTTAGGCAGCTCCTTGTTGCCCCAGTGGGGTAACAGACTCCCCACTGTAATAGTTGGCCCAGGAGTGTGTTTTTGTGTGACAAAAATGAAAGTGATGGGATACTTAGAGCTGCATCTGAGTGCTTTTAGCTATGGGAGTATTACTCGAGGCTTGGTTTTGTTCTCATTTCCAACGTGGAGTGGGTGCCCTGTCTGCAGCAGAAAGCCTGGGCTTAGCAGGACCGATCACCCTCGGTAGCTCTGGGCCATTAGGGAAATTAGCTAATGACTGGAGACCCTTCGGAACCACCGAGAAGACCGTGGATGTTTATTACAAGGAACAACAAGCCATTCCACCTCTGGTTATCAATTACAAGCAGTAATTTGAACGGTACGTTTGCTTTTAATTTGCCGGTAATGAATGAACTCGTTCTTCCCAGGTTGACGCAGAGAGGAGTGAAGTTTTTCCATAAGAAGGTTGAATCTTTCCAGGAGGTGAGTGGTGACGTTGAGCTGGGGCAGAGCAGGCATGGCCCCGTCCCAGCGTGGAGATGCAGCCTCCAGCGGGCACGTGCTGCTCCGGGGTCTTCCTTGACACAGCCGGGACAGGGGAGAGCAGCAAGAGTGTGCCAAGATCTAGGAAACAAATTCTACCAGGGAAGAGAAAGGCTCTTGGGCATCAAGAGGTGGCTGAGAGGGGATGGAGTAGGGCTCTTGGCCGGTGCTGAGCAAAGATCAGCAGCACGGCTTCCCCTGAAACCACAAACATTCTCCTTGCCTGCACACGCGGGGTCTCTGCGGGAGACGTGCCGGGGAAGCGATGCCCTGGATCCAGCCCGTGTGGTTTATTCCTTACCAGGCTGTGGGACCGAGTGCTTGGCTCGGCTTCGCAGCAGGAATCCCTTTATCCCGGCGGGCAGCGTCTCCGTGTGTGCCCTGCTCACCCCCCTCCTCTGTCTCTCCGTAGCTGTTTGCCCAGGGTGTGGATGTCGTGATAAACTGCACCGGGGTGCGTGCGGGGGAGCTGCAGCCCGACCCGGAGCTACAGCCCGGCCGTGGGCAGGTCATCAAGGTGAGGTGGGCACAGGGCTCGTGTCCCCCCTCTTTTTTTTTTTTCCGGAGGAGCCATTTATTAACCACGTACCTATTCCCTCTGGGGCAAATCACGGGGTTGTGGGCTGGACCCACACTGGGATCAAGTCCTGATTCCCAGAAACGTTGGTCATTTAAAACCCTCATGTGCGTGGAAACCAGAGCAAAAAAACCTGGATCCCATTCCTGGTCCAGCCGTGGGGATGCCCTGAGTTTCCAGCCCATTTCTTGGTTGGGTGAAGGTGGGGGAGAGGCCAGAGTCATAATGCTAATAATGAAAAGACATAAAATCCTTGGGAGAAAAGGATTATTATTAGGGGAAACAGACTCATACCAGGTAGGAAGCTCCTCTGCTTGCCTGCCTGCCCTCCCGTCTCCCTCTTTTCCCACAGCAGCACAGGGAAACTAGTGCCACATAGACCCTGAGCAGAAGGGGGGGCACCCAGTGGCAGACCCCAGTGGCCACACTCTCCCGGCTGCCCACATCCCTCCTGCTGCCTCCCCGAGCCAGGGACCCCGCTCTCTGGCTCTCCCTCACCCTCTCCTTTTCATCTCCCAGGTCCTGGCCCCGTGGGTGAAGCATTTCATCATCACTCACGACATCAAATCTGGTATCTACAACTCGCCGTACGTCATTCCAGGGTAGGTGACAGGGGGACGAGGCAGGGTCTGGCTGGTGTTAGGGATGCTCTGCTGTCACTGCTCCTAAAGCACCTGCTCAGATGCAGGTCCCTGCTGGTGTCTGCCCTGCAAGAGCCCGGGCTGGGGTTGGTACCCAGCCCGATGATGCTTTTATTTGCTGTGTGGGAGGAGAGCAGAAGGACGTGGGCAGACAAAGCTCCCACGGTCACACAGAGAGTGACCCTGGCTCGGCACTTGGATGCAAGGAGGGTCCAGGCTGGTCCTGGGCTCCTGCGATCTCGGATCAGGCAGCACCACGGGGCTTCAATCTCCCTGGTCTTATCCTTTTCCAAGGAGCAAATTCCACCAAAGCAAAACTTGAATGCTGCCTTTCTGGCACTTCCTATTGCATTAACATTTCAGGGTTAGGCAATAAGCCATTGTGTAAATAGGAACTTTGAATGCTCACGGCCCCCGAAAAAAATATTCCAAGCAATTTGTGATCACGGTCCCAGCTACATATGAATTTCCCTCCCCGTGTTTATTTTCGCTTGAGCTGTCACAGCTGGGCACCGGGCTGGCTCCTGAGGGAAGCAGCCGGGTCAGTGCTCCTGTGTGGAGGACACCTCTTCCATGTGGGAGAGCTCAGCCCCGGGGTTCCCCCCCCTGCACACCCCAGCATTCAGACCTTTTGTCTTTGTGCTTCCCAGGGCTCCTGCAAGGTTTTAGAAAGGTCCAGCGGGTACAGACACCCCCAGCGCCCCCCAGCCTTAGCCTGTCTCTTCTCCTCTGTTAATCCGCAGGATTTTTGGAGCAGCAGCAAAAGAAATCCGTTCCTTTGTGTTCCTCACACAGGCATCCCATTCCTTCCAGCTCCCTCCTCAGCCAGGCAGGAGCAAATCTGCTTGATAGAGGATGAAATGAGCTGTTTGGTTTGCCCAGGCGAGGGCCTTTGGGGTGCTGATAGCATTTAATGAACAACTTGCCCATGAGCAGACACACAGGCACCGCTCTCTGGCCTGCTTGGCGTGAGAGTTTCTCCAGCAGGAATAGGTCCCAGGCTCAGGGAGTAGCAGGATCCATAGCAGGATCCATAGCAGGATCCGTAGCAGGATCCATAAGGATCCCAGTCCCTCCGTGAGATGGCCCATCCCAAGGGGACACTCACCGTCATTTGTCCCCTCTGGCTTTTGGTGCAGGAGCGAGTTCACAGTCCTGGGAGGGATCTACCAGCACGGCAACTGGAACGAAGAAAACAGCGCCCAGGATCACCAAACCATCTGGGAGAACTGCTGCAGGCTGCTCCCCGCTCTCCGGGTGGGTGACCCCGACCTGGGGCCGGGATGAAGCACCCTTGGAGAGGGAGGGGACACGGAGAGCCCTGGGTGCTCCAGCACAGCTGAGGCTGAGGCCAAACCACAAAAATCTGACTCTATGTGAGGAACAGGCGGCGCCTGCCTCCAGCAGGGCAGGAGAGCTGCAAAGTGACCACCATTGCTTATGCAGTGTCAGCCACTGCGGCGAGAAACTCACCACTGAGAGCTGAATGGTGCACGTAGAGTAACCCCGGGCTTTTTGCGTGCACCCCACAGCAGCAGGTGGCACTTGGCAAGAGGGTAAAACACAGGGTGGTGGCACGGCTTGGTGTTTGTGCCTGCCTGGCAGTGTCCATCGTGCCCAGCTCCGGCTCTGCACACCTGGCGGGTCGACAGGCAGGGGCTGGGGCTGGGGTTGCTTTGGGGACAAGGTTTGTAGGATAAAGCACTCATAGAGCTGGTTAAAAATGAGAACAAAGCTCTGGGAGGTCATCGTGAGACCCCTCATCTGATGGGTGGCATCCTGCCGTGACGTTTGGCTGCTGTAACTGAGAGACGTGGGGCTGGTGCTGATCTGCTTTTGCTTTCAGAAAGCCAAGATGGTGCAGGAGTGGAGCGGCCTGAGACCAGCCCGGCCCTGTGTTCGCCTGGAGCGGGAGACCCTCCGCCACGGGCATTCCCAGGCAGAGGTACCGTGCCCCCCCCAGATGTGTCGTTAACCCGCAGCGCCATTAACCACCACGCTAATTGGTGGTTACGCCAATTGGAACGCTAAGGACAGTCGCGTTCATCAGTCCTCCCCTCTAATCATGGGCGCATCTTTGAGCCAGCTTCAGCCCAGTCTCAGAGCTAAGTGTCAAAGACATTAAGTTCTGTTGGATTTTCTGGGGGGAGAGGGCAGGGAGCGCTCCTGCAAAAAAGAAAACCTGCAGCTGGAGCTTAGTCCTTAACAGACACCAAAAAACCCATATTGGGAGGAAAAACTCCGAGGCACCAAATCCCACGGGCTCTGCTCCTCCCAGAATCACCTGAGGCACTTGTGCACCGTGTTTCGGTGTCAGCGTTTAAAGTAGCGTGGTTTTCTGCTGGCAGCCCATAAATGTACAGCCCTTGTGCATGTCGGCTTCATGTCTTCCTTTAATAAAAACTAATACTCGGGTTTTTAATAACATCCTCACGGCCTCCAGCACCGACACCGGGTTGTTGGTGCAAAAGATTGGACTTCTGGGATTTCTACAAGCGTGAAGCTCAGCAGCAGCACAAAATGAAACACGGTGAAGGCACCGAGGGACACAGCTGGGGCTGTACCTGCCTGAAAAATTCAGCTGCCTCTGCGTGGGTGGAGCTGGGTGCCAAGTGTCAAACTTCCCCGGGGCAATGGCTCTTTAAATGGCCTTGCACCACTAATATATCTTTTAAGAGAAAGGAGGCTGGGGATGGCACGAGTTTCAGTGGGCAGTCTGCTCCCGGAGCCTCAGCATCCTTGGACCTTCTCCATGTAGAACCACATCAGTCTGAGCGCTCCTCAGCAGAGCTGCAGAGGGAATCCTCCATTTGATGGCGTGCACATGTCTCTGTACTGCTTAGAAGAAGAGATTAAAGCTCCAAAGGGGATGGCGGCTGCAAAAATTTAATTAGATGTAAGGAAAATATATGCAATTTTTAGCTGGAGAATCTTGGAAAGAAATTGGGCACTAAGGACATGAGGAAACGGCCTCAAGTTGCACCAGGGGAGGTTTAGGATGGGTATTGGGAAAAATACCTGCACTGAAAGGATTATTAAGCATTGGAGGGGGCTTCCCAGGGAAGCGGTGGAGTCACCATCCCTGGAGGTATTTAAAAGCTGGGCAGATGTGGCGCTGGGGGACGTGGTTCAGTGGTGGCTTTTGTCAGTGTTGGGTTGATGGTTGGACTCGATGATCTGAAAGGTCCTTCCAACCCAGACAATTCTATGATTCTACAACATTCCCACCCACTGTTGTGGCTCCTCGCTGTGCCTAGCCTCAGAGAGCTCCAGCACAGCTTTCCCAGCACCGACCCCTTCTCTCCTCCCCCAGGTGATACACAACTACGGCCACGGCGGGTTCGGGATCACCATCCACTGGGGCTGTGCCATGGCAGCAGCCAGGCTCTTCGGGACCATCCTGCAGGAGAAGAAGCTGGCCAGCCCCCCGCAGCCCCGCTTGTGAGTTGCCGGCTCACCGGGCATTACCGTGACAGCAGTAGCTTAGAAATCACAGCAAGAAGGTGCAAATAACACGACGATACGCGTGGGCCTTTCAACCCCCCCCCCCAGCTCCAACTCCAGTTCACAGCATCTGGTTTTCAGGTTCCTGCCAGTTCTGTCGCTGCCAATTGCCAGACGGCCGAGTCCCCTCCGCCCTGGCCTTCCACAGCCTACCTAAAGGAAGTGCTTTAAAATATGAACTCATTATCCGTGACGAAGCGCGCTTCTCTCCCCGGGGGATCAGTCTGCAAAGGGCAGGCAGGGTTCAGCTGGAATCGTGACAATCCTGCAGCTCATCTGCGCCATGGGACGGGACCTGAAACCGAGCCCGTGCCACCTGAGGTCTTCCCCGACTGCTCCGACACCCGGCATCTAATTAGATTTGTGAGCTTCCCCCAGGAGGCAAAAGCTCCTTAGTAGGAAGAAGCTCTGAAGCTCCCCGGGAAGTAAGGACAGCTCTAAAAGCACGTGTTTCACTTACAATTACGTGCTCACGTTTATGCCAGGACAAAGCCCGGCTCCCCGGCACCTGCTTAGTGTATCTGGCAATAGACAGCAGCCCTTGCCTAAAATGGGCTTTCCAAATGATGTTTTTAGCAACAAAAGCAACATGTTCCAGCCCCGTGTACTTGCCAGGCTCTATATATAGCAGAGAGCAGACGCAAAATAGCTGTTCTCCTCCCTAAAACTCCCACGGCCCCTTCAGTTTCTCGTTTCCAGCTCTGAGAGAGGAGGTGACTCCGGGCAGGTTGTGCCTCCCCGAGGAGTCGGGGACAGATCCCAGGAGGGTGTGACTTTTCTGGGGTGATTGGTGCCACTGCTGGGGACCCAAAGCGCTGCTCTGATGATACAGTTTGGCCAATTTTTCCATGCCACTTGTCTTTCCCGCTCTAAAACCCACTACAGAGAAGGTATTGAATGGTCACGAAGCATTAGCCTCAAATTCCAAGCTTGTCCTGAGCCCAGCACATGGTCCCTGCCTCGCTCTCCTCTGCAGAAAACTGTTTCCTACTCATCTGTGATGCAGCTTCTCTCTCCCTCTGACTCTGTGTGCCAGAAATAGCTCATCAACCTGATCCGTGATGCACCAGTGAATGGGAGATGCTGCCCTGCAGCTGGGCTCCTTCTACCTCCTGGGCACCTGGATTAAAAACAGTCCCACGACAAGCGGACCGGAGTTGCTCCCTGTCCAAGAGCCCGTCTCCTGAGGTGCTGCTTCAGTGTCACCAAGGAAAAGAGAAACCCTTGAAGGCTTTTTAGGAAGCCACGGGCAGGCAGTGCTGCTGGAGACGGTCCATGCACACAAGATGTGCGTATGAGTCTCGTCTCATTCCCAGCAGTGCCGTGGAGGTTACCGTGCCAGCGCAGCCGTGGCCCCAGGGGACCTTCCAGCAGCCTCATTTTCCACTGCACGCTATGTGACCATTGTGTTCTTCTCCAGCTGACACACCCTGAGCAGTCGGAAAGCTCTGACGAGCTTTGCTGAGTGCATCTGCTAATTGTCTGCCCTTTTGCGAAAGCAGCAATGGTTGCTCTCACGGCAAGGGTCAGAATTTCTCAGCGGCTGCTGCCCTGTCCCCTTTTCCTCCTGTAAAGGTGCGAGAGGGTTGTGTTTGCCTCTGCTGTGACACCTGCGGCGCTGGCAAAGTGATGTGGCGTGGGAATTCCCATTCCTGCCTCACTCGAGTCCAAGGCAACAACTAGCTGTCGAAGCCACCACTGAGAGCAGGTGACAAGTTCCTCTGGCTGTGATTTTGGCCCAACGCTGGTGCTTCTCACACCCTTGTGAAGCACAAACCCACCCTCTGCTGCCACCGCAGCGGAGGTGATGGGAAGCTCTGGTAGCCCCCGTGGAGGCAGGGCACAGGTCAGGGCAGAGCAGTGTCCATCCTAGGAAGGCAGTGGAGCACGGAGGGGTGCTGAAGAGCCTGCTGATGGCTGGGAACTGGGGAACCTCTGCCCTGAGCTTAAAAACCAAAGGGAGACATAAGGGAGACACAGGAAAATTAGGAGCCCCCCATCACGTCCAGTCCGTCTGTCAAAAGGGTTTCCCACTAACCTGGCAGCTCACCTGAGACATTGCAGCCACGTTCAAAGGGGTATAATCAAGGAAAGGCTAGAAAAAAGAAAACAGTAGCTGGAGAAAATTTACTATTGATTAATGCTAAAGCTAATGGCCTGTGATACCGCCGTTCAGTGAAACGGCATCCACTCGATGTCACTTATTCCAAATATGAGATATTAAGGACCACGTTCTCCTCCCATGTGCACTGCTGTAAATCCCAAACCACCTCCCTGATTTTGGCAGAGCTTCGCTGGATCCAGGGGTGCAGCAAATCATTGCGTAGCTTGCAAGGTGCAGTTGATTCTTCTGCTCTTACAGCCTCTAGGAGCAGCTGATCTGTGACCTTACACAGCAACTTAGAAAACAAACAGAAATGATTAGAGGTGTAATTCTATTTGCAGTCTAATTTTGCTTATTTTCTAAAAGGCCAAAATTCAATATATGTGCACAATAAAGGTAATATTAAAATATCTTGTGTGTGATGCTTTCTCTTCTTAACGATGGCACAGATAGCACCTCAAATGCTTATTCCTTAGAAACATCCCATCATTCCATGTCTCCCCACACATTTTGCCTGAACGCATCCTCCTGCGGGAGGAAGAGATGTCGTTTCAGATTCTGAGCAGCCACATGAACCTGAAATACCATTGTGTGAAATTACCTGTTTGCCTGGCTGTTGTTGCTAATTGCCCCCGGCCCATTAAGAACTCCTATTCCCGTACAGAAATGTCTGGGACGCTCTCCTACAGCTCAGCCCATCACTCCAAAGGTACTTCACACCACACAGATCAAACCCTGTGGGACAGAAGAGACTGGAGTTCGCTTTTGTGGGCAGGGCAAGGTAAGGGAGAGGCAGTGGGATGTCAGGGCTCTCTCCACAGGCACAAAGCCCCGTCTCCCGCGGGCGGCATCAGCACATTTTATGAACTCCGAGTTCTCAACAACGATCGCCTGTGACACAGAACAAAGCTGGAAATACATCAAGTATCAGTAAAGTTACTCTCTGTAAGCAAACAGCAGCTCTGGCATTTGGGAAAAACAGAATGAGCTTTCGAAATGGCTGAGGATGCCAAAAAGTTCAGAGAAAACAGAGAAGAATGAATATTCTCCCCAAGTATTGCTTCTGCGATACAAACCCTCCCGTAGTGACCGGCTGTTTCCATTCCCAGAAATAAGACTCCTCATCCCAGTGGACCGTCGGCGGCTGCCCGAGCTGTGAGAGGGAAGATTAATGCAGGCGGAGATGAGAACACACTGCACTCACATGCAAAGCATTCCCAGATCATTTTTTGACTCAGACACGAACAACCTTATGTTTGTAAATTACTGGACATCAAAAATAAGAATATCATTTAAAGGGTAGAGGAATGCAGTCAAGGTTATGCAATTAATTATCTTTTATAAAAACAAGATATGTAAGAGGAAAGCTCACATGACAAAGTCAATAAAGAGCAGAAACTCTCCCTGCCCCGAAGCGCAGACACAGGCTGAGCCTCCCCCTCGTGATCTGCAATCACATACTGCAGCGTTACAGGCATCGCTAGAAATTACCCACAGGCAAGAAGCAAAACCGACTGGTTTTTATTGCCTGAGCTCAATTAAAAGCAAAAAGCAACTAAAGATCTTCAGATAATTAAAAAAAAAATATTTAGCTGGAGTTATCTACAGGGTTACTCATAACGCGACCATCAATCCTGTGGCTGTTCTTTGTGTCCAAATGTGTAAAACACACGCACAAAACGAGTGGGATCCGCAAAGTGCCGAGCCCTGGTGTGTCCAGCTGAGGCCGTGCAGCAGCACCCAGCTCACATCTCTGAACGTCAAGACAAAGAAATGGTAAAGTTCCCGGCCCCTCACAAAAATCCCACAGAACAGCCAAAAGCACTTTTACTGAAAAAACTATTTATTTGTTCAACATAAAATATCTAGTGTGGAATTAAACTATCCAATGTTGCATCAGTAACAGAGGAACAAAAAGAGTATTTTACAACAAGCTTGATATACACAAAGTTTTTAAACATTAAAATGTATCCAGCTTAGAAACTGTACATTCAAACACAGGAAAACATTCAACGTTCTTCCGGCAAGCATTTAGGAATAATAAATCATTCCATCAAAGCACACTTGGAGAATTATTTTTCCCAGAACAGCTTTGCACATTAATATATTGGACATTTAGCAAATCTCTGAACCCCACAATTCTGTTTGCTCTCAGTTTCGATTCAAAATTATCTCACTTCATTGTTTTAAATGAACTAGCTCTATTAATTCCTTCATCAGTGAAAAATACTCGAGAGTGTGTAAAACAATCTTTGGAAGCTTATTATATACATCAATGGTGTTGCCATATTAACAAAATATGACTCGTGATTATTTATAGGCTATTGTGTATCAACTCCAATGTTCTTCAGTTTTTCAGTGAACAATCAAAAATGTCCTTCTAATAATACTCAAGATCCCACAAAAACCCTGAACTTCAGTTTCTTCAGTGCCCAACAGGCTCCTACTGGTTCCAGTGAGGTGGGATCAGCTGCCGGTGGGCTCCTGCCTGTCTTCCTCTATTGAGCTGATCTAAAGCCCAGGAATATCCACGGGAGATTCTCCCAGACTCCAGTGAGCTTTGGATCGTGCTTTAGGCAGCGCTGTCTATAAATCAAAAGACCCAGAGTAGGAAGTTGTCTCAGCAGGACCCATCTTGGCCATTTGCATCATTCTATACATTTGCAGTGCAGAATTCGTAAAAAGTGAAAAGCAAAAATGCCTTCAGTTTTCTTTTAACACTGTAAATGTCACAGGTTAAAAGTGAACTACCCAACAGCGTGAAAAGGTTTTGCACTACCTATAAATCTTGACCTGGGAAACAGTTTATTTGAAGTATACATATGTGCAAATTTATGAGACATATATATATCTACTTCAGCTAAAACTCTCTGAATGCACACTTTGAAGGCCATTGCGATGCAGTCCTTTAAAACTGTTGAATATTGACTCAGAAAAACGAAGCGATCTGTGAACATTAACACTGGAAAAGCAGAATTTTAACTCAAGGTGCTCACTAACAGACAGACACACTCAGCAGCGCGGCTCTCGGGTGGCTCTCCCTTGGGCCACGGATGTCACGCACCTTATATTCATTCTCACCTCCAGTACAGGCTTACACCCTGCTGAATTCATCCAGTTTTGGGGTGTCTGCCTCACTGTCAACACAGCTTGCAGCAAGCCCACATGGTGAGACACGAAAGCACCTGGATGTGCCCCCCATCAGGTCCATGTCAGGACTGGCACGCTCTCAAGCTCCTTCACCAGCAGGAAGGAGAAGATGGTAGTGAGAACTGTCATTAAAGGGTGACCAGTCCATACTATGCAAAGGCAAAGTAGGTTTTCTAGCTCGCTGGTCACACTTGTGGTCTAATATCTCATCTAAACCCACCCAGGAACTGCTTCCTCACCACCGATGTCCTGTCCACCTCTCACATACCAGAGGGACAGCCCAAGGGGAAATAAGTCCATCTATCCCTACTTTGGTGGGGCAGCACCGAGCTACCCCAGCTGCACAGTGCGTTTGGGAGAATTATCCAACCACAGCCTGACAGCAGGAGGTGACAACGAACGATTCGCACTGGTTGTCAGCACCATGAGAGCCCTGTCTGTTTACTGGGGATCCACTGGAGCTGGAGCTTGCTGGAGACCAAGCACACAGGGTACAGAGACAGCAGAGACAGAGAAAACCAAACAGCACAAAGCAACAGCCACCGGGACAGACAGTGGGTCCCTGTGTCAGCAGCCCCATCTACAGCGGGATCCCCTGTGAGCTGAACTGCATTTTCATATAACTGGGAAAAGGAAAGTTTGCCTCTTTAGACCAACCACTTCTGGAGTCTTTCACTGCAGTCACCATCGAGTGGTAAATGAATGGACAGACACCTTGGTGCCTTGTCAAACTTTAACTTTTCTCAGCAGAAGATACCCACCCACAGAATATCAATAACCTCTTTGGCATTTTTTTTATTAGTCTGAGCTTCCTCAGTTTCTTTAAGGACTTATCCACTTCTAATTTTCCTTCAGTGCTACAAACAAACAGCCTAACAGGTCTTGGAGCACGACACTGCACTACGGTGCTGTGAAACCCGAAGTGAAAGCTGAACCCCAACTGTGTTCATTTGTATTGCACCCAAACGTGGACTCGGTGACCGACCCTTGCCCCACAGAAAAGGGGACAGAAAACACTACTTAAAATACTCTACTGTGCAAAAATTTGTTGCACACTTGCCTATGTTTACGTGAGACAACTGACCACACACACTATAAAAATGTATTGCTTCCCCCAGCCCGGTGACTAGTGTTTAGTCCATCTCACTTACATTTGGTTGTGTGCTCCGTAGGCTGGAATCCTGAATTATCAGCTGAGCCCCTGAAGAGACACGTTTCAGCCTCCTTATGTGTTTCCTCGCTGCACACCCACAGGCTCCAAAATCTGAATTCCTGCACAGCGACAGATTCCTGACAAATGAGACGAACATCTCCTCACCCGAACTCTGTTACATTCTCTGACAAGAGCAGAATCATCAACCTGGAGGAGTGACATCCGAAGGAGTGAAGTTCCTCATCTAAGGATGATGGCAGTTCGGCTCTTCCCATGATTTTTGCTCATTTATGACATGATGCCAGCTACATTCCTTTGTCACCAGCTTGACGTTACAGTCAATGTACAATCAGCAGCTATCGAAAAGTTCTGCCCAGCTTCTGGAGGCCACCTTCTGTTGGGAGACACCTGAAAGCAGCTCCATCAGCTGCTACACGCAGCTGTTTGGACTGAGGCATTTTTATCCAAGGTTTTGGCTCCACCACCGCGAGAACATACTCAGGCAAACTGAGCAGAAACATACCCAGACCCATGCAGAAAACCACAGCGTGCATCTCCACACACAAAGAGACACCGGTACAGCCGAAGCACCCGTCACCAAGCCACAGAGAGAGAGCTCGATGATTCTGGCAGCGGTAGAAAAGTCCAAATTCCGCTCCAAACCACAAAGATTTACATTTCTTATACAAGGTTCCATCTCTGCAACGACATCACCCCTCACTGACTCAAACTACCTGCCTTGGATGGGAGAAACATTCAGAAAATCATTTCCAAGCAAATCAGTGCCTGTTAATTCTCAAGGAACAGAACCCACAAGCAAAGGAACTAGAAAGCATCGGTTGATTTGGTGTTATCACATTTTGGTGTTGTTCATGGTTAAAAAGTGCAAGGCAGGCATCTAATTCATAAAACCTATTCTGTAGTGTATGGAATCCACCGTGTGCTATGCCAGGTACACAATAAATATTAATCTTTTGTTTTTAGGCATCAAGAGTACATTATTTTAATTACAGCTTATACTGAGTTGCATTCAGTTAGCTATTTGCTTGACACGGGACATTTTAAGCTGAATAGCTGACCATGCAAGCACAACAGACTTAAGAAAAACCCCTTCCTGCTGAACTTCAAATGAAATCTGGATCAAATGCCTCTCAATACAGAAGTAAAGTTTTGATGAGTGTGAGCAAAGAGCAGCAGAGACACAATTTGCTTAGGTTCAACCCAAAAGTTCCGGCGGTTTGACACATGACATTGGCAGTGACAGTATGGTCAGCTTTCTATGCTTCAGGGTTGGATTTTTTGTGAAAGAGAACTTGCTCATATCGTTCATTCTTTCAGCAGGTTTTCATGTCCCATCATTCCTGTGATCCAGAGTTTGACCTGGTGACCCCTGGGGAATGAGATCCTCTCCCAACCATCTCCTGTCCCCATTCCCTGTGGCTGGACTCCTGTAAGCCACGACCTTTTGTTTCGATGGGCAAGAAGCAGGAAGCCACGGCGGCCAGCAGGCAACATCCGCTGTAAACCACCAGTGTTAAATAGACCGAAGATTCCAACATCACCTGCAGAAAAAAAAGGCAGAAAATACAGAATAATATCCCTGAGCTTTATCACAGAAAGAAATATAAATACTAATGTCATAGAAATTTTAATTACAGTATTGGAAAGAATGTTTAACGCGCATTGCTGCATAATTTCTTTCCTCAGTGATGACACATAACTATTGAACGCTGACAAAACAAGTGCCAGGAGGTGCTGCTGCCCTTATGTATTAGACAGGACTTCAGCAAACCACAAGTTTTCTACCTACCACTTGGCAGAGCTTCTGACACATTCTTCTGAGTCCTGCATCTCTGAAGCCTGGCTCCCCCAACTTCCCTGTCCTCGTTCCACATACTTTTAAGGTTTGTACCCTCCAGGACCTCAGCCTGGGATCTCAAGGGAAAGGTGGCATTGCACCACACACAGAAACTCCTTGCCTTTCACAAATCCCATCTCCAGATGGTGGCTTCCAACATGGCCTTACCTGCATAGAGTAGCCTGCTCCTCGGTTATTTATCCCCCATCATATGGACCTCTGGAGCAAGAGGTAGATGAACCTGAACTCTACTCAAGGAACAGGCAACAACCCTCCTTCAACACATCACGCACAGATTGCCCTTGATTTGCCCCTGACAGCAGAAAAGCAGGTTCTCCATCACCTTCCTGTGCCTTCAGTCTCAGAAGAAGAAGGGATTTTACCTGTGCAATGAAGGGGGTTATGAGGGCTCCCACTCTTGCCATTCCACTGCATGTTCCCAGGCCCAAAGCACGTGTGGCTGTTGGATAAACCTGTGAACAAAGCATCAGTCCATTAACCCTAGTGGGAAGTTCTCTTCCCTCTAGTCTCCTAAATCAATGGAAATTAATACATGGTGCTACAGAAAGTTCTGTTAGACAATGACAATGAGATCATCAACTCATATCTGGGGTAAGGTCCATTGTGAAGAGGTCATAAAAATGACTTTCCCACCATTTTCTCACTCCCCTTAAATATTCTCATTACAAAAACAACCTCCTTACCTCGGGAGTGTAAACATAAGCAGCCTGAAATCCTCCTGAAATAAAAGCTCTTGCAATGAAGAGCAGCACAGTAAGAACATTTCTGTGAGAATAAAAAGGAGAGCAGTGTTTGGGATTGTTCTGTACAATCTGTTTGTTTAGCTTGGAGGCAAGTGCAATCAAAATGCTAAATCGTTAGAACGATTTCTTTTGTTTTTTAATGAACCGTTTGTATTTTTTCTGGACCTTTAATATAACAATGATGCCAAACAATCTGCATTCCCACAATCACATCAGTTCTCTAAGTGTATTCATTCCAGCCGACAGCTGTGGCCTATTGAAATGAGCAAATGCCTAAGTTTATCTAAATAAGAAAATATATTCCACGTTATGAATGCTGCTAACAAAAAAATGAGAGGGAAATGAGGGTGCAGCTTTCCTGTTTAAAAGACACAAATCTAGCTACCACCTGGATATTTACAACTTTGTAAGGTTTCTTATTACAAGGTTTCTGTACCGTAAGTTTTTTTTACCATGCCTGAAAAGGTTTAAATTCAGAGAGCTCTCCCCTGGCTGTTAGGTCATTCCCTCGTTCGTCAGCCCCAGGGTACAGACTTTGTCACACGCAGGTGGCACGAAGGCCAGGCGCAGTCAGAGGTGGACTCTCAGAGCTCAGCTGGAAATTTGGTACCCTTAAGATTCAAGGGCAGAGCTGCCAACTGACTTGCTCTTTGGAAAATCTGCATGAAGGACAGATTCTTAACAATACCAAAATGTGAAGCCAAGTTCTTTTTAAAGTTAGGCCCCGTGTACCTGCGAGACCAGCATCAAGCTCCACCAGCCGTGCTGGATACAACATCGGGGTTGTGCCAGTCTGTGACTAATTGCTTCTCTCGTAATGGTGCCATAGCACCTAAAGCACCGAGAGCCCATGAGAAGTGAGGCAGTCAGAGCAGCTGAATGGGAGGCAGAGACTGGGCTTAGTTGCAAGGAACTGTCCCAGTACAGTCAGCCTGGGGAAACACAGGTAACGAATGGCAGAGAACAGCACATGAACCAGCTACTGAGGCTCACGACATCAGATCTGATTTAAAAATTGTCCAAAGGTTGCCTCCTACTCAGACATAAGCTCTTAGTTTCTCCTTTGGATTGTTCTTTCAACCTCTGGTGAGAAAACCTAACACCATTCTTAATTGTTTCTCCAGTTGAACACGACCATCTCATGGCTTTTCAAACCACCACTTCCCCTTCTCCTGCCGTAATCAAGAGAGAACGTGGATGAATCAGATATACCAGTTGTTCACCACGTTTTACTTACCTTCCAACGCAGAGAAACAGCAGAAGACTGCAAAACGAGAAGACAAAAAAGGACAGGGCCATGGTTTTCTTGCGGCCTATCCGATCAATAATCCAGAGTGTTACTAACACACCTGTAGAAGGAGACAAGTTGACTGCTGGGAGCTGAGCAAAAGCGGAGGCTGCAGCAGCCAGCTTTTAACACGGCCTGGGTTATTTAGATTTGGAATTTTCTTCTCTCTTTCTTTAAAATACTTTGCTGGCAGAGGCATCAGGCAGGGGTATAGAATGGATTGCCCTAGCCATTGGTGCCACACAAAAACCGAAGTTCTGTGTCCCAGCTGGTGAGTCTTGCTTCCTGTTCACAGCCCCACATGTCCCCACACCCACGTGCCCACACACTCAGGGGCTACGTGCTGACGTAGGAGTGAGCAATTAACTCTGACATCCATGAACCACTGATTATTGCAGTGGTTACCAACAGGAATGCTAAAAATGCCTGCCCTATGTCTCATTGGAATATCTTTTCTTCAACTTCCAAACATTGTTCCCTGCTAATCTTCCTACTGCTAGATTTAAGTGCTCTTTATAATTTAGTATTTTCTTCCATTGTGTCATTTATGTGCTGCCATCAAATTATTTCTCACCTGCTCTTTGATAAAGGAAATAGATAAAGCTCTGTAAGTCTCACATCATTAAGTATTCTCTCATATGCAACTTTTCCAGATCCTTTTAAAAGCTGATGTACAGCAAGTGTGTGATTATTCAAGCATCAGAGTCGCCAGTGTCATATTCAGAGGTATCTCTGTTGATATTTCTTACTCTTGCCTTAGTATGTGTCAGGATCAAATCAGTACTTTCAGCGTTAGCAGCAGTCCCTGAGGACATACTCTCTTTTCTGCCCACTGTCCATTGACATCATTCCCAGCACAACTGCTGTGCAGGACAGTCCTCCTATTAGGTAGCGACTATGCTTATTTATCAGTCATAGACTTACAGCTTTTCACCAATCAAATAGCTTCTCTTTGAGCATTTGTCCCTGAAAGTATGATCTAGAGCAGTGAAAAATAACCTGACCCCAGCCTCACAATATTATTTCAAACAGATTAATGCTGAGAAATCATCTTCTACATCTGAAGAAATGATGGCTATTACACACTAACTATCTTGCTTGTTCTGTGTCAGACTGTTCATTGAAATTCACTGGAATTGACTGGAAATCATGACTGAGGCTGGACACAGCCCTTTAGGGAGCAAGTTCTCCATTGATTCACTATTCCCACGATCCTTTTAAAATAGTTCTGGAAAGTCATTTAATGGATAAAAGTTCAAGTGATTCTGCCCCTTTGATTTAATTGTTACTCTTTCTCTGAATGCTTAATACGTTGCTTGGATAGAATCCATAGTTGGATGGGCCATTACAGCTTCACAAAGCAATTACTAGTGATTTTATCTGTAGTGATCACAGGGGCAGTGAAGAGAGCCACAGCTACTGCGTGCTGCACAGATGGAGGAGTCCAAGTGAGGAGCTCCAGTGCTGTGGGAAATACATTGGTATCAGGGCCAGACAGAAGAGCACGTTTCATTGCTTGTCCCAGAGCCCCTTCCAATCCCACTGAGCCACCAGCAGCCAAGAACTGGTGCTTCTTGTTGCCACTTACCAGGGAATTCTGACAGGGTTGTCCAGAGCAGATCAGTGTAGTCTTCCTCTGTCAGATACTCACAGGTCAGGCTGCACTTTGCTTTAACTTCTTCCCTTCTACTGGATACTGTAGGAGGAAAAAGAAAAACCCAAACATTTAATATGTTTTAAGTAATCTCTTCTCTTTTTACCTTCCTTTACTCCTGTTATGTCTTTATCATTCTACTGCTGAAACTGATGGAAGGGATGCGCTATTTTTCAGTCCGGGGCTCATGACAGTGAACAGAATTAATATGAATAATTCAGTTTCTCCCTACACAAATTGGGATACTAAATAATCTATACTTTCAGAAGACTGAATAATACTGTGTCTTTGTAAAACCAAGCATTTTTTAAAGGATACGCGTTCCTTTGTGGAGGCTAATCAGAGCTTGACATCTCAAATAGCTTATACACCATTGTACAAGCTTGGGATCTGTGTGCTCTCCCAAAACTATCCATCTTCTTTCTGTAATTTTCCAACTATCAGACAGCTTTCACTAATTACAAGTGTTCTGAATACAATCATGCCTCCCCTGGGGAATCAAACTTTTCAAGCATCTTCTTAATGCAGTCAAAGCACTTTTTTTTAAACAAAAATCTGCAATAAAAAGGGCGATGGTTTCACACCATTATCTTTTTTTCTCAGCAGGTCATCATATCTTGAGAACCTGGGAGCTCCACAGCAGCAGCAGTTATCTCTATCTCAGAACTAATTAGGCCTGTCAAATCTGGAAATTGAAATTTATTCAGTCACTTTTTTCTCCAGAAGAACAGATACTTTTTCTAACAGGACTCCCTTGAAGGTGGTCTTGCTGTTTTACATTTTGGGCTCAGAGACACTGCAGGACCTCTCTGCATTGTGCAGGAGAGGAGGAACAGTCTGTCAAAAATGTTTAAAATAAGTAACCCTTTAAGCGGATGCCTTAAAATTCAGGCTGGCAGCTACAGCCCTGCCAAACTAACAGCAGAAGGTCATCTAATAAAAGATATTCCACCACTTAACAGGGTCTATTTAAAAAGAAAAGATGGATCAGTACTCACTGCTGCAGACGTCTCCTGCTTGGAAGAACTCTGTAGTTAATAAAACTAACCCATAATATGAAAAAGCATTGGAAAACCTGCAAGGAAGAAAATGAGAGGGGGAGTCTTAGACGGTGAAACCGATAGTAAACAACATGAATCAAAATTGAACCCACTGTGTGATGACTTCCACTAAGTGCTACCTCAAAGCTATTTCCTATCAGCATTTACAAAATGAAAGGGCAATTAGATGGAGAATGCTAGTGATTGGGTGGTTTAATCAATTACAAATCAATAAAGTTTAGGCTTTTTTTTGAGGAGGAAGTTGCTGTATTCTAATTATACTGTAAAATACCTCCATTAAAAACCATTTAGAATTGTGCCCGCACCGAACCATTTATATTTCCTCTTACCATATAAACCAGAGTAACAATGTGGTCCATCTAAAATGGGGTGTAAAAAGGTCCCGTATTTTTCCTCGATCTTCCTGTTGAAAACAAGCAGAAATCAGATGATCAGAGGGGGCTCACTGGTCCTGGACTGGAGGAGGATGCAAAGTGGTAAGGGATAATACACACTACTAGGTACAGTATCTCACGGGAGCTGGGATCCAAGTAAAGAATTCCAATGCCAAGGGGAATTCTTTAGGAGCATAACGTTATCAAAAGCAGTTTGTGCACGGGGCACACTACTCCTCCACCAGGAAGATGAAAAATTGTCAGAACAAGGTGGGGCTGGCAGGAGGTAGAGCAGAATTTTGCCAGTCCACAGGTGGCATATGATTCATGTGGCCCACAGCCAGCTCTGATAAATTAGAGCAGCCCCTCAGGGCTTCTGATGCAGGGTAAGGTACTGAAGAACTACAAGCAGCCCTCCTGCAGGCAGACCCTTTTCAAACTGTGTGGTTCTCAGAGAGAGAGAGAGCGCGGAGGGAGCAGCACATAAACTTGTGGTTAAGGAAAAGTACTTTCCCACCCCACCCTGAAAACAAAACCATCCCAAACTTGGCGAGCGCTCCTGCACGGCCCATCAAAATTACTGTGACTGCACCAAATATTGGTGAAACGCACGAGAGCTCAAATCCTCTCTGATCCAGACCTTAGAAAATCAAACCTCCACCTCTTATTAATAAGACGCTGTCATTACTGACAGGCTCCTGCCTACCTTTACAGTTTTGCTGTCGTTCAAATCTACAAGGTCTCCCTCTGCCCTCCCTCCCTGCTGGCTAACTTAGTAACTTGCTTCTCTTCAAAAAGTCTGCTCTTTGTTCTGTAAATGCAGAGTTGCTTTATATTTTGACAGAGGTGTTGAAAAGTTGGCCATATAAAGTTGAAAGGAAAACAAAAAAAATCCAACACCATTCATACAGTAATATGGAGCTCAGAAGTAACAGCCTGAATTTCTCTATGCCTTAGGACTGAACAGGAGCTTGCAGCTTTCCCCCTCCAAACAATCAGGATTAGATTAAAAATGAGGTACAGCTAAAGAGTCAAATTCCATCTTGCCTCATGAGTACTGATCTGAGCTCTTTGACAGCTTCATAGTTTGATTTTCTTTAAAAATAGGGTCGTAGTGTGAGGTTAAACAACAACAATGCTCACGATAAAGGTCCTTTTCATTTTGAGGATTTTCATGTACATAAAAATGAGAAATTAACTCTTCCACACTGTGAAAGAGGCATTTATGATCATCTCTCCTATTTTTATTATTGGCTGAGACATTAAAATTAAACTTAACATTGATTATTTGCTTATAAAAATACATATGAATGTAGCCCAGTTTCATTGTATCCCACATTATTAATGTGCCTGTTACCTGCACATACCTGTCTGGAAATAATTAATTTTCCCAAAGGCATTGGAGCTCCATTCTCCGTTGCTATCCGCTTTAAAGTGGCGATTGCTTTTTCTTGATTTCCAGATAACACATCATACCTGGCACTTTCAGGCAGCCACTAAGAGAGCAAAGCAGAGCACATGCACAACAATGTCAACAACGCAACAATAAAAAATCTGGGGATTTTCTCTGTGGGCTTACAGTGGGAAATCTCAGTGACTCCAGCAGACTACTTGCATGAGAAATGATTACAGAGCTAATCTTTAATAATTCATCTTTATGCCAAATGTTAAATTCCTCACTAGACCTTAAGAAACTGCAAAAACACCCCCCCCTTTCACCATAAAGTGAGAACTCCAGTCTAAAATCTTTCCCTTCTATTACCTCGGCTTTATTCTTGAGAAATGTCAGGCATTTTTGCAGGTTCTTTAGATTATACCTTCCCAGTGGGAAAGGCAAAGCATCCAGGGCAGATAACAAGATGCTGTAGGCATTCCAAAATTTGCATTTTTACGCTCCTTTTAAAAACAAGCATATTAGCACCTGTTTAACTGGGGGTATTCCTGAAAAAACAATGACAGCGACTGAGGAATAATAAGAGCTACTAAACAACCTGTCAAGAACATATATCTTTGAGAAGACTGAGTGATTGACAAGTATATTACCTAAGTGCATTGTGCTCAGGTGTGACAAGTGCACTGAAGCTCAGGTTTAACTCATTTCAGAATCTCACCTGCATCATGCAGATTTTAACCCTGATTTGGGTGGATTTTTCACATGGTCAGTAATTTTAAAAGGTATGATGTTGACAAAATAATTTAAAAATCTGAACAGCAATCAGGGAAATGGCAACAGCTGTTAACAAAATGTTGATTCCACTGAGCTTAGTTGAAACGAAGTCACTAAACTGGAGAGATTTCCAGGCCTGATTTGGTTTCACAAAATTCCAGCCCACCATTGTCCTCCAGCAATTAGAGTCACATAAACACAGCTCTCACTGGAATGTTTTTACTAGCACCCTGTTGAAACAACAGCATTTTTGTCATTATTTCACACGTTTCAAAGAAGACACCAACAGAGAGCTCAAAACGATCAGGATTTCCTTCAACCAGGTTAAAGAATCAGGTAGAGAAGCGGTAGATTGATGGAACACGTTTGTCTTTGAAAGAATACCTACAAAACACAGGACAGCGAAGAGCAAAAGCGGGAGGGCAGAAAGAATGAGAAGCCACCGCCAGCCAAGAGTGGGCATCACCAGCACTGCTAGAAGGACTTCAAACACAGTCCCAATGGCCCAAAAGACCTGCCAAAGGGAAAAGAAACAGTCTCAAATGGGAAAAAAGAGCACTCTTAAGGCCTCCTTCTTTGTAACATTCCAAGACGTGCTCTCCAGGGACAGCTGGAGAGAGAAATGCCAGAGACATTTCAAATATGCACCACTGTATGGAAATAGAGTCCAGGCATTTTAAGGGGATTTGTTTCAATGTTGCAGCAGCTAAAATGTTCAGTTCTGAAAACTTAACATTGACTTTCTCTAGACACTCATGTTTCACTGTAGCTTCTCATAAGGAATAGCCTCATAACATGGTGTTTCTTAAGCAAAATTGCCATTAATACATCCTTTTATGAGTATTATTCCCAGCTACCACCATGAGATTTATGGAACTTGTTTTCCTTACCGAAACCAAGCTCCCAAAACCACAGCGTTTGGCCTGTAGATCAAAGAAGGAATTGATACTTTCTTAGCAAATAACGGAGCTGGCATCCTCTTGCATATCCTACCCAGGCAGGATTATTCTCCATTGGATTACGAATCCACTGAGCTCATTTTTTAACGCTCAGAATATATTTCTAACCCTGGGTTGCTCAGAGGCAGCCAAACTGTGGCAGAACAAAAGTAACACAAAAAGAAGTAATTCAACTACTGAATTCTATTTATGAAAGATTAATCAAGGGAATGTAGGACTAGCCAGAAATTACCTTAGAAAACTGGTTTTGCATCGAGAAGCTGTTTCAATTTGGTGAGATTTTCCACAAAAATGCTCCTTCCAAACTGGCTGATGCAGACAAGCAACAGTTCTCTGAGCCTTCAACCACCTGTTAAAGGGCTGCGAATTTTGCCTTAAAGTATTTATAGGGCAAAATTCTGCTCTCTGTGACTTTGATAAATTTGAATTGAATACGAGGAGCTGAATTTAGCCCTGCATTTACTGAACAGTCAGGTCTTCGCTATCCATTACTGAGCTGCAGATGAATTTCACCATGAAATTAGGTGACCCCCAAGTGGCTCCCTTTGTGCCAACAGCAGTAACTTACGCAGCACCAGCTGTAAGTTAATTTGCAAAAGGCAGAATCAACAAAAAGAGACGAGTATTACCCAAATGCATTATGCTGGTTTTTGGGACCCGAGTTAATTACTACTGGTGTTTGGGGGAAACCTCAGCTCCACACTAACTCGGACAATCAGCATTTGAGTGCTGCTACCTATGTGTGAGATTTCATCAGGATTGAATGGATGGAACCAACAGCAGAATTTGTCCCTCTAGGGACCAGCACGCACGGCTACGCTGCTCACCTCTATTAATAAAATGCATTTTGCTCTGGCTTTCATTGGAAGGAATTCAGCGTATAAGGTTACCCTGTAAAGAGCGAACATTGAGAAAAATGTCATGTTAGCGCATTGAGAAAAATGCCACGTTAGCACAATGAGAGAGGCTCAAACCTTTCCTTTGCCTTTTATTAAAATTGCTAAACCCATAGTGGTAACGCAAAACCCTTCCTAGACCTCAGAGTCAGCAAGACACGGGTTCAGACTCCCCTTTCTACATCAGAACAAAACCCCTTTAGTTCATCGTTGCAGTGGAGGACAGAATTTGCTCTGTTTGTGTGATTTTGTAACCCTATAGTCGTTAGTCAGATGTTGCAGCTCTCGATGCATGTTTTCACAGCCCTGCTCTGGTCTGGGACAGGCATCACACCTGTTATTTTCAGTGTGGTCCATTAACATTCAACACAAACTCTTGCTGGGTAAAGTATTTCTTCAGGGCTCTACAACTAGCTCGGAGAATTTCACATCACTCTGCTCTGTCAGGTTTCAGTTCTCCAAGAGGTGAATACTTTCAAGGTCTGACCGTGTTACTTGTATAAAATAATTTGCATTCTTTTATTGTGGGAATTCAAAAAGAAATAATGTGACTCTGCAGAGTCTTTGTTTCATGACTGTGCCAAAGAGTAATAGTACGGTTTCTCTGTGCGCATTTCCTGAGAAGGAACACAAGGGTCAGCAGCCAGTCAAGGCTCTCTTGTCTTCTTCAAACCAGCTGCCAAGGCTTGTCATTCTTTGCTTCTCCTCTGTTTGCATTCCATTGACTCATCCTGTTTATGCCTCTACACTCATTTCTTTGATGTTTGTGACAAAACTCCTACTAACTTAACAAATGGTAGATTGATCTTCGAGTAGCTTCCTAGAGCTCAGCTCACTGGAGTAGAAAGTTGCCCACAATATTGAATTAAACCAGTGACTATGAGAAGAAGGAAGTAAAATCACATAATGAAATGTAGAGCAGTCCCCTATATATCACAGCGGAAAACAGGAGCTGATTAATGCTGTACAGAACTGTTTTCTCAAGAGAATACTCCGTATCTTTGCAAGTCCAGATGTTGGCACTGTGGATGAATGGTCATACTCAGTGTTAGATAATATCTGGCAGAAAATTCCCAGAGGAGGCCACAGCTTCTCAGGTGCAGCTCCTACGTATGTATAGATAGAGGAATATCTGTTATAGCCAGTTAATTTATTACTGCTGGATGTTTTCTTTTTAATAGCACCTTTCATATACATCTCTCCCTCCTACCCATTATAGAATACAATACAATTATAAAGATACCCATGTCATTCCATTGAAATTTAAGCACTCACAGCCAAAGTTAAGGATATGAGAAAGGACCTGCTTCATACATATTTACTTCTCTGCCAAAAGAATCACTATTACAGTTGGAACAAGAAACAGACTCAGCAGCAATGGAATCCCCTCTTGAGTTCTGTAACCGGCTCTTCTTTGTCTCTCTTTAAGTCACGTAGCCTTTGTGCATTATCTGCCCCTCTGTCAAGCGGCTCTAGCTGGGCTGTAGCTGCTCTGCTGGGGCTCTGCAGAACATCATTAATATGTGTTAGCAGTACAATGCATTATTAACTCCGACGCTTTGTCTTTGTGGTTCCCCTGCCTCATTCCAGTTGTGCTCAGTTGGAACCGCATGGCAGAAACTGCCTCACTGGTGGTCAATACACAGCAGGTTATGGACTTTCCTATTTTACATGCATGTTCTGCGTTTGTGCAGCTTCTAAAAGTGGGCAGGAGAGCAGTGAAAGAATATTAATAATACTGTGATGTTCCATCTCAGCTCTGAATCTTTTATCTGGGAACGGCAATAGAAAAGACAGGATATTGACTTGCCTTGTGAAGAAGTCTATGAGGCATCAATCAAAGTTAGACTCTGATTACTCTGAAATAGCACCTCCATGGGGCAAAATATCTATTATTAATAAGGATAAAAGACTACACGGAGAGAGAATGGCTATACTCTTCCCTTTACATTTATAATTAAAAGCCTAGAGCAGAGTTATTTATTCCAGATCCTCCTCTTCAGTGAATGGAATGACACAGTAATAGAGAAATACCCTGATGCTGTCTTCTTATTAGAAATGTGTCTGAGCCATCATGGTATCTTCAGTGCTCCAGGTTTAGGCTGTGTGGTTTTGGAATTCCAACTCAGGTTCAGACCTGCAAGTTCAGGCTGTGATTGAACAATAATCTGCAGTTTTACAGACACCTGGAGCCAGGGCCCAGCTCCACCCCTCAATGCTACTATTTAGGTCATGAACTATCTTGCAACAAGACCATGCCATCCTTTATGGACTCCGCCAAGACAATCCAGCAACATGGTGTTTAGCCACAGCTACAAAATGCTGCCTGTTGTGTTTTACCCACTTCTAGGTGGGCTCTTGGGACTCTCATTTTCACCATGGTTTACCCAAAGGAATGAGAGAAGCTTTAAAGAACTTAAGGCACATAATATATTACATTTAGGTACCCAGCTTGTTCACATAAAAGTCATTGTAAATCTGATTCACCTCAGTGATGTACTAGATATCCTCAAAGCCTTCTCAGAGTTTAATATATTATTTCCAAAATACTTAGAGAAAAAAGGGTTTGGGACAACTGAACAGAGGCATGTCTTCAATCTGACATAAGCATTTAAAAAAAAAATAGAAAAGAGAAAGTTTGGACTTGTGAATATTTACTTACGACTGAGGCACTCCTCCAATCCCAAAGCCCACCAGGCCCCTCAGCACCAAGATCCAGCTGTAAACTGGTGCAAAACCACTGAGGATCCCATAATACAGCGTCCATAACACGCTGATCTTTAGGCCCTGTATTTAACAAACAAACACGAGGAAATTAGTTTCTGCTGTGACATAAATTAACAAAATGTAAAGCAGAGCTTCAAATTCCTTTTATTTCATCAGAGGCCAATTCTGGCTCTGCCTGATTCTGCTTCATACACGTGGACTATGACATTTGTGAACATCATGCACTGAAACATCCACACTGTACAAATATTAGAATATATTCTAGCAGGAGCTGAAGACTTACTGTTTTTCTCCCGTACTGGTCTGAAATGTTTCCCCAGAGGGTGGAGCTGGACATCATTCCCACAAATACCACCTAAGAAACACCAGAAAAAAATCTTCCCATTAACAACAAGACAAGTGAAAAATTCCATGTGACAGCAAAAAGAACACAACTTTACAGTGACACGAGAAAAATTCGGCTCTAACAATACAGCAAAATGTCCAGGTGTTCTGGGTATAGTTATTTTATAGTAGAGATTATTAAATATAATTACTCATATAGCAGGATTTTTCATAAGTCACTA
This sequence comes from Tringa tobata, assembly GCA_033628505.1. Taxonomy (NCBI): domain Eukaryota; kingdom Metazoa; phylum Chordata; class Aves; order Charadriiformes; family Scolopacidae; genus Tringa; species Tringa tobata. Next base: position 205,822 of record JAHREE010000467.1, on the reverse strand, counting down.
ACTTCACTTCCATTGACTTGAAAGGGAATTTGGTATTGCCCAGGAATAGGGCTGAGCTTCAGCAGCCTGTTCAAGCCAAGGTCTCTCAGTTTCTTCCAGTTGTGGGCCCATTTCCAGTAGCTGCCCGGCTACTTGTCATCCCCTCACCTTCATCTTAACTGTTAATTTATGGACTGAACTAGCCCAGTGCTGAATATTTTTGAGCTTCTGATAAATGGAAGAAAATGAATTATAAGAAATGACTGAAGCGCACAATTTACCACCAAATGGAAAGCATTTTCTTGTTTCTGAGTTGTGGGGTCTTTTAGCTGAAGAGTTTTCATAACCCACAAAGTTATCTTTCATCTCAGGCCCCACTGAGAGTTTCATCAGTGTTACTGAGGGGACAGCAAACAGAGACAGGAGCAAGTGCCTGGGTTGGAGAGGGGAAGCAACGAGGCACCCCTCAAGTCAGCTTTGCAATTAAAAGATCCCTTCAGTAACAAACCAGTCTGACGCTAGAACGTGCACTCTGGTGTTACACACATTCTGAGTTCAGCCCGTGAAGATGCTGAGTTCTCCAGCTTCAATGAACATATTCAGGAATAAAAGCTGATCAGCATTGCCTGAGATCTGCAAGACAGAGCTGCTCTAGGAGCCCCGTGTGATGCAGCACTTCTTGGCCAGCTCACCTCCAGTCTCCTACTGCCCTTCTCAGGGTGTCTCCCATTGGAATGGAGATAAAATTACATTTTACAGCTTTGGAAAAGTCTGAAAAAAGGACTGAGGTGTCAAAGAAAATACATTGTACCCTTTTCAGAGCTGACACCAAACGTATAGTTTGTGCTGTAGATGGAGAAATGAAATCCTGCCCAGTGAAGGTAATGGCAAAATCCAAGCATGTTTCCCCCATCAGCATGTTAAAACCAAAGGAATTTTGTCTGAGAAAGTGCATACTCAGGCAATAAGTGGGGTAAGAAGCAGTTCTGCTTGTCAAAGCTTTTGTCTCACGTCCGCTGACCCCTTCTCCTTCTCATTTTGCTCAGCAAGAATAAAATTGTGCTGAGCTGAAAGAAGGAACAAGACTCTCCTTTGGGTATGGGAAAGGACATGATTTTAACTGATTTAAATCTACTGAGCATTTTGACCACCACAAATGCCATCAAAAGCTAAGGAAATGTAGGAGTTAAGAGTGCATGCCATACAACAGTGGCACATGCTGAGGGAAGAGTCACAAAACTAGTTTTCTTATCCCTAAAGGCATTGCATGTTTCCAACATCATAGCACCATGCTTAGACATGGTATTATAAGAGCTCTGTTTGCAGAGATCAGTGGATGATCCACCTCAAAAAGTGATTGCTTGCTCTCTCTCATGGCTCCCAGTCTGTCTGTGTATAATTGAGCTTAAATGTGGTGAGAGAGAAAGATTTTCAAGAAAGATAGTAAAAATTTACCAATATTTTTTTTTAATTAATCAAATGGTTTGAATTTTAGGATGCGTCTGAGTCAATTCATATATTTTCCTGGAAATTACGTGAAACTTTGAACTTGAAACTTGCAAAATATCCTCAGTTCTCACTGAGTTTCATTTCCTCAAGCTCTGGCTTTTAAAAAAGACTCCTATATTCTTCCGAGCCAAAGGTACTCTGCAAAGGCCATGAACAGATTTAACTTTGGGATACACAGCAGAATGTCTGAACAACAATGAGTGGAAAAACCTTACAGAATACAGGAGCTGTCAGTTATTTTTCCTACCGATGTGAGCAATGCAACCTGCCAGCTTGGTAATCGCCACTCACAATGAAGCTGTGGAGCTAGGATACTTAAAATCATCATTTCCATAGCATCTGCCATCTAGAAGGGTAAAGAAGAAACAAAAATAAATAACTCCCTGAAAATTAGATTGACATAGCAGTCAATATTATACCTTCTTGAAATTAACCTCGTTTCTGCTCTGTGCCATCCTGCAGGTGAAACAAAACAGTTATGTTTGCAAGGTACAGCGGATGTACACAGTGGAGAGAAAAAAAGCAACAGGTGCATTTTTAAACTAATTTCTCATTGTCGTAATGTTTAGTAACACTGGCAGAGAGGGTTCAAAGAACCAAATCAAAAGGGCTTATTTGGTCAGTAATCCTAGCTCATTCACTTTCATATTGCTTATTACAGGGATGAGTTTTCAACTCCTTGACACACAGATTCAGTCAGAGCTGTTTATTACCTTATAACTTACTCCTTTTCTCCTGTATATACTACTTCTGGATTTGCATCAAATATATTGATAGATCATCTATAGACCAAATTCCACTACTGATTTAAGATATAAACCATGGCAGATTGTAACCTTATAAATAGATACCAGCCAGTAAGCACAGGCTCCAGATAGCATTACCCTAAAATATAGCACATAGATGTAACATGTAGTGCTTCAGAAATAGCAGGAAAATGAAAACAAAGCCCATCTTTCTGTTCTTGTTATTAAGGATAGAACTAGAAGTACTGGGTTGCTCTTCACCGGAAACTGAGATTACATTAATACTGACTAATACAGAAAACAGAGATTGTAGCTAATGTGGTAAAAATCACTGCATGAAAACCGAGATCTCCTTCTGTAGGAATAGCCTAGTGCTCTTTCCATTTGAAACAAGCGTTTCTAAGAACTTCATTTATAAGAAATAAAGATCATTTATAAGAACTTCTGATTTATAAGAACTTCAGAAACAGAGAAATCAATCAGTTATTCGTTACCCCCCCATATCAAGTTTTAGTCCAGCTGTCATTTCAGTATTTCAAGTAAAAATCATTTTTTATTGCACAACTATCTCTTTGGAGACTTCTTCTCTGCAGAGAATGGCTGCATTATTTGAAATCACTGAGATTCTCTAACTGATGATCATGCATTTGACCTTGATAACAATTACTTGCCCATGCTAATCCAGTAATTACAGAGAGCTTCCACTGGAACTTCCCAAATCCAATGGCTTCCACCGCATCTTCCACCATGAAAGTATCTAGGAAGAAAACAATTCTAGTGGAGAAGTGTGTTCCTTTCCACATAAGAGCCATGCCTTGAGACAGAATTTTCTGTGAGAACTGGGTAATCTACTGAGATCTAAAATATATAACAGCTACTTAGTTTTTATACAGTTTCTACTGAGGAAAATCTCTATGTTCTTCAGGAATTGTGCTAAAGCCAAAATAATTTTAAATATTGCTAGAACATTTTATTCACATAGGAGTAAATCAGCCTAGCACCAATGACTCCAGCACATGTTCAGCCTCTTACTCCTGGGAGTGACTCCACCAGCCCCTGAATTGCAGCTTCCTCTGGTGAGAAGTAGCTGAGCTGTTCAACAGCCCTTAGCAATAACATGCAAGTGAAAGTCAAACTGTAATTATTTGAATCAAGAATTTGTCTAAGACATATATATCTTAAAACATATTTTTGTTAAAAATGCCGATGGTACTTGTTTCCCACACATTGCCATGACCTCATTATCTTGTTCTATCTGGAGAATCTGAGATATCTTGAATTCCTTTGCTGAAGTGCAAAATTAAATACCCAACAAAAATACATGTTGATATTCAAGTTGTTTAAATCAATTTAAGTCTTAAAGCTTTAACACTTCCAGCAGTTTAAAAAGTACACTTGCCATGGAAAAGCTTTATCTGGCTAAGACTTGGACATCCTCAAAAAGCAAAAGACATAAACACAAACCAAAAGGAAACGAAACAAAATCTAACTGATAAAACGAAGCCGAGATGTCATAAGACTCAGTTTGTGACTTTAACCCGGGCATTTGACATGATGGCACTGAGCCTCAGCATAGTGGGCTGTTGCATCACTTGCATTTTTTTGGGGCGATGCACCAGCTGAAATTCTACATAAATCTGCAGAGTTGCACTGAGTGTTTTGAGAAACTCACTGAGCTCTCACTCCATGCTATTCCGGCTTTCTATGGCACTAACACGTTAATAAATAAGTCCCAGGGAAAATAGTCATCCTACAAAATTTTGGTATGCCACGTGCTAAGAGAAAAACAACACTTCTCATGTCTCTAAATTGGGGTTGCCTTCAGGGCAGCCAGCACTTCTCTGCTGGGCAGAAAGCAGAGGCTGGGATGTCTGTGGTTGTTCTGTCCCTCTCGTCCTCGAGGCAAGGAGCAGACAGGAACACACAGAGGTTTCATGCTCAGCCTTGAAGGTGAGCCACCTGTAACTGCTCCGGTAAACTCAGCCATGGTTTAGGAGCACTGACCTGTTCTAAAGGAAACTAAGTCAAACCTGTATGAAATAGGCGGTGACAACTGGATACACAACTGTTGTGAAGGGTCTATTACTGGTAATATAAAAACAAACACATAAAGCATCCCTCAGAGAACAAGGTAGCTAAACCACGATTTTCAGGTGTAACATTGTTTGCCTGTGTTATTGTTTCCTTCTTTTATCTGGGGATCTTTAACTTCTCTAAACCCAATATATTCAGCCTGGTTGTAACACAACTGAAATGAAGAGGCCACAGCTTTCTTCTAACAGGAAAACAAGAACCCTACTCACCATCAGTCGGGTTGGCAAATTCTTTTGGCACTGCTGCTCCATCTTCTAGCTCAACAGGCTCTAGCTCTGTCCGAACACCCTCAATTTGAATTTCATGTTCTCCTGAAATGACATCCTCATCTGACCTCGAACTTTCCCCAGTGCGGCGAAACTTGACCACCCTGAGAATACAGAAACAAAGATTAATAACTTTGGTGACTCCTTTCGAGGTCGAAGCTGTGTTTGGTTATTCTTGAAGCCTTATTTGGCCAAACAGCAGCCAGGTTTCTCCCCGCTCTCCTGTCCCCACTTCACATTCGCAGAGGATGCTGTGACTTTTATTTGTACCTGCTTTTAGGTATGTTATCCTGTTGGTTGTTACTGGCTTTGGAAAAACCTTATAGAGTGCATTTTTATGTGATATAGTCATCATTTTTGTACAAAGAGGATGTTATCACACTAACTAGAAAGTTATAAAAGCATAGAGGTTATAAAAATATGATTAAATTATACATATTTAATCATAGCCATGTTTTGTGTGCCCAGGCTTTCATTGTGAATTAGACATAGCTGTGTCATTGAATTTCAGGTGCTTTGCTCTGGCAGGAATAGCCCAAATTCAATTTTCCACACTGTTTCTGTAAGAGTGATTTGCGTCTTAGGAGAAGCGAAAGTCCTGAAATTTGTCAGATTTTTAAACACTGCTTAGTAAAGCAGGATTCATAAGATAATTCAGTAAATTGACTGAATTTTTTCCATTCTGGTGATAACCCTGTGACTACAGCTATGATTCCTTTCATCTCTGGTCTTAAACTGAGTTCTTAAATACCTGTATTTTAAGAAACTATGTGATTTCTAATACTTGGTTCATTTTTTTTAATCTCTTAGGTAATGATGTGGGACAGAATAAGAAAGTGAATCAAAGGATACTTCTTTTCTCATTAAGTCCAAGTCCAGACTGAAGAGCGTACCTGTCTGCCAATTACAGCCCTGGCACGAGAGACGATGATTGTCACATGGGTGTCACGCTCACAGCTGCCTGTATTTTATATAATTTCTGGCACTAGCTGAGAGATAATCAATCCTCTAATCTCTGCAACAAGGCCATGGAGAGAACAAGAGATGAAGACAGAACTTTGCTAAATTGACAAAACTTTTGTGTCTTGGTTGGAGTGATTTTGTACAACGCTTCATGTATATAGAGGAGGTCCATTTTCCTCCAATTAAGTGTCCTGTGACCAAAGATAGATTTTGGAACAGATCTACCATATTTAATGTTAAGAGATTCCTCAAGCTTCCTTCACTTTACCTGCAACATCAGTGTAACTTTTTCACCTTGGAAACTGACAGTTTCTTGGACTTTGGTGAAACAGTATTTTGGGAATAGATTAAATTAGTTTTGCTGCTACCTCTTTTGGCTTCCAATACCTGAACATTTTAATTCTACAATAAAGATCAGCAGAAAGGCTCTTGAACTTCAGTTTAATCCTCTGGTTTAAAGGTCAGCAAAACTAAACTCTCAGCATCCTTGCCAAGTGCAGCTGCAGGGAACTGACACGCACGTGTGACATTTCTAAAGGTGATCTGAAAGAATTTTCCTATTTGGCAAGACCTCAAATCTTATTTTCTCTTACAAGTGCTGGTGACACAATCAATACTTAATATAAGGGCAAAGGGGAATCTACAGAACTCCCGTGAATGGATTTTGGTCCAATGGTGGACAAGAGGCTGAAGGAATGAACATCTCAGTCACCCACGGGGCTTTTTACAAAGAGAGGAGTCCTGGCCACGACCACCCATTCAATCCAGTTCAGGATTTCACTGTGGTAGAACCACAGAGGGATACAAAACAGCGTATATTTATTTATTAATTTATTCTCATAGTCCTGGCACATATATTCTTTCCCTGACCACATCCCACCCGGGGAATTGCATATATTCACTAATGATATTCTGGCAA
>JAHREE010000467.1:142171-164720 GCA_033628505.1 Tringa tobata | reverse complement strand
GCATGAGGTACAATGCATGGGGATTGGGAGCAGCGGTGATGGAAAGATGCCCCCTTTGGGGCGGCCAGATGCTTTTTTGGGGCTGCATTTCTCAGGGAGCCTGTTGCTAAAGTTGGGGTGCGTGTGCATGTGCTTCTTGGAGTCCCCAATCAATGCCCCAGTCCTGCTCCCTTTGACTTGGTGCTGCATGAAAAACCCTGATAATAAGGTTAGTGGCAGAACCCTGGGAAGAGAGGACATGTCAAAATGCTCTGTGTGACAGCAGTGACACATGAGGACTGGGGCAGGGGTTGCTTCATTACAGTGATTTTGGATGTCAATGAACGGGGTGGAAAGTGTGCGTGATGTTCCTTCAAACGCAACCCCCAGCGCTGCAGCCAAATTGCCAAATTTTCTCAATGCCTCCTCTCTCATTTTGCTGCTTCTCTGTCCCTGCACCATCTCCCAGTGCTGGGAAAGGCCTTGCCTGTGCACTGGCCGCAGCTGTGGTTGGCACAGGATGGGGGGGTACCTTGGGGAGTGGGGATTTTCTTGCGTGGCAAGACAAGATTGGGGTTGATTGAGGTGGTGAATGGCAGCCGCAGGCACTGCTGGTGTTTTTCCCTGTTCTGTTTTGTGTGTGAGCATTGCTGGGGGCGTTTTATGGGGTGTAAACCCACAAGTTGAATGGGGCTGTTTGACTGGGCACCTGCATGTGCACGTGCACTTGCATTTGTGTGTGCAAATGTTGCTCTGTGGCCCTAGGGCTGGACCCCACAAGGACCCACTCCCACTGCTGCTTACACGTTGCTTCTGCTATGGTGGGGATGCTGACATGTTCTGGGTATTACATGTGGGGAAGCAGCATCCTAGGAGGAGTGGGGTACATGGGGTGCTTCTGTGCTGCTCCTGCCCTTCCTCTGCCCCTGCAACTATTGTGGACAAATTATTCAAGGCAGAAAAGTAGCTTTTCGGTGTTTTTGTGAAAAGAGGATGAGCTTTTGCTTCGTAACTAGCTCCGCAGTGACTTTTGCTCAGTGCTGGTGCTGGAGGGGCTGTGGGGCAGCTTGCTGCTGCCTGCTGGCTTGTGCCGGGCCGCTTCCCGTGCAAGCACAGCTGACGGATATTATAAATAACTGGAAACAAAGCACTGCTGCCCAGCTCCTCCTGGCTGCTCCACTCCCAGTTAAAAATAAGAGACCTTTGGCTGCAGGGACGCATGATGAAAGTTGACAGCCCAACGGTGTCTTCTTGCCTTGCTGGGGGTTTGGGCTCTTTCACGCACCGTTCTGCCGGTGGGGAATCGCTGCTGCTCATCTGGGCTGTAACATGGGAGGAATTCCCTTATGTCGCTGCCCGAGTCATGTCGTAGCTGCAGTTGGTGTGGTTTGTAGGATGGGATGGTTGCACTGGCACAGGCTTTGTGGTGGGTTTCGGGGGTGTGGGAGGGAAGCAGGCAGAGTGGCTGGCCCTGGCAGAGCTGCCAAGCAGCGTTGGGAATGCACGGGAATGTGTTAAACCCAGCACCGCTCGATGCAGTGCTCCAGCTACTTGGAAAATACCCTGAGTGCATGGAGAGGTTGGGACATTTCCCAATCTCCCAGTGGGGTTTGGCACATTTCCCCTTAAAATAAACGTGCCAAGTGCCGCTTATGTGAAATCAGCTCATCTGGGGAGGAGGCTGCTTCTTCTTCCTTTGCTTATTTATAGAAAATCTGTGGAATAACAATCACCAGTTCAAAATCTGGCTGAGTTATAGGCAGGGTGGGGGGGTGGAGAATGTGAACCTGGTAATTAAAATAGAAAGTTGCTTCAAGCTCTGGGCAGAGCCACGGGAAGGCAGGTGCCTGGCTGCTGGGGAGGTCCCTGCCTGCCTGCCATGGGCTGCCAGCGCTGCCAGACCCTCCTGCGCCGGCTGCTGCCGTGCCAGGAGGTGGGAGGTGCGAGGGCTGCCTTATAACACCGCTGGGGCCAGAGCCCTGCAGAGGGACTGGTCCAGCTGTCTGGCCACCAGCGCAGCCCGCTTTGACCTTCAGGGGATGCATGATGGCCTGTGAAACGAGGAGTGGACTCCGGAGGGCATGGAAATGCCTTCAGTGGAAAATCATGGTGGGGGTGAGTCCGGCCGGCAGCGTGGTGAGCCTGGGGAGGTGTTTTGGGGTGGTGGAGCAGGCAGCGTGGGCAGGATGGGGTCTGATGCGGCAAGGAGCTGCAGCTGCTGTCGTTGCAGGCAGTGGGAGAGCCAATTCCCACGGCAGCTGCTGGGAGCAGTGCAGCACACCCTTTGGAAGGTTTCTTAGAGAGCACTGCCTGCTTTTTGCTCCCCCTTCACTAACCCTAGCACAGTTCAGGGTGGCCTTGTAGGGATACCTCTGGCTGTACTCCTCAGAGACCTGGTGCTCCTGCCATGGGGTCGGGAGGCAGCAATGCTGCTTGCATTCCTGTGTACCTGGTGTTTTTCTTGCTACCCACATCTCTGGGTGTCCTTCAGGGATGTGGGGTATAGATACAGCTCTGATATGTGGTTTGGTGTGAACCGGGAGCTGTGGGGGCTTTGCATCAGACCTTGGTCACTGCAAAGGGGCCTTTGTGCATGTAACATTCCTGGCAGTGGGAGAGTCTGCACTGGGTGCTGCATTTCAGCCCTCTGGGACTCTCCCTCTTCCTCGGTCCTTGGAGCAAAGGGTGACACATTTCCAGCTGCAACTGGGCTGGGATCTGTCAGCAGTGCAGGAGCAGGCAGTGGCAGCAGTGCTCTGGCTACAAACATGCTTCCGAAAACCCTGAGCAGCTCTCTGCTCCCTGAAATGTAAACCCTGAGGCTTTTATGCGGTGCAGCATGGTCTCAGTCCAGCTCCTGCAGCTGCAAATCTGCTTGTCATCTTGTTTGAATCAATGTGGACCCACAGCTCCTGTGAGACGTGTATTGATTGTGAAACACACTCTGTTCACCTCAAAATGCTTCCCCTCTATAACTCAGCCAAAACTGGTTTTCCTCTGCGGTGTTGCAGTGGGTGTTAAATGTCCCTGGAGAGATCCCAGTGCACAACAGGGAGCTGATAGCAAGGAAAGTGAATCCCAATGGTCCCTGCATGTGTCACCAGGGTGAAAGGTTTTATTGCTTTCCTCAGGAGAAACCACGAAGGGGGCAAAGTCTGGTCTCTGCTGCTGCAGGCTGCAGGGCTCTCCGTGGATCCGACCCCCCGGTGAAGCCCCAGCCGGCAGCAGCATTCTCCTCATGCCGGGTGAGGGTTTGCTCGTGTGACTGTGAGCTCACTGACGGCCATCGTGTTCCACCACAGGCCTAGCATGTCCGGGCTGCACCTGGCGAAGAAGGGCCGTGAGCACAGGAAGATGGATCTGCAACGGGACTTCACCGTCGCCTCGCCAGCAGAGTTCGTCACCCGCTTCGGGGGCAACCGTGTCATCGAGAAGGTCTTTCCCTCTGCACCCCTACTTTTGCCTGGGTGGTGGGTCGTTGCTTTTCACAGTGGCATCCTCAAGCCTTGCCCAAGTCTCCTGTGCCCGCCAGGCTCAGACCGATGGCAACCTGGAGCAGCCCAGAGCTGTTCAACCCCCAGCTTCACCCATCCTCGCGGGCTGGGAAAGGGAAACCCTCCCAACGCTGCCCTTCCACGGCATTTNCCATCCTCGTGGGCTGGGAAAGGGAAACCCTCCCAACGCTGCCCTTCCACGGCATTTGTTTGCAGTGGCTTTGCACAGGCTGGCACAAAGGAAGGCCAAAGTCCTGTTCTTCATTAGCCCCAGTGCCAGGCATCAAAGCCTCTGTTAAGGAGCCTCCTTCTCCACTGTCATGTACAACCGGCTGTTGCGAAGTGCCCATGTTAGCACGGCTGCTCTGCTTTGTTCACTGTCTGTGCCCAGTACTTGCCTTCCCGCTGCCATCCCTCAGGGCAATAGCCCTCCAACAAACAGTGGTTTCAGCCTGATGCCCCATGTTTCTGTCCCCCCAGGTCCTCATCGCCAACAATGGCATCGCCGCCGTGAAGTGCATGCGCTCCATCCGCCGGTGGGCCTATGAGATGTTCCGAAATGAGCGTGCCATTCGGTTTGTGGTCATGGTCACCCCTGAAGACCTCAAGGCTAATGCAGGTAATTCCTAAAAGCATCCCAGAGATGGATGTTCCCCGCTCAGGGACTGAGCCAGGGCATCCCTTTCCTTTTCCCCCCACTGCTGCCTGGGACGTGGGGGGGGCTCTGCACAGCCAGGGTCGCACGTTTTCCACCCCTTCAGGCAGATCCAGGAGTAAATAATTTTCCCCCGCCTCCAGCCTCCCTAGGAAAGAGGATTTGGGGAAGGGGTGCAAGGGGCAGCATGTGAGTAGGGTGCAGCTTGGGGGACTGGCTCCCATCACCGCTATGTGCTGTCTTTCAGAGTACATCAAAATGGCAGATCACTATGTACCTGTACCTGGGGGGACCAACAACAATAACTATGCCAACGTGGAGCTGATCGTGGACATTTCCAAACGGATCCCAGTTCAGGTAGCAGCCACTCATGGGCCTCCCACCTCTGCTGAGGGTAGTGGATGGGGACGAAGGGGCACTCAGAAATGGGGTGACATGTCCCTCCATGTGGAGGAGCCAGGCACAATGCTGTAGACATGGGAGGATGCCAGCGCAGGGAGGTAACGGCTTGCGCTGGTCCTTCTCTTGTGTCAGGCGGTGTGGGCTGGCTGGGGACATGCCTCGGAAAACCCCAAGCTGCCAGAGCTGCTGCAGAAAAACGGGATAGCTTTCCTAGGTAAGGTCTCGCTGCCTTCCCTGTGCCAGAGGGAACAGAAGGCATTGGGCTGGTGTGTGCAGGTGTGCTCACTCCCCAGTGACACTGCGCTGGGAAATGCCCATTTCATGCATCTGTTGTGTCTCCCCTGTGGCGTGGCAGTCCCCAGGCCAGTTACCTGGAACTGTCCCAGGAATCCTGTTGTTTTCTGGGTTTTCCCTATAATGCTCCTGCTGATGCAGCATTCACGGAGGAACGTTGGGTGGGAGCAGACCTCCCCTAGATGGGGAACAACCTGGGCTTCCCCTTGGAGAAGGGTTGAGGTCCATCCTGAACTGGGCAGTGGGTTTGGGGGGGGTTCCCATGCCCCCACTCTTTGTAGAAGGGCTAATGGTGTTGTCTCAGTGGGCAGCAGCTTTCTGCAGTGCCCGTGTGTTGGGGACAGGTTGGCTGGCCAAGCTGGCCCAGCTGACCCCCTCCCTCCCTGTTCAAAGGTCCCCCCAGTGATGCCATGTGGGCACTGGGAGACAAAGTTGCCTCCACCATCGTGGCTCAGACGGTCCAGATCCCCACGCTGCCATGGAGTGGGAGCGGTAAGTGCCTCCTCCCCAGCCCCACATACCCTCCCTGCTCCCCATTTCTCTCCTTGCTGCCTCCCCTTCTTCCCCAAAGCAAACACTGTGGCTGGGGTCTGTGGCCTGGCTGGCCCTGGGGTGACTGCAGATATTGGGGACCCCATTGCAGTCAAGTGGCTGCTAGTTTGGGCAGAGGGGGTTTTGTAGATGGGGTGCATGGACGCAGGGGAAATGGTTTGTGCCACCTTGGGGACCCCGGCTCCCCTGGGCACCCTTACCATGCCACCCTGGTGATGACCATAGCTGTGCCCACAGGTCTGGTGGCCCAGTGGTCTGAGGAGGACCAGAAGCATCAGCAGACAATCAGCATCCCCCTTGAGACGTATGCGCAGGGCTGTGTGAAGGACACGGAGGAAGGCCTGGAGGTAAAGCTGAGCCCATGGGCAGCTTGTTGTCTCTTGTTCAACATTCTTTCTCTTTGGAGCCCTCTTTTGGGCTCCCAGCACGTGACACTCAGGGTTGGACGAGGCTGGGCAGGGTGGGCTGTTGGGGTGCTGGATTTGGATTCAAAGCACTTCGGTCACCCCAGTCTTTGTCCCCCCTCAGGTGGCCAAGAAGATTGGCTACCCGCTGATGATCAAGGCAGCAGAAGGTGGTGGGGGAAAAGGCATTCGAAAAGTGGAGGCAGCAGAGGAATTTGGCACCTGCTTCCGGCAGGTGAGAGGTTCTCAGAACCACCATCCCTGTCCCCAACCCATCCTGGGGCACACAGCAGGGTCCTTCTCCCACCTTGCATGTCTCGTGCTTCTCACCTGGGCTCACCACAGGTCCCACCTCCATCCTGGGATGAATTTTGGGGGACGGTGCTAGAGAACAACCTTCTCTCCCACTGCAGGTGCAGGCGGAGGCGCCTGGATCCCCCATCTTCCTGATGAAGCTGGCACAGCACGCACGGCACCTGGAAGTGCAGGTGTTGGCTGATGAGTATGGCAACGCCATCTCCCTCTTTGGTCGTGACTGCTCCATCCAGCGCCGGCACCAGAAAATCATTGAGGAAGCACCCACCACCATTGCGGCACCTTCCGTCATTGAGGTGATGGAGCAGGTAGGTGGCCCTGGTCTTAGGGCAGCACAAGGTTTTAGCGAGAAAGTGGTCTGATTCTTGCTGGATTTCCTGTGGTTTTTGGCATCTGAGGCTCCTAAGGAAGGGAGGGACCCCCTGAGCCAAGCATGGAGCCCCAGATATGCTTATCTCCTTGGGACAAGGAGCAAGGACACTGCTGCCACTTTCCTTGGGACACCCCAACTCTGCTGCAGTGAACAGAGGGTCATTACTCCCAATGGTGGTTTCGCCCTCTCCTGCAGTGTGCAGTCCGCCTGGCTCAGATGGTGGGCTACGTGAGCACGGGCACTGTCGAGTACCTCTACAGCGAGGACGGGAGCTTCCACTTCCTCGAGCTGAACCCACGCCTGCAGGTGGAGCACCCTTGCACGGAGATGATCGCAGATGTGAACCTCCCTGCTGCCCAGCTGCAGGTACCTGAGCACACACGGGTGACTTTGCAAAGTGTGTTAGATGAAGCAGTTTTGTAATGTAGGGAGAAGTGCTAGGCTAGAGCCTGGCATAGGGAAGGTCGCCCATATACCAGCGTGGAGGTTCATGCAGAAGCCACGTAGCATCCCTCCTTCAACTCTGCCTCCCATCTATCCATGTCTCCCAGTTACAATTTTGATGCTGAAGTCTTCTTCTGGCAGCTTAAGTCCTCCTCCTTTCTTGTGCAGATTGCAATGGGCATCCCCTTGCACAGGATAAAAGACATCCGGGTGCTGTACGGAGAGAGCCCCTGGGGCGATACGCCCATCTGCTTCCACAGCCCCACCAACCCCCCCGTGCCCAGGGGCCACGTCATCGCCGCCCGGATCACCAGCGAGAACCCCGAGGAGGTGAGCCGAGGGGACAGACCCTCATGCACCAGCCCCACATGCAGGGACAGGGGGACACCCCTGCCACTCATGGGGTTGAACTGGGCACAGTCTTCCCCAGCCAGACAATCTTCATGGGCATTGAACTCGTGGGATGGGTGAGATCCATGTGCAGACAGATAAATGGCACAGGGATTCTCCTTCTGTTTACACTGCATGAGTCTCAAACCTGGTTTCTCCATGTCCATGTCTCCATGTCTTCTGCTCTGTCTTCACTCAGGGTTTCAAGCCCAGCTCGGGGACGGTGCAGGAGTTGAATTTCCGCAGCAGCAAGAACGTCTGGGGGTACTTCAGCGTGGCGGCGGCCGGGGGGCTGCACGAGTTTGCTGATTCCCAGTTCGGGCACTGTTTCTCATGGGGAGAGAACCGGGAGGAGGCTATCTCGTGAGTATGGCAGGATGGGATGGAGAAAGGGTGTGCTCGGGAAGACTTGCAATTGGTGCATGAGCCAAGAAAAGTGGTTTTTATTTGAGAGAACCAAATGGTGCTGCTGTGCTGAGCGGCTTGTTTGTGCTGCAGAAGCACACAGTGCCAAGGTTTGTGGACTGCGGTGGTGCTACGGCCCCAGTTCATCAACCTGATCCTTAAAGACACGTTGCGGTGATCTGCTAAGCAACGTTCAGTAATTAAGCAACCCGTAACAATGCTGATTGTGGGGCTGTTTCATCCAGCTTTGAGGGCACCCAGGGCTTGGGAGCTCATCAGTGTGGTCCCTGTGGTTCCCTGGTTTCCTGTGCTGAAAGGCAAGCGCTGCCTCATTGGTCGTTAATGGAGGGTTTTGCTCTCTGAAAGGAACATGGTGGTTGCCCTGAAAGAGCTGTCTATCCGTGGGGATTTCCGGACCACAGTAGAGTATCTGATTAAGTTACTGGAGACAGAGAGCTTCCAGAACAATGAGATCGACACTGGCTGGCTGGACCATCTGATCGCCGAGAAAGTACAGGTGGGGGAAACTGCCTCCCCAGGCTCACTGTTCCCCTTCTGGTGTAAGACCCAAACCCTGTTGGTTTTGCCCCCTACAGGCAGAGAAGCCGGACACGATGTTGGGTGTCGTCTGCGGTGCCCTGAACGTCGCAGATGCTGCCTTCAGAACATGCATGACTGACTTCCTGCACTCTCTGGAGAGGTGCGGAGCAGGGGCTGCCCAACGGGGGTTCTGCCATGGGCACGGGGAGTGGATGTCCTAAAGAGTGGCTCTCAGCAGCCCATGTGGCTCCTGCAAGCACGGAGACCCAAGTGTTGCTCTCCCTGTGCCATCTTCCGTCTCACTTCTGCTGCAAAAGTTTTGGAAATCTGTAGCACTGCAACAGCCTGGGAAACAGGAGTATCTGCTGTGACTCACAGCTCCGGCTTCTTGGCTGTTGCTTTTTCAGGAGAGGGGAAAACGTTTCACAGGGTTGGGAAAACAGCTTTCAAGGGAAAGTGACTTGGCTGAATGCAGCTTGCTTTTGTTTTTGTACTTGAATGTCAAGGTTGTTCCTCGGCCTTGGAGGGTGCCCGGGGCTCTCCCCTGCACCCTTATCTGAGCATGTTTTGCCAGCGTCTGGCCTGCCTCCCCTTGCATTTTTACAAGGCGCTCACGTGGGTCATTTAAAAGCAGATGCTTTTTCCCTTCGGTCACCTTCGCGCCCTCCCGCAGTCAGCTCGGAGCCCGCACGGCCCGACGCCAGCAGCTCTGCTGACATCTCACACACTTGGCTCCCTGCCGGCGTGCAAGGCAAGGGACTCTCGTGGTGTCTGACCCACCCGTTGTGTTTCAGGGGGCAGGTGCTGCCAGCAGCCTCCTTGCTAAACATCGTCGACGTGGAGCTCATCTATGAGGGCGTGAAGTATGTTCTCCAGGTGAGGGCTGGGCTGTGCTCCTCCTGAACTGCCCGCAACTCTTTGCATGGGGACAGGGGTGCGTGCTCCTGTCCTGAAGGAGGAAGGTGCAGTAAATATGAGGTTGCTCTTTAAAAATGTGCAACGTAAAAATGAGGTTAACAATCTCATTTTAATGAGGTTATATTAATAACCTCATTTTAACTAGACAGACATTTTCATACATCCTGTTGCCCTGAGCTTAATAAAGGACCTCCTTTTCTTGCTTTTAAACCCAATTGGTTGAACTTCATGCAAAAAAATCCCTACTCACAATGAAAGCAGCAGGTGAGCCATGAGTTAAACCACCTCCGGGCTGCGAGTTGAACCAGCTTTTTGGTGCAGCATGAGGTTGCTGCCTCCTGCCCTCCCTCTGCACGGCCCCATCCAGTGGCAGCACACTGTTCCTGCACTGGCCCTTGCACTGAGCTTGCGGAGATGTTCCTCACTCCCCATCAGCCCCCAGAAAGGCCATTGCATGTGTTTTGGGGGGTTGTACTGAAGGGTCTCCCTGGCTGTTGCCTGCAGGTTGCCCGCCAGTCCCTGACGACGTATGTCATCATCATGAACCGCACTCACATTGAGATCGACGTGCACCGGCTGAACGACGGTGGGCTGCTGCTCTCCTACAACGGCAACAGCTACACCACCTACATGAAGGAGGAGATTGACAGGTACCTCCCCATGGGGTCCACATCGGCTCTCCCCGCTGATGGGCAGCCTGTTGGTGAGACCTTTCCCTCTCCTTAAGATACCGGATCACCATCGGCAACAAAACGTGTGACTTTGAGAAGGAGAAGGACCCGACGGTGCTGCGCTCGCCCTCCGCGGGGAAGCTGCTGCAGTACACAGTGGACGATGGTGGCCACGTGGCCGAGGGAAATGTTTTTGCAGAGATTGAGGTGAGTTTTGCTGAAGAGCCTGGAGGAGCCCTTCTCTTGCAGCTCCTGCAACTCCGGCACATGGCAAAGATCAAACCCACCAATGCTGCCATGATGCCCAAGACATGTGGGCACTGCTCGTTCAGTGACTGTTTCACCCATCCTCCCCCAGGTGATGAAGATCATCATGACGCTGGTGGTGGAGGAGTCTGGGCGGGTGCACTATGTCAAGCGGCCGGGTGCACTGCTGGAGGCAGGCTGTGTCATAGCCCGGCTCGAGCTGGACGATCCCACCAAAGTGAAGCCTGTGAGTCTGCCAGGGACCGTCCATGCTGCTGTCCCCTCCCTTCTGCTCCCAAATGGTGTCCCATGGGGCACTGAGGATGCTGAATGTTAGGTTCTTCCTCTGTGTCTAGCCAACAGCAGATGTTGGAGAGGGTTGTGATAGTTTCTCTGGCACTTTTGAGTGCAGCTCTTGGGGGGCCCAGTCTCACATCAGCAAGGACCTGGGCCAGCCTATCTCTCTCTGCTCTCTCCAGGCACAGCCGTTCACAGGGGGGCTCCCAGCCCAGCAGACCCTCCCCATGACCGGCGAGAAGCAGCACCAGGTTCTCCGCAATGTGCTGGACAATCTCACCAACGTCATGAACGGGTACTGCCTACCCGAGCCCTACTTCAGCACCAAGGTGGGTGCTGGTGGCAAAGGCAGTCCAGGTGTCCTCCCCCATTGCCTTGTGTTTGCCATGCTGGCAAGACAGGCAGCACTGGTGGGTGCAGGTGGCACCAGCTTCCGCTCCCCACAGGTGAAGGAATGGGTGGCGCAGTTGATGAAGACCTTGCGGGACCCCTCCCTGCCCCTCCTGGAGCTGCAGGAGATCATGACGAGCATTTCGGGAAGAATCCCCCTGTCTGTGGAGAAGTCAATCCGGAAGGTGATGGCACAGTATGCCAGCAACATCACCTCCGTGCTCTGCCGCTTCCCCAGCCAGCAGGTGAGTGGTGTGGGGGCTGCACTCCCCAGCTTCACCTCCTTTTTCAGCTAGAGCTACTTAGGAGTTTCTGCCTGAATTTGTCCTTCCAAGAGATAATATAAAAAAATTAAATCAGTGAGGGAAATATCTGTGGGTTTATGCTTGTGCTTTTATATTTGTGTTTTTATATTTGTATTTTTCTATGTATGTTTCTACATTTATTTGTCACTTTGTATTTTTCACTTGAGGGGAAAAAACAAACAAACAAACAAACAGAAGGCTCTGTGTGCAGCACCACTGTCTCCGGGCAAGCTGGGGAGCTGGCAGCCCTGTGGCCATGGTGGCTCTGACCTGCACTGGACCCTGTGCCCTCTCCCTGCAGATTGCCAACGTGCTGGACACCCATGCGGCCACGCTGCAGAGGAAGGCTGAGCGGGAGGTCTTCTTCATGAACACGCAGAGTGTGGTGCAGCTGGTGCAGAGGTGAGCCCCACACTGTCTGAGACCCATCTTGATCATCCCCCACCCCAACTGCCACCTCCCTTGCAGTGTGCTGGCCTCTCTGTTCTCCAGGTACCGCAGTGGTATCCGGGGTTACATGAAGGCAGTGGTGCTGGACCTGCTGAGACGCTACTTACAAGTAGAGACACAGTTCCAGCATGGTGAGGTCTTGGGGGCTCTCTAGGGGAGTCTGTGGGGCTCTCTGGAGGGTCTGCAGGGTTCACCATGCTCTGCCCCACAGCTCACTATGACAAGTGTGTCATCAGCCTGCGGGAGCAGTGCAAACCTGACATGACCCCCGTGCTGGAGAGCATCTTCTCTCACGCCCAGGTGGCAAAGAAGAACCTGCTGGTGACCATGTTAATCGTGAGTACAGCCCGTGCCCTGAGACACCAGAAATAAAGATTGGTGGCAGGGAAAAGCCCATAAGCCAAAACAAGTTCTGTATCACTGAGGGATGGGACATGGCTGTGGGTGATTGTCACAGCCCTATGCTTTCCCCTTGAAAGTGAGTGGACACCTCAGAAACCACTTTTTTGCTCCTCTATTTAATGCATCCCCAGGATTTGGGTTTTACATTCAAGTGTCTCTATTAGGGGGACTTTATCTCCCCTCTGCAGTGTTGCATTTGGTTCAAAATGCAGCATTTTTCCTGTTTTAGTGCCCCGCATCTCTTCCCTGTTGCCCATGTGGGGCCAGGGCCACAAGGTGAAGCCAATCCTGTGTTGCAGGACCAGCTTTGTGGCCGTGACCCCACGCTGACAGACGAGCTGACGGCCATCCTCAACGAGCTGACGCAGCTCAGCAAGACTGAGCACTCCAAAGTGGCGCTGAGAGCCCGGCAGGTCAGCAAAGCACCGTGCTGTGCCTTCGCCATCCCTGTCCCCATCCCTGTCCCCCATGGTCCCAGCTGTCTCTCCCCTTGTAGGTGCTCATTGCCTCTCACCTGCCCTCCTACGAGCTGCGGCACAACCAGGTGGAGTCCATCTTCCTCTCCGCTATCGACATGTACGGCCATGAGTACTGCCCTGAAAACCTGAAGGTTGGGAATTGCGTGTTTTTCCACAGAGGGAACTTGGGTAGCTTTGGTGAGGAGGTCTGGCTGTAAGTGGCTTACTCTTAAAAATAGGCAAAAAAGCAATCAAAGCCTTGCTGCAGTATCAGTGCCTGTGCAGAGCAGAGTGGGGAGGTATACCCCATTGCTACCGATCCCTGTCCCCTGCTCTTCACCCTGTTTGGAAGAGGACTGACATGTAGATCCGTGTCTGGGTCTGGTGGTGTCCTCATGGAGGGCTGGGTGTCCCATGGCGCCCCAGTGGCCAGTCCTACACAACCCCACTTTGTGGGACTCCTCTGGAACGTGCCTCCCCCATCCTGTGATGGGGGGGGAATCCCACTTCATCCTGCCCTGAATTTTGCTTTCTTCCCCCTAGAAACTGATCCTCTCAGAAACCACCATCTTCGACGTGCTTCCCATCTTCTTCTACCACACCAACCAGGTGGTGCGCATGGCAGCGCTGGAGGTGAGGACTGGGGGTGCCACAGGGGCACGTGAGCTCTGAGGGGTGGCGTGGATGTTTGTGGTGGCAGCAGGGAAATGGTGGTACCTCCTGCCGTCCCCCTCCCAGGTGTATGTGCGGCGCGGGTACATTGCCTACGAGCTGAACAGCCTGCAGCACCGGCAGCTCTCAGACGGCACCTGCCTGGTGGAGTTCCAGTTCATGCTGCCCTCCTCCCACCCAAACAGGTATGGGGGTCCCTGCAGGTCTCTCCTGCTCCCTGGACGTGGTCCTTTTTGTAAAGCTGTTGGGTTTGTATTGTCTTCTCCCTGCAAAACATGAGGACCTTCAGAGGGAGCTGCTTGCCATGCTCTCCCTTTGCCAGTGGACCAGGACAGACCCTCTCCAAGTCAGGGTCCCATATGGGACCTGCCTGGTCCCTGTTGGACTCAGGAGTGGTGCCTCCATCCATGGCTGATGGCTGCTTTGCTACCCCGTGCAGGATGTCCGTCCCCATCAGTATCTCCAACCCTGACCTGGCCCGGCACAGCACTGAGCTCTTCATGGACAGTGGCTTTTCTCCCCTGAGCCAGCGGATGGGAGCTATGGTGGCCTTTGACAGATTCGAGGACTTCACAAGGTGGGGGTGCAGGGACATGCCTGGCCGGTCACGTATGTGCCTTTTGGGTGCTGCTGCAATCGTTAGAGAGCAAAAATGGGTGGAAGAGCCAAAGCTGGTGGCATCTGGGCCATGCTCATGGCAGCTCCTGTTCCTCTCTCAGACAGAGGTCAGGGCCAAGTGGTATTTTCAGTACAACCAGTTACCTAGCAGGGACATGACATGTTATCTGGGGACACTTGGAGCCTGGGGGGAGCTTGTCTGGAGTGGGTTAAGCATCTTTGCACATTATCACTGCAGTGCTCAGAGCTGGGTTTTATGAGCTGTGTTTTTGCTGTGGGCTGGTGGAGCGTAGCTGAACTGGCGTGTGTCTCCAGGTCACTGTGCTGGTACCCATGTCCCTGCCACAGCAGGTTCCTCATGCTGTCCCCTTGGGCATGGGGTAGGCACCATGTGCTGGCTTGTCACCCCATCCTCACTGTTTGAGCAGGAACTTCGATGAAGTGATCTCGTGCTTTGCCAACCCACCTTCAGAGAGCACACTCTTCAGTGAGGCACGAGCCACCGTCTATGAGGAGGAGGATGCCAAGGTGGGCACAGTGCCATTGCTGTCCCCCCAGGTGGTGCTGGGATGGCAGTGGTGCTGCTGGTCAGGTTTTACTGGGTGGTTTTGTTGCCAGAATGTTCGTGAGGAGCCAATCCACATCCTCAACATCGCGCTCCGCTGGGCCGAACACATGGAGGATGAGAAGCTGGTGCCCATCTTCAGAGCCTTTGCCCAGTCCAAGGTCTGTTGCTGGGGCTGAACCCCCTTTTTGCACCGTATCCCAAAGTGCTGCCTCATCCCTATGCAGCGCTCACCAAAACCCTGCACCCTGTGTCAGCCAGTTGGGTTTTGTTTGCTCCCTCAGTGGAGATGTTTAAGCTCTTGTGACTGGTGGATCCTTGTGTTCCCATGTAGAAAAACATCCTCGTCGACTGTGGGCTCCGAAGAATCACGTTTCTCATTGCCCAGCAGGTGAGTACAGACTGAGCTGCCAATGGGCAGAGTGACTTCAGGCACATCATGCTTCCACCTCCTCAAAGCCTCTAGAAATGTCTATAAGTACCTCATAGACATAGCTTTGGATGATGGATCTACTGTGCATCCAGAGCTGGGCATTAATTAATGAGGGATTCAATGAGTGATTTATCTCCTGCATTATCCTTTACACTGCTAATGTCTCCAGTAATGTGTGGTTCCTGTGTGGCCACTCCGTGGCTTTAAGTTGTTTTTAAAAGGCATTGATTACTCCCAGATCTTTTCCCTTTGGGGGAGGAGGAAGCCTGCAAGGTTGGGTTTTTTTAATGAATTCACTGAAAATTGGAAAAATCCTCTATGCGCCAGGACACTGAGCTTTCTCTCCCGTTTGCTCTAGAGAGAATTCCCGAAGTTTTTCACATTCAGAGCGAGGGACGAGGTAAGAGTTGAGGTAAAAGCAGGGCCTGGCTAATGCCAAGCTGGCCGGTCGCTGGCTCACCCCCTCTGCACCTCCCCAGTTTGCAGAGGACCGCATCTACCGGCACCTGGAGCCGGCGCTGGCCTTCCAGCTGGAGCTGAGCCGCATGCGCAACTTCGACCTGACGGCCATTCCCTGTGCCAACCACAAGATGCACCTCTACCTGGGGGCTGCCAAAGTGCAGGCGGGCACCGAGGCCACCGACTACCGCTTCTTCATCCGCGCCATCGTTCGCCACTCAGACCTCATCACCAAGGCAAGGCGGCGCTGGGTCCCCCCCCCGGTGTGCGGGCAGAGGTGGGTGCGTTCTGGGTGCAGGAGTTGCTCTGACATCCCCTGATCCACTCGGTGCACTGCAGGAGGCTTCCTTTGAGTACCTGCAGAACGAGGGCGAGCGGCTGCTCCTGGAGGCAATGGACGAGCTGGAGGTGGCCTTCAACAACACCACCGTCCGCACCGACTGCAACCACATCTTCCTCAACTTTGTCCCAACGGTTGTCATGGACCCCTCCAAGGTGTGTCTCTCAGTGTCCTGCTTCCTACCAGTGCGGTACTGAGCCAGGGATGGAGGCTGTGTCATCCCCTAAGCTCGGTACTGCCATGTGGATGGGCTGGAACTGCCCACGCCGGCTGGCAGACCCAGTCCTGTCCAGTGCCCACCCGACTCTGGATGGGGAATGGATTCAGCAGCCACAGAGGCTCCTGAAGCTTAACTTCTGTGTCAGATCTCCACTGTGGGCTGTTTGCTGGGGAGGTGCTGAGATTTCATACTTTGCAATGAACTGGGACTTTTTGCACAGACTGGGACAAGTGGGCAGTTTGCTGGAGGATGTGGGGGTGAGTGGCAGGTGGTTCTTCTGGGCACTGCATGGTCTGAGGGAGGGGCACTATATCTGTTGAGAGGGGTGTGGGACACTGTCTTTCCTTCTCTCCAGTGGAGAGGCTGGATGGCAGCACCAGTCCCTAGAGATGGATGGATGGAGAGAGGGAAGGGGCTTGACCAAAGCAAATCTGAAATAGCTGTTTGAGGTGGAGATGCAATGGGGCCTTGGCATCATGCATTTGGGGACAGTGGTGTCCCCAGGGCCGCAGACCCATCCTGTGCTGTCCCCCACCCAGATCGAGGAGTCGGTGCGGTCCATGGTCATGCGCTACGGCAGCCGCCTCTGGAAGCTGCGGGTCCTGCAGGCTGAGGTGAAGATCAACATTCGCCTGACGCCCACTGCCACCGCCATCCCCATCCGCCTCTTCCTGACCAACGAGTCCGGCTACTACCTGGACATCAGCCTCTACAAGGAAGTGAGGGACCCCGGCACCGGCAGCGTGAGTAACCACAGGCCACGGCTGCAAGCGGCAACCCAACCATGACTGCTTCAGCAGCTATCAGCTCAGGCAAAGCTTTGGGGTGGTTTCTGCAAAAATCCACATGCACTTGCAATGCTGGTCTGGCCCAGAGCCCCCAGGACTGCACAGCAGCATTCCCAGGGCTGACCCGATTTTGCTCCCCTCTGCACTGCATTTGTTTGAGCACCTTGGGGTGACACTTTGCTCCAAAATTGTGCTGAGCCCCAGGGGTGTCGCTGGTGAATGGTTGGGCAAGTTTTGGACTGGGAGGTAAAGGTCAGTGTTAGGGTGTTACTGGAACTTACAGCACAGCAGTGTTGCACTCTGTCCCCTCAACAGCAAAGAGTGGAGTGGAAAATCATGGGTTTTGGTTCAATAGAGGCATGGGCATGAGCATCTTGGCCAGGCAAAGCTCAGCAGTGCTCCAGCCCCGTGGGGCTGTTGCACTTAGCGTTGCGGAGAAGACACTGAGGGAAGGCAGCCAACGCTCTGCCCTTCTCTCCAGATCATGTTCCAGTCGTATGGGGACAAGCAAGGACAGCAGCACGGGATGCTCATCAACACCCCCTACGTCACCAAAGACCTGCTTCAGGCCAAGCGGTTCCAGGCACAGACCTTGGGCACCACCTATGTGTATGACTTCCCTGAGATGATCAGGCAGGTGAGTCAAGCTGAGTGGAAAAAGGCTCCAAATTTACTTTTCTTCCCCACCCTCTCCAGTACGCCCATGTGGGGAAAAAAACTCCTCTCCCCTGAGCTGGCAAATGAGAAAAAGAAAAGAGCCCAAGCCCCAATGTTTTTTGTTACATTAAGCATTTCAAAATGGATTCTTAGCTCTTGCACATTGCTGTGGAGGATGTGAGCCAGAAAGCCCTGTGCAGGGAGGTCTGCAGCAGGGTGGGAGGCTCTAATACAAAGTTTTACTCACCCCAAGTCCCAGCCTGCTGCAGGATTGTGGATCTGTGCTTGGAGATAGCCTTGGAGCTGCCACAACCCCGTGCTTTCAGCTCATTCTGTGCATGGTGTTTCCACAGGCTCTCTTCAAGCTATGGGGCTCCTCGGAGCAGTACCCTAAGGACGTCCTGACATACACTGAGCTGGTGCTGGACTCTCAGGGGCAGCTGGTGCAGATGAACAGGGTCCCTGGAGGGAACGAGGTAGTGGGGGATCATTTGGGAATGGAGCAAGAGAGCGGGGTGGGGGCAAGTGGGAATGGCTGGTGGCTTCCCCAGTCTGGCTGTGTTTAAAGCTCCTCAAGCAAGCGTTTTGTCTGACAGCTAATGCAGTCTCCAGCTCTGGCCCAGTTTTTCTGGAAGAGCCTGCCCTGTGACCTTGTGCTGTTTTGGGGCAGGTGGGGATGGTTGCTTTCAAAATGAAGCTGAAGACCCCTGAGTATCCAAAAGGCCGGGAAATTGTGCTCATCTGCAACGACATCACCCACAAGATCGGGTCCTTTGGGCCAGAGGAGGACCTGGTCTTCCTGCGGGCCTCAGAGCTGGCACGGGCCGAAGGCATCCCCCGCATCTACATCGCTGCCAACAGCGGTGCCCGCATCGGCTTTGCTGATGAGATAAAGCACATGTTCCAGGTGGCCTGGATAGACCCTGAGGATCCCTACAAGGTGTGTGGGCATCTCCCCTCCTGCCACCGCAGAAAACAACAGAGGACTTATTTGGGGAAGGAAGGAAGGACCACAGCTAAACTGGGAGAGAAAACTATGGGGTCAATGCAGGGGGGTGAGACCCCACCAGCACCCAGCACCACAGGGATGATTCCCTCCGCTTTCCCCAGCAGGGAGGAGATAAAGGTGCCAGTGCTGGTATGGCTGCTCTGTCCAGCCCTGGTCCCTGAGCTGCTGTTGATGTTAGGTTTGGAAAAGGGCCATGTCCCACATGAACACGTGCACAGGGGGCTCTACAACTCCTCATCCTCCTCCTCTTTATTTCCAGGGGTTCAAGTACCTGTACCTGACTCCCCAGGACTACACGAGGATCAGCGCCATGAACTCAGTGCACTGTGAGCACGTGGAAGAAGGGGGCGAGTCCAGGTGAGCCCCGCTGTTTCACATGGCTCAAAGCTGTCCTGAACCTTGCCCCACATTCCCTCTGGGATGCAGCTCATCCTGGCTTAGCATCCTGCCAGACACATCACACAGCTGGCTGCTTCCCCCTGTCCTGCCCCGCTCCACCGTGGCTCTGTCTTTCCTGCAGGTACGTCCTCCTGGACATCATCGGGAAGGACAATGGATTTGGGGTGGAAAACCTGAGAGCTGCTGGTACCATCGCTGGGGAGTCCTCTCGAGCTTATGATGAAATAGTGACCATCAGCATGGTACAGCAGTGGGCCCTTCCCCTCCTCTGCCCCTCCCCTCTCTCCTATTTGCTTTTAAGGTCACAAGATGCAACAAGGGACCTGGTGTAACTCCTGCAGAGCCAGGGAACACCATTCTTCTAGTGTTTGCAGACTGTGCTGGAGACCTGTCTCCCCAGTAACCCCGTGTGTCCTTGTGTGTACATGCAGGTGACCTGTCGTGCCATCGGGATCGGTGCGTACCTGGTGAGGCTGGGCCAGCGTGTCATCCAGGTGGAGAACTCCCACATCATCCTCACCGGCGTCGCGGCTCTCAATAAGGTACTGTGCTCTGGCTGCGGGTCCTCCCCTCATGCCACTGCATGTGTGGGCTCCTTATCTGTCCCCTGGGAAGAGGTAGCAGTTCCCTGTGTGTCACCTGATGGGACCTGTCTGGAGGAGCTGCAAGGGAAGTGCAGCTGGGCTTGTCTCAGTGAGAATTGAGAGAATGCCACCAGCAGCTATTTGGAATTGCTTTAGGGGCCGGTTCATGGTGCATCGCTCCTGGGGCAGGGTGGGATTGAGCTGCTCTGGGGATTGTTCAGCTCCAGTCCCAGGGCAGGGCCCATCTCTGGGAAGAACTGCACTGCTTTGAGCTGATTTGAAACCTGCTTCTACTTGTCTAAAGCAAGATCCCTTTGCTTTAACACTAACCTGGTAGGCAGAGGGGGAAATTCAGCCTCAAACCAGAGGCAACGTGCCTGTACAGAGGTTTGAATTAACAAGCAGAGTGAGGAGGAGCCGCTCCTGTGTGAGCAGAGACCGATCTGTGTTTCTGTTAATCCTCCTGAGTAGGTGCTGGGACGTGAGGTGTACACATCCAATAACCAGCTGGGAGGTGTGCAGATCATGCACAATAATGGTGTTTCCCATGTCACTGTCCCGGATGACTTTGAGGGGGTCTACACCATCCTACAGTGGCTTTCGTACATACCCAAGGTAGGAGGGTGCTGCAGGACGATGGTGTGGGGTGCTACCCCATATCTGGCTGGTGACCTGCCCTTTGGGGCTCTCCCTTGCAGGATAACAAAAGCCCGGTGCCTGTCACTGCCATAAGTGACCCCATTGAAAGAGAAATCGATTTTGTCCCTTCCAAAGTCCCCTACGACCCCAGGTGGATGCTGGCAGGGAGACCCCATCCAAGTAAGTGAGGGTGGCCTGAGACCTCTTCAGAAATGCTAGCAAATGTGCCTTGTGGCTGCAAACCCTCCATTCTGGTGCAGAAGGTGCTTTTTGCTGTGAGTTGGTGTGCAAGGAACCTTCAGTGCTCATTATTGTGCCACTCTGCTTTTTCCTGTGCTCTGCAGCTCTCAAGGGGACCTGGCAGAGTGGTTTCTTCGACCAGGGCAGCTTCCTGGAGATCATGAAGCCGTGGGCTCAGACAGTTGTGGTTGGTAGAGCGAGGTACTGCCGGGAGCAGGGAATGGAACCCCAGGGTTGAGTGATGGGGAGAGGTTGCATGCACGGTAAAGCACACTCAAGCCCTGGCCATGGCACTGCCCTTGGGATGGTGATGGAGGGAACCTCTCTAGTGGGCCTGGGGTGAAACACGGAGGGGAACTGTCCTCTGCTGAGGTCACCCTGCCTTACTGCAGGCTGGGAGGCCTCCCAGTGGGCGTCATCGCTGTTGAGACCCGCACGGTGGAGGTGACGATACCTGCGGACCCTGCCAACCCGGACTCGGAGGCGAAGGTGTGTGGGGAGACCTTAGTGCAGCTGAGTGGCAGCCGGGAGGGGGCTGGAGGGGAGAGCAGGGAAAAAGCTTAACGTAATCCTTTGGCATGTCTTGACTTTCCTGAAAGACTGGGTGCTTGGTCAGTTTGTTTTCTTCCAGCTCTCGCACACCATGTGCCACAAACCTACCAGCACGGTGTGCCAGGAAGCACCGGCAGCAGTCTCAGCACTGCTGCTTGCCATCTTTTGCAGATCATCCAGCAGGCAGGACAGGTCTGGTTTCCAGATTCTGCTTTTAAAACGGCCCAGGCCATTCGGGACTTCAACCGGGAGCGTCTCCCACTGATGATCTTCGCCAACTGGAGAGGCTTCTCCAGTGGCATGAAAGGTACTTGCCCTTGGGGTGCCCAGATCCCCGTGCTATGTCATACTGCCAGCACTCCTGCCACCTCACAGGGTCCTGGGGTGACCCAGCCTGCCAGGGTGCTGCCTGCCCCACTCCGGGATGTGGGGTTGGGCTGGGGAGGTGGTGGGACATCACCAGGACCCTGGTCCCAGGGCTTGGTGGTTTCCTGCTGGGCTGGGTTTTGGGTGCTTGTTTGGTCTCTCTAATGGAGAAGATTGGCTTTGGGCAGCTGGGAGGAGGCAATGGGCAATATCCTGGTCCACAGCAGTTGAGGCACCCAGCCACTGAGTCCCTTTGGCTTTCAGACATGTACGACCAAATGCTGAAGTTCGGTGCCTTCATTGTCGATAGCCTCCGGGATTTTAAGCAGCCTGTCCTGGTCTACATCCCACCACATGCGGAGCTGCGGGGAGGCTCCTGGGTAGTCATTGACTCCACCATCAACCCCCTGTACGTGGAGCTCTACGCAGACAAGGAGAGCAGGTCAGCATCCAAAATGCATGTGCATCCTCCTGCATCCAGCAAAGGCTGTGGGCGAGTAAAACATGGTCCTGGGCGTGAGGAGGCCTTTTCTGTAACCCGAATTAATGCACACTGGAGCAAGTTGAAAGGAGTGGGAGGATAGACAAGAATCTCAGACTGGAAACAAAACCCTTTTAGGTTTTCTCTCTCCCTAATTCTTAGGAGAGAGAGTTGCCTGGACCTCTTGTCCCAGGTCCCTGCTTTACCAAGCTTTCATTCCAGGGGAGGCATTTTGGAGCCTGGAGGAACAGTGGAGATCAAGTTCAGAAAGAAAGATTTGGTGAAGACCATGAGAAGGATCGATACAGTCTATGCCAAGCTTGTTGAGCAGCTGGGTAAGGGAAGGGCATTTCAGCTTGTGGGCATTGGTAGGAGTAAGTTAAAACCTTAGGAGGGTCAAACACCATGATGGCAACCATCAGGAAATCTTTTAGTGTTTCTCTGTGACAATTCTTTATGGCTTTTCTGATGGTGGAGCCTGCCAAGAG
The DNA here is from genome assembly GCA_033628505.1 of Tringa tobata. Classification (NCBI taxonomy): domain Eukaryota; kingdom Metazoa; phylum Chordata; class Aves; order Charadriiformes; family Scolopacidae; genus Tringa; species Tringa tobata. The sequence goes on along the minus strand of JAHREE010000467.1, from coordinate 142,826 downwards.
GATGTGGTGGTACTTTAAAACACCTGTATCTCCTGGGGGATCTGTAAATGGAGCTGGATTTTTCTCCCATGCTTTGAGATGAAGAATGGCAGTGGCCATGCTGAATGAGATACCACTAATAAGACAATACACAGTCATTCCAGAGCCACACAGAAGTTGGCTTTAATGCACTGGGTCTCCTTTCACCCTGTGATGGGCTCCTGCCTGCAGCGGATGGAGGGGCTGCTTTGGGAGGTTCTTGCCCCCATGCTCCTCCATCCTGGTAAAACATAGTCCCACAAAGTCCTTGCAAACGCCACCTCCCACCTCTCTTGCAGCAGGGCCCCCTTTGCGGCCATGGCCTTCTGTGGCTGGGCTCTGGGCAGGGCTGTAAATGTGCCACAGCAAAGGGACATGACACTGGGTGCCCGTTTCCTGACGGAGTGGCTGAAGTAGAAGCCCAGAGCAGAGTCCAGACCCTGCAGTGACCCATCACAGGGATGGTGGATGGGCTGCTCACACAGCGTGTCTCGCAGGGACCCCCGAGCTGTCCGAGCTGCAGCGCAGGGAGCTGGAGAAGCAGCTCAAGGCCCGTGAGGACCTCCTCCTGCCCATGTACTACCAGGTGGCCGTGCACTTCGCTGACCTGCACGACACGCCAGGCCGCATGCAGGAG
>JAHREE010000467.1:53149-122312 GCA_033628505.1 Tringa tobata | reverse complement strand
GCCGCCTCCTCCTCAGCCTCCGGGAGGTGTGAGGGGAGCGGCCCGGGCGGGCGGGGGAAGATGGCTGACCCCCGGGTGAGGAGAGGGGACGGTGCGCACCGGGGTCGCGAGAGGGGCCTTCGCTGTGGGGCGGGCAGGGTCTGAGGAGAAGCGCTGCTCTCCCCGGAAGGAGCCCGTGAAGCTCCCGTCTGTCCCGGGGGACTGAGGGATGCCAAGGGTCTGTCCCGGGGGCTGAGGGTGGTGGCGCTGAGGGTGCCAAGGAGGGCCCAGGGTGGGCCAGAGACCAGGCCGCAGGGTGCCTGGGTAGGTGTGGGCACACTTACTTACCTAAGTTAATATGTAAAATAAATAGGAAATAGAAAAATTCCTCCTGACAGACCTACTTTTACTTCCTCTTTCACCAGAGGCTCTTTAAGCGCGATGTGCCCTTCAGATAGCGAAGCCTGACAGCAAAAGGCCTGAGGCTGGGACCAGTGTTGCCTCCATGTACCAGGGAGGTGGGCGTGAAATGGCAGAGCCAAGGTCAGACCCCGTGTCGGCAGAGGGATGGACCCAGAAACTGTTGGCCTGGACCTGCTGGGTCTTTTCTTGGGGCCAGAGTTTTCTCCCTATAAAAGCTACATCACAAGAGGTGCCCTTACTTGTCACGAAAGGTGGCCTTGATGAGGAGGCAGCTTGAAATCAGTGATGAAAGCAGGTCGTTTGGACTCTGCAGAAAGCATACATGTGGAAATACTTTAAATACTCTTGCAGGGTGAAAACCCAGAAGATCTCATGAGAAATTTATTTCCTTGTGCTCGTCAGTTTCATTCCCACTGTAGAGGGAATGAAATGTGAAGACGGGAGATCTTTTATTCGGTTCTTAATGAGAATCTGTTCACTTTGATGAGCATCAAATCTCTTTCTGTTAATTACTGTCAATAGAAATGGGCAGTGATCAATACTTCTCAGCATCAAGGCCTATACCAGGCACATCTGGAGAACTGAAAAGCAGAATAAAAGAAAAAGACATAGTACTGCTAGAGCCTAAGGCGTAGAATTTGCACAGTTGCAAGTGTTCCCTTAATTACAGTGCTATGTTGTGCCGGTTTGTAACTTACTACAAGGTCAACTTGTAGTCATTACAGACTTGTAACTTAAAAAACACTTTTTTTTTTTTTTAAATGCATTCCTGGAGCTTAATATTTGCAGAGGGGGAAAGATAAAATGCGCCATTTCTTTTAGACTTTCTCAGAATCTGCTGGAGCCATTGTGTTGAACTTTTCGCTTGACTGGTTTCCTTGTAGCAAGACATTCCGTGCACGGATTCGTTTTTCTCATTCAGGTGATTTGCATACCTCCTGCTTGGAAAGGGCCAGATTATAACAGGTAAGGAGTAGAAGGGGTGACTTATACCCGTCTTGCTCACTAGGGGAGCTTAAACTGAAATGCAAAGGGATAAAGAGCTTAGTTCTCCAGACACTTAGAAGAGTACGTACAAGTTGCAACAGGGAAAGTTCTAGTTAAATGTTACGAAGGAAGTTTTCACAATGAGGGTAGCCCAACATTGCAGCGGGGCACAGAGGGATGGTGAGCCTCTGCTCTCGGAGATACTTAGGACTTGACTGGGCAGAGCTCAGAGCAGATGGATCTGCTTTGAGTAGAGGTTTGGAACAGAAACCTCCAGAGGTCCCTTCCAACCTAAATTACTCTGTGACTCCATCACTGTCGCGTGTAGTAATCCTTGGGAAACACGCACATAAATATTTGCAGGCTGGGGTTTTCGTGACTGTTAAGTGGAGCAGGTGGTGGAGTCAGCCAGTTGCCAGTTAAACCACTGTTAATGTTACCAAACAGATTTAAAAGCAGAGTTCCCTCACTAAGCAGCTGGTCTTAGAAGTCACTGGGAATGTTTTTGCTGTTTCTTCCATATGTATTTTCAGAAATTGTGTGACTGTTCTGTGTTACATCAGGATGAAGTTTGAATGCAGGCAAACTGCAAGTGGATGATTGGAGTCAGAGAGATTGACTGTACCAATTTTTCCTTGTTTTAGGTGTTTTCTCACCCAGTTAATGTTAGATTGGAGATATTATCGTGTCCAAGAAATAGCATGAAAACAACATGAAAAGGAATATCAGTGTGTATTGTTTTCTTACAAACATTAGCTGGGTTCCTTTAAGTGATTTAACATGAGAGAATATAAAACATGGACAATTATTGTTTTAATTTATAGTCATGTCTAAGTTAAGGAATAGGGCAAATTCACCTGACACAACAAGTTATTTTTACAGTGAGTATCAGCAAAGAAAAGAAATGTATATTAGGTATTTCTGTTAATCCAATTTCTATCTAATTTATTTTGGCAGCGTGTAAAATTACACATAGCCTTTAAAATAACGTAATGTTGAGCAATTATATTCTTCCTTTGTTTGGAGTAACTGGTTTGTAGCAAATAAATAATGCAATAAAACAACAGAGCCAAAAGAGGGATTTGCTTTGCAAAGGCATTGGCTTCCTTGTGTGTGAATTTCTCCTAAAATTAGCTCGAATTTCTCCTAAAATTAGCTCAAACTGTTGTAGACCATCATTTAAACCGTAGTGGCTTACTTTGGTTGTTGAATTGAATTCACTTTGCTACCAGCTGAGGTCATTATAAAACAACTTTGTTTTATTTTCCCCACTCTCAAGTGTGCTTTAGGAGATAAGTAAAAAAGAAAAAAAGTAAGGGAGAGTTGAGGAACCCTCAAAACTAGAGATTTATGAGAACTCTATGAAGACTTTGGTGACCTCTGTGTTCCGTCTAGTCAGGTTGTAAAATAAAATATTTCCCCCACCTCAGACCAGTTTGGGCTGGGGCTCATGGTTTCGATGCTGAATCCAGCACGGCTGAAAAGCAGCTTTATGTTTACTCATCATCCTTTTTGTAAAAGGACATTAGCGTGTCCTGACCCCCAATCTTCTTACTCCTTGCTTGGCATGTTTTCTGATTTTAGTTTTCATCCTTCTTCAGCCGACTATCTAACATGCGTGGAGAAAATAATGATGTGAATTAAGATCAGTGCCCTCTGTTTAGTGAAACGGGGTGCTTCTAAAAGCAGTTAGTGCTTCTTACAAAGGAATAATTTCCTTGCACACTTCAAGCCAGCTTTGTTTTATGTGAAAGAGTGGATTCTTTAGCTCCTCCTTTATTTACCCAGTGCCTTTACAATTCATCCCTCCGTTCCCCTCAGTACAAAAGTGAAATATTCTATTTACATTTTAAACTGCAACTTCATCATGCAAATTCTCTGTTCCTGAACAAGATGGGAAAGTATGTTATACTTCATCCCCCCTGCCCAGCTCACAGATTCGAAGTTTGTGTTTGTATCCTTTCCCTCAGAAATAAAAAGCAGCTATTTTAGTTACCCAAAGGTTCTTTTCCCAAGACATGTGTGTTCATATCTGATTGAAACTAATGTGCAAGTGGATTCCGTATGACCCATTTTAAATACAGGAAACTTTACAAGCTTCCTCCTTTTATTACAATGAAAAAGCACTGACCGTTTTTTTTTTATTTATTTTAGAATACTGTATCGTAACAAATTACACTTAAAAATCATTTAGTGTGAAATTGCAGATTAATCCCATAGGGATGGGGTTTTTAGCACTCGTCTGGCCACTTGGGAGCGTACAGATGGTGAATCTGAGTTTTACAAAAGGCACAATCACTGATTACATGCATGGATGTAACGGACAAAAAGGCCTTCCTCATGGCTAAGGTAAGGAAAATACACTGGAGGTCCTAGTGCCTGTCAGAAAAAGCTACATTTTAAAATGCCTTTACTATTGAAAAGTTTCATAATACGTATCACAAACAAAGGAAAACCTGCTTTGTACTCCCTTTAGGATCCCTTTTTAACTTTCTAAGGCAATTGCTACTTTTCTTACTCTTTTGTTGTTGTTGTTTTGTTTTATTGCATCTTTAGACAACAAACAAATAGTTATTCCATTAGGAGGAATTGGCAGCTTTTAATTATCACTTTCTTAGTTACTAAAACTGATGCCTGCTGTTCTCTGTTCAGCAGGGAGAAAGTTGTCACGCTCCGTGTGTAGTGCTGGTAGTCTGGCCTGTAAGAAATTAATCTTCATCCTCATGAAGATGATACTGCTGCCCTGTATAGCCCTGAAGTTAAAACTGCCATCTGACACCTACTCACCGATTTTAATGTAAAATTGTTAATACTTAGGAACAAAAATCCATCATACTGTATAATCCATCATAGTGTGGCCAGGTTCATTAGGGTAAAGCATCTTATTGGAAGGAGCAGCTTCTTTGCTGGTGACCCAACTTAACTTAATTTTACTTTGGGTTAAGATGTAGATTTTAGAACACAGTGTTACTAATTAATTCTGAAATTTAGAAGAAAATTAGTTGGGAATAGCTGTGCTGTTTGCCTCAGCTGTTCTCATGATACTTACATGTGTCTTAGAATTTCTCTAAATACTAAACAAAGCTCTAAATTTGGTATAACTTCCTCTGGGGGTGAAATCATCTCACTACTGTACATTTATTTCCAGAGTGCCTGGAAAAATGGGCCTGGGGCTTCTAAATGCCCCTGTGACAGAAATAATACAGAGCCTTGATTATATGTGCTTTAAGAGCTGGCAGAACCGCAAAACCAGACCCACTAGGACACACAAAGCCTGACAATCTGTTTATAATTTAGCTACTTAAACATAAATGTAGCACCATTTTATCTTTTTGAGCAGACTACAAGAATATTTTGCCTTGATACGTGTCTATTTTGGGGCAAAACATAGTTTATAGATAGTGTAATTATGCGGTGCAATGGTTATTATATAGAATATTATGAAGCAAGTGTTGTGACAAGGGAATTCTGGTTGGCTGGCGTGTTTTCCACCACTTCAAATGTCCAACATAATTGCTCTTATCACAGGCTGTTAGCAGCAGATTTTTAACCCTCAAAATTTCATTAACGAGAAAGTGATCTCTGAGAAATGTAGTTTCAGTGTATTTTTACTTAGCCTCCGGCAAAATAGTTACTTTCAGAAGCACGGTGCCTAATACAAGATTGTAGAAATGAGAAAAAATTGGAACTGAAGCTAAAATTTTTACCTTGAACCATTCTGTTGTCTGTAGATACTGTGCTGCGTATGGCAATTAGTATCAGCATGTGCAGGAGGTAATATTTCCTTCTTAAAACTGCTAGGTCTAAAGGGTTGGAGTAAAAGCTTATTGTCACCCTGAATTTTTAATGTCATAAATTTAGACATTGAAGGTAGAACAAATCCTTGTGCTATGTAAGCATAGTATTCATGCTTTTATTTTGCATTTTGGGGATAAAATGTATACTTTTAAAATTATCTTTTTTTTCAAACCCAGAAGGAAATGAACAGGCTGCAGGCTGATGGGTATAACTTATAGTGTAGTTTGTCACTGAGAGAGACTATTTCAGCAACAGAGAGCACTGCAGACAAAGTCATCACTTTGGATCTCCTTATTGCTCTTTTGTAGACTGTGGTTTATTTACAGCAGAGAATCATGTGTAGGTCTCACCTATTTCTTCACCATAGTAATGAGCTTTTTCTGAAGTAATACTCCTGATTGTTTTCAGCAAATCTCCATGGGTTGTGTTGTGCAGATAATGACAATTAATGCTTTTATCTATATCTATGTTCACATAAAGTCTTTCCTCTTTGTAGATGAAAAGTCAGGAAAGAAGGAAAAAGGGAAACTTTACAGCTGCCTGCTTTCAGCTTTGGGTAAATATACAACTTTTTGTCGCAGTAGCAACAAACATTAAGGATATTTTGGGGAAGATTGTCTCTGAGGGGCTATTTGTTGCCTCAGTTGGATGCACAGCTGAATCTTCAGCCTTTGAAAAACTAAGTCAATTGTTTCACGCAGTGATGGCCACCTGGAGAGTGACTGATTGGTGTCCGAGAGAGCCCAGTCTGGTCCACCTTGCTTCCCAGCAAGGCTGCTGTAATGTCTAACCTTGACAGAGTGGAATTAAATTTTCCCAGTATGTTACTGGCTGAGTTGCACGGAGAGGCAGGTGTCCTCTGAAGATCACTATCTGGCCACGTTTAAACTGATAGTTTGAGATCTGAAATTTTGCGGAACTCAGATCTTCTTTATTGCGTTAAGCTTATTAACCATGACTAGAAATACTCAAGTTGAGAATTCGTCAAGGTTTCTGGAGAAAAACACTAATAATATGTACACATTTTTAACTTGGTTTCTATTTCTGCAATATTTTAAGCATATACACTGACACATTTTAGATCAAATGAAAAATAACACCCATGAGATATCACAGTAATACTCGAAATGTGTAAAGCACAGCATGATAAAGAACTTTCATAATTTGTGACAGAACAATTGATTTCCATTTTCTTCCTAGTTTCTCTAAACCTTAGGTGAATATGTAACTAGTTTTACGAATGTATTTTACCTCGTAAAAGCAAATCTACTTTCCTGCCAGTCGTTCAGGAACATTGGGTGTTTTCTGGGATTCCTGGTTCTGAGGATGTGAGAATTTGCGTAACTATAACTTTAAGGTGGGAGTATCCTGCAGAAGCCAACACAAGTAATTCCTTTGACATCGGTGAGACTATCCACATGAGCAAAGATAAGCATGCACATATTTTTGTAAGGATCTAAGTCTGAAAATTCAAGATCTCATCTCTTAATAAGGCCATCATCAAATTAACATAATCAAGAAGTAGTCAGTTCTATTATGAACAGCTTCTCTAGCAGGTACTCTGCTATCTCAGCATCTCTGTTCTAAACAATATTACAATTTAGAGGAGTGTCGTTTCTTGTTTATATGACACAGAAATCTAATTAAACCATTTCTCCACCTTCCTTGACCAAAATTCTTAATTTCAGTAATTGGAAGACACCACAGTACAGATACGCTGTTTCATCAGATTTTTAGGCTACGAGACTTAAAACTAACATTTTCAAAAGCATTTCATGGTTTGAAAGAATGGTCAATTAACCTTCAGTTTCCTGTGGGGAACCCCGCAAAGAACTGTCAACAGTTCAGTTTAGAGAGATTTGTCCAGTGACCTACGAGGCCACTAAGTTCACGAATGCATGTAACAGTGTCATCATAGATTTATTTCCTGGGTTACTATCACAAGAGAATAAACCAATTGTTTGGCAGTTTCTGCTACAGTACGTGGGTGACCAACTGAACGATGGGGAAGTGCCCCGGTGCTACGATGCGCTCCAGTATAGCCCTGTTCAAAACTGGAACCACTCAACGGGAAAAAAGAAAATCTCCGGTATCTTCAAGATGAATTATGTGTCTCTTTCTCTTCCTTCCATAAGGTTCTTTCCTTTTTTTTTTTTTTTTTTGACAGGGCCGGGGGGAATTCATCAGCTGCCTGCTGAGTTTCTTTGTATTTCGAATTCTCTTCGAATGGCAGCGTAAGAGAAACGTCTGATTATTCCGGTGGTGACAGTCTTCACGTTTAAGTGATAGCAACATCTCACTTTTTATTCCAAATTAAGGGCATTCTGTGGAGCAATAGAAATCGATTGAGGGGATGCACCTGCTGAAGAAAGTCAGGCGTGCCCATTCTGAGCCCTTTAAGAAAGATTACACCGTCAAGCTACAGTGAGCTGATTTTATTGTGAAATTGAAAAAAATCCAAGGGTTTAGTCCTGGCTATTGAAGTCAAAAGAATCTCTGGTTTCATGAGGGAGGCAGAACTAGCCATAAATAAAATTATCTTCTGTGTAGGATTTGATATACATGGAAATTGAAATCTCGCAGTTGGCGTTTGGCTTTTCTTTTACTTCAGTGGTGTATAAAACACAGGATCGTAGCACCCTTTTGCGAGCTGCCTGGAGAAGTGACTTGTATTTTTTTTTTATTCCTTTCAGTCTGCATCAGAACGTTCTGCCTGGCCAACGTGGGAAATGGAAGGCTGAGGCACTCCTTCTCGTCTTTACTGGTTGCCGGTTGTGTGGGTGATTTCAGCGCTTTCCTACGCCTGGCTTTGAATGCCACCTGTCCTGCTGCAGAGCCGAGGATCTCGTTGAAAACACCAGGTGATTCGAAATGATGACGCTGTGCCGTCGGGTGAAAGTAAAATAGTTCAGTGTCAGGTGAACATGGGGTTCCTACGTTAAATCTGAAGCTTAGCCCTTTCACAAGCGGTGTCGGGGTTGTTGCTTCACGATTGTAACTGTCTGTAGCACAGTTTCAAACGCTTCAGTTGGATCCTGGTGTGATGCTCCAAACTTAAATTTTTAATATATGAAGTAATCAGGAGGGTTTGCTTAAGCATTGTGTTGAGTGCACATCTTTGGTTAAGATTTTATTCATCATAGTGTGCATTGCTGTCTGAAGTAGTTTATTGCACAGGGCTCTGTCATATTTAACCTATTAATGTAGGAATGTAGCAAAACCCCAAAGATTTATTTAAAGTGAAAAACATTTACGTTTTAGTCTTCCCTAAAAACTGAGAAATTTCACGATGTTTAGGGAATGTCTTTTAGTGTGTAATGTTATAGTTCCATTACCTTCTTTTCAAGTTATGGTTTAAAAAAAGAAATCTAGTCCAAATGCCTTTTCTCATAATCTTTTTCATTTTTTTTTCATTGTTTCCCTTGAATATTGAGAACTGATGCCAAAGGTTCTTCTTATTCCCCCCAAATACGTATGGCAGAGGGTCATTTTCGTGCAGCTGAGGGAATGGGATAATTCGTTCTTTCTCATGGTTTTTATGTTCTGTGTGGGAAAAGCAATTTTGAAGAATTTGGACTACGGTCATGCCCTGGTCTCTGGGGTGCAGCAGCTCAGGGGAGCAGAGTCTCCTCCTCCTGCCTGCTCTGCCTGCTCTGATCCCGCAACATCCCCTGTTGCTCGCCCTTGGCTACTGCACCGCACACCTCCTGCGGGAACCTGCGGCGAGAGGGAGCTCTGGAGAGCTGGGGGAAGCTGGTTAGTGGGAAAGAAAATGAGCTGTTTGAATAAGGAGCAAAAATATAGCTGGAAAAAAAATTGTATTTAAATGATCGCAGGTAAGGTAGCAAAGCGTATGGAATACCAGTCATGGGTCTAAGCTGGTGGTTGGGAAATAATCTCTCTTTTCCTAGCGCTGTCATAGACCATGTGTATGGTCTTACATAGTACAGATTTCCCCATTTTCTGAAGTATTTACTAATAGTGGATGTCTTTGCCAAGTAAGTTAGTAACTCTTTTTTTTCAGCATATTGCAAGAACTGCTGAATACCAAGCCCTGAATTGAGGTAGACATAGCAAAACTAGAAACAACCGAATTTACTGCATGGCATTGAAAATGTAAACTTGAGTTTCTTAAAAAACTGTTATTTGGAATTAACCACCAAAGTGACTAATTAGGTGATATAATTAGGGTTATGTGTGCCTTGGTTCTGCAAAACAGATAATGCCTGTTTCTATTGCTATGCTATGGCTTTGTTCATTAGTTTTTATAAAACTTCCAGATAATTTAATGAAAGATGCTGTAGAAATGCGAAAATGTCATCATTGTTTGCTATTGCAATGAAGGAAAAAGATTAAATTTCCTCACAGAAAAAGATGTCATTATATGAATTCAATTTGGCTCAGTTCCACAAATCCTGGTGATCACAGTTTGGAAAAATAGGCTCTGGCTTTGAAAAGTTGCAGAAACGGAACTGGAAGCAACCTCTTCTGGATCAGTTGTTTAGGAAATGCGGCACCTTTTTGTTATGAGTGCCTTGAACTCCCTTCAGAGCTGTGAATTTAATTCAACCATGTTTTAAATCTTCAATATGCTAACCCACTTTAGATTTCTGATGTGGGGAAGTGAATGTAATTGTTAGTGTTTTTATGGTGCTTACATTTGTCTTTCAAAAGGTGCCACAGACCTACAAGACTCCCATCAGGATGTCAAGACAGACGGATATGAAAATGTCACAGAATTTGCCTCTTGGCATTGACCAAAGTCATAGGGCTCAAATGAGAATGGAGCTGGCAAAATACTTAATTCTTCCAGCTGAAAGGTACAACAATTAATTTATTCAATAATGCTTTTGGGGGGTTAAAATACTCATGTAAATGTATACGTATAGAGGTGTGTGTGTATGTATATACAGGTGTATGAGTACAAGTGTAGACATGTCATTGTGCTCACACGCCTGAATTCCCACCAGAGACACACAGCTGAGCATCTGAAGAGCAGTTTTTGTACTGAGTGCTACAAATAAAAGAATTCTCCAAAACCTCAGTGCTTCTGTTTTGCCCAGTGCTGCATGACATGAGCTTGGATGTACTTGAGACTAGAGGAAATATATATATTTTTATATTATTTTTTTAAAACTGTTTCATTTCTAAGGATTGTAATTGAAATCTTTGCCCTGTTCTTCTGAGTATTGCAGATAGTCATGGCTCAGGCTCCGAAGATCTTCCTGCCTGTGTTGATTCACACCCCAGTGTAGCCAGTGAGTAGTGAAGAGATGTGTGGGTCGAGTCCAGTGGGTTGTCACCCAGAGTCTGGGGTGTCCACTGCTGGGTGCATTCAACCAAGAGAAGACACTGGAGGAAGGGAACAACATTGATCCTTTGTGTGGCCAGGAACCCTACGTTATATTTTAGCAACGACGTGTTTGCGTTGTTCTAATGTGGCCGTAGAGTCCCCTCGTGAGGTTCTCAGTGTACGAGGGATGTATGAAGAAAAATAATGAGCCAAATTACAAATGTGCGCATTCTCTCTGAATAAGCCGCGCTGGAGAGAAGCTCAACTGTTCTTTCTTTCCTCACGAGTCGCAGAGAACAGATTTAAAATGCAAAGCATGACTTTGCAGGCCTGGGCGTGTAAAGGGGGGGAGGGGAGGGGAGCCGAGGATAAAATGCCATTGGCGGCACGTTGCACGAGCATCGTTAGACATTGAGAAAGATATCATTAGATTAAAAAAGTGTCTTCACAGAGAAACAAAAGGCGAGGCAAGGCAGGGCGCGTCAGGATTGCCCAACGCGAACTTCAGAGTCATTGCTGCTGACAATAGAGGCCGGGCCAAGCTTTGCCGGGGAGAGGGTCCCCGTCCCAGGCAGGGTCCGAGCGGTGCTGACAGACACCGAGTGTCATTCTAGCCCAATAAACAGTCAACAGGGCTCCGCATCTCCCTCTCCGCTCAAGATTAATTACTCATCTAAAATGACAGCTACTGTCTAGTGCCTAAAAGTTGTCGGGCGCCGCGTCGCCCATTCATGTTTCTTCAAGGACAAATGGCTTCATTTCTCTTGGGTGCCTTTCTGAATTTGTCTGACTCTTCCATTACATCTTTGAAAGTGCTTAGCAAAAGCTGACAGTTTTTTCCTTTTTTTTATTGCTGAGGCTGAATAGGAACTAATCTGTTCATCGTATGTAACGCCTATCAGGACAGCTGGGTTTCTTAATTCATCCAAATTTATTTTCTATAACACTTATGTAAAATAAAAGCAATTTTGCTACAATCTTTGGAGCATTACCTAAGGAAAATATTGATCCCGCTACACTCTTTAAAATTGGCCCCGGCATACAAAGTTGGGCACTTACTTTTCTAGTTTTTCTTTCATCTTGTCAAATAGGTTTAAAGTGTATGCATTATATATTTTGTTGGTGTAGAATGGGCCGTTTAATAGACAAATTGCAATATATGGGGATGTAAGAGGAAAAAAAAAATATTCTGTTGGGGTTATTCATGTGCTTTTGGATTTGATTTACTTCCTACTTCCTTATTTAATAACTGGGTTCCTTAAGTCTCCTTAAGCTTGAATGACCCATGTTTTGTTGCCGGGTCTATTCCAATGACCCCTGCCAAGACCCCTGCCCCAGTTCGTCTATCAGACAAAAATGAATCTATTCCAGGAGCTATCAGTTCCCATTATCTCTAATTGAGCCTGACAGTTGGAGACAGGCCTCATTATTTTTAATTGGGCCCTATAGTTCTAGAGTTAAATTAAACACAATTTAATGCAGATAGCTCATATACATTGGTATGACAGAGTCAAATTGTATTTTAAGTTTAATGAAACAACAGTTTTGGTTTCCAGGCTTTGCTTTTACGTAGTTTTACTGCTTTGAGCTCTGCATTATTTAAGATTTGCCTCTTGCGTGATGACACATACATTAATTAGAAGCTGACCTTGATCACACACCTGTTGAACCTTTTCACTACACAGACTTTTATACTGAAAATCATAATGTAGGCATAAGGTGGTGATGAACAACACTTTATTCTCTAATAAGCTCTGACAGTGTGGTAGATTCATAGGCAATGGTTGATAGTTTTAAACAGATTTGCAGTCACTGAATGTTTTTTCACTATCGGTAGTGCTCTAATGTAGAAAGACCCCTGAATAAAGAAGAAATTGAACCATCCTGTTACACAGGTGCATGTTGTTCTAAATATTATAAATGACCATGTGCTGAATTGTCATTGGGAAGGGACATACCGGTCCATGCTGGTGAAGGAGCCAGTCTCACCACCCTTACTCTGGTAGTCTTCAGAGTTTGTAAAACCGTTCTCTGTGCTCTTTCTCTGCAGCATGAAGTGAGTCAGCAGCGGGCTGCAAGACCAAGTCAATTTGTGTCGAATCTTTAGCTTTGCCAGAGTTATCAAAGCAGGTAATCCATCAGCGATACTCCTCTTTGCATTAAGATCGTGGAACCAAGTTGCCTAATTACAGAAGGCTTTGATTAAATATTGGATTTTCAGATGCAAGTTTCCCTTTACACAGGTAAGGTTAGCAAATATTTCCTTCAAAGGGCATTTCCTTTACTATATTTGCATTTGCTGTATCTCCCTCTTCAGCTTTGCTGGAACGTCAAATAAATAAACTACGTCACTTCTCTAATGAGATGTGACACACATAATCAAACTGGACATTTTTTCACAAAATGTGTGTTTAGGGATCCAAGACAAGTACCCTTCTGTTTGGAACGGCAGGAACTCTAGCCACGTTAAAAGCTCGACCAGCTTGCATTTAGTAATTATATATTGTGTGTTTAATTAACAGATGCTTAATCATGGAAATTATATGTCATCAAGCCTATAGGCTAGGATTGTCTTGGAGAAAAAGAACAAGGATTTCCCAATGTTTATACAGTCACTGTACATTTCTAACTGCTTTCCTTGGCCTGTATGGGCATCCTTTCCAGACCAAAAGTCAGTTATGCCTTACCTCTCTGAGCTGCCTCTAAAGTTTCTTCTGAGGCACGTTGCACCTGCAGAACAGAGTAACAACTAAATGAGCACTTAGTTTTCTGTTATACTGGACTGAATCTCTACCTTTTTCTCCCTGAATTGCTTTTTTTCAACAGAGGTGCTATCACAGATGAAAGGTTTGCTCTACCTTCGTTCTTCCTATGGGAAGTGACTACTTCCAGCTGGTGGATACCATTTGACATCTTAATAGGTTTTTTTCAATTTATTAATTTGCAGGGATGTACTTTATATTTTAGAGCAACAGTAGGGAGTATTTTCCATGCTGAAAGTCTAAAAGGACTCTCAGGTGATGTTGGTGTGACAGTCACACACTTCTTCCATCTGCAGCTCTCCGGGGAGTGCTCCTCCACTCCAGTACCACACACTGGGTTCCTAAACTAAATATCCATCACCCCTATAGGCATTTCCAGCATGTTCAATTCCTCTTCTCCCAGCCAGGGCTTCTCTAACTGACTATGTCCTTCTCCAGAGGTGTAGCCACATTGCGCAGAGCTCCTCAAGCCACCCCATCTTCCTCCCCCAGAAATTCAGTGGGGTCAGTGATGGGAAGCTAGAGGGAGGGTGGTTCAGGTGGGTGGGAAGCTGTGGTGTGGGTGAGAGGGATGGAGGTTCGTAGGGAGAGAAACCAGTGCTAGAGAGAGGAAGGGAAAAGTCAGACCAGAACCAAGACCCAAGTTGGTGGCACTGTTCAGGCTGGAGACCAGAATTTCCTTTCCCCTGTTCTAGAGAGAAAATGGGGGTGTGGGGGAATGATATCATTTCTCCCCCAAATATTTCTAAATGAAGTAAAAATAGTTTTGCCAAAAATAGTATTTTTTTTTAGTCCAACCGGTCACTTGAAGGTATATCTGATAGCATCTCTGGAATTAATTTTTCATGCCCCCATTCAGTGTGCACATGCTACTTTAGACGTAGCTAAATGCATGAGCTTCTCAGCTCTTCTACTCATTAGGTATTTTTGTTAGCTTTAGCTTGGCCAGCAGAAAAACCCTCTTTTCCTGGCACTGCAGGAGGTCCCTGCTGTGACAGGCTAAAATACCAAAAGATACAAGGGGTCTGTCATATGCTGTTGTCTTTTTGATTGAACTTGGAGAGAAAAGGCTTTTGTATAGCTTGTGGCCAGTTAGCCAGCACACTCCTAATATTATAGGCACGGATTTAGCGACCTGCATGAGAAGTGAGATTGAAATAGATTTATTACAGCTTTCCATGCCCCTAGAAACCATGTATCTATGTTTGGGATTTTTAATGGCTTCCTTGCACATCAGCATGAAGAACAATTTATGTCTGAATATTCACAGCAGCTGTGCCAGGGAGAGGAGGTATCATTAGTCATATTTTACAGACGTGGAACTGAAGCTTTGAGGGTGTATTTATGTGATAGGGTACAATGCTATGGAAAGATTGAGATGAAGTAGACTCAAGTGGCTTGGATCCTGGAAAGCAGGCTAGTTTCTAGGGTTTTTTATACAGACCCTTGCTTTGTAGAGCATTATCCTGTGTGCAGTGAGCATTTTCTGGGTAAATTCACACCAGAGGCTTGTGGCCAAGCAGAGACCTGCATCAAGAGAGGTGTCACAAATCCTGACCCACCATCTCAGTCCTCTTTCTGTGCAGAGATAAGCTCCCTAGATGGGTACGTTACATGTTCATTTATCAAATCATAACAAATAGATTTATCATTCCCAGTTATTATCAGAAATAATGAAAATCCAATCTTGCTGGTCTGTTTAAGCCACCTGGTTTTGTTTCTGTCATCGTGGTCCTCTGTCTTGTGTGTTGAGCCTTTCCGAGGATGCCAGGGAGAGCTTGAACACAGCAGCTCACACTGGAGCCGCTGGAGCCAGCAGAAAGCTCCCAGGGATGAAAGGCACCTTCTCTGGGAGCATAATGACCCCTTTCAGCTGCAGAGCTAAAACACTTCATGTGTAACCCCCTCTGTTGTTAGAAGAACAAAGTTAACAAAAATATTACTTCCATATTTGTTGTACTAATTAACTTCTCTATCTTCTGGTACTCCAGTCAAGTCCCAGCATTGCTTGCTTGGTAAATTTCTGTCTGAATGCTTTCCAGTTTAGGGTGAAACTTTAAATCTTTGTTTTAAGAAATTCCTCACAATTTCAAGTGCAAACAGAAGGATATGTTCATTTTAAAAGAAGTAAGGGAGAAGAGGTTTATTGTATTGTGTTGCGAGGGTTTATTGTATTGCATGGCATGATGAAAAAGGTATAGACCGTGTTTTCTCAGACATGATTTTTTCTGTTTTCTTTTTTTTTTCTGGAATGCCAAATCCAAGAGAAGACCATGAGACCCAGGCCATGGAAAGGTGGATTTTCCTGTTCCAAATACCGTTTCTGAGTGATGGCAGTAAAAGTTTAAATGTAAAACAAGTCCCATTTTACAGGTAGGAAAACGGAGATACTCGGTTGCTCGTTGGATAGGATGTATCACATTTGCATTTCTTGTTTGCCTTGTGAAGATGAACTTTTTCATGGGATGCATTCACCATTCCATTGCTTGGGCAACAACCACCACGTGTTGCTACACGAGGTTCACGGATTATCATGGTCATGCTGGATTGATATTAAAGAATTGTAGGAAAAAAAGGTTTCTCTTTGTAACAGTCTCTTTACAGTGGTGTTTTAAAGCTTAAAGGGTGCTGACTCTCAGAGGGACTGCCCTGGCTCTGTCGAGCAGTGATTATAGAGATGGCACATCTCCTGCTCAGCAGTGCTGAGGTTGCATCTGGGCGTTAGATACAACCTGAAAATAATGTGTTCTAGTCTTACAATGGCAGGAGAAGAGTCTTTGCATCTTGAAATATTTAATCTTGTGTGACTGTACTAATTCTGAAGTGCAGTGTGGTTTGGAGAGCCTCGCTGAGAGCAGGTTGTGGTTTTGCTGTATTTTACCAGGGTCAAATTATCTCTTGTTCCCTCTGGGGTTGGTTTTTTTGTCTGCTTTGTTTCCTCTCAACTGGCTTGAGAAAGAATGTGGGTTATAAACAAAAGATGTCGAGGATTTAATTTAGCTAGTCAAAAAATACTCTTTTCAAATGGTAAAACTGAGGCTGAAAGAGGGGTCTGAGCTGCTGGTTTGAAAGGAGAGGACTTTTCTTAGTGCTCTTTAGCCATCACCAGCCCCAGCAGTGATGGGAGAGACTCAGGAGCTGATGAATCTGCCCCGTGCCACCTTCTGACACCACTTTTATACCTTGTCTGATATCCTGCTTTCTTCTTTAAATAGTCTGTACAGGAAAGCCCTGTATAATTCACTGGGTACTTGCTGTTACGTGCAGTACGGATTAAAAAGTGAAACTGAAGTATTTTGGAATTTTTTAACAGAGCAGTCCTATTTATTACTTGGGATGTTTGGAATTAATGAGTTCAGGGGTGAATAATTGATACCCATTTTAACACAAGCAAGAATTCAATTAAATATGAACAAGAGGAGGTTGGGCACACGGTAAAGAATTTCTCTTTCCCTTTTGAGTGCAAACAATCCTTTCGGATCTGGTCACTGAAGACAACTGGCAATGAAATGGGTGTGTGAAAGAGGAGGAAACCAGATATTATGTTACTTAAAAGTCATTCATCATGTCACAGGAAGGCAGGAATCTGAACTCCTGAAATAAATAATCACTAAAGGTGATCTCTCTACACAAAGGTACTGTAGCATGAAGCCATGAAGCCACTTCCAACTGCTAAAATATTCCTTCTGTAATTAGGCCAGGGACACCAGTGCTGTGCTTGCATTATGTCCGGGGATGAACAGGACACATTAAAATGATTTCCTGGGTGAGACATCTCCATGAACTGTCTGTAGAAATGAACTTAGTGCTCTGGTGTGCAGATGGGAATGCATTGCAGTATTCTCATCTCTGTTTTTGCCAACCCAGGATTCTGGGTTAAATTCTCAAGACTGAGTTGCAAGGACTGTTTGAAGAGCCCCTTCAATATAGTGCTTATTTCCAAGAGTTTGACTGGGCATGAACAAGCTTTGGTTTTCCATTTCTTACAACACTCAGTGATACCCTCAACTCCACTTTCATCTCCAGCCCTACGTAAACTTATGAATTTTCCTCAGCATTTCTGCACTGACATCAGTAATACACATTCATACGCTTTTCATCTATGTATTATGCTGTCATATTATATTAATTCATTTTTTTCTTCTCCCTTTCCTAGAAGGTACCTAAAGATCTAAACTGGGTTGTTTTGCAGTGTTTATCAGCATTTCCTATGACGCAAGTGTACACAGAAGTTACTCTATGGAACTGTGAGCCTGAGCCTTCGCTGCTGCTCAGTTTTCTGATGTAAGTACTCGTTGCCCTTCGTTCTGCACAGCTCTGCACTCTGCTGCTTTGCTGTGGTTTTAGACACCTACATAAATATGCACATGCGTTTTAGATGCACCGCACGATATGTAATGGGGAATGGATTGCTAGATAAACCTGAAAGAATTTACTAAAAGTTCTCTCCATCTTTCTCTTTATTTAATCAGCTTTAGAAATGGCTTGAAGCTCGAGGTCTTAATTTTTCATCAGCTAATGTGTGCGGGACTGAGCGTGAGGACAGTGCAGCGAGGATGCCAGCAGAGGTAGGGCTGCCTCTCCTTAGATCTGGTTACAACACGTCAGGACCCTGTAGAGGGAAAAAAGGGAGAATACAATATGTGAATGTGAGAGTTGAGTACTCGTATGTTATAACAGTGTTTGGAGTCTTTAGGGTAAGTGCGTGCCCTGTCACAGGGAACGGCACATTGCACAGTGGGGTGAAGAGATCACGGAGGTTGCAGCAATGCAGGAAAGTTAGTAAAATTTAGTGTGTGAGTTGCAATCACATTAAAGATTAATGTGTAGTCTTAGCATCTGTTCCTCCTTTGTAGGATATCGGCACTTTTAATTTTTAAGCATGTCTTAGCCTCAGCCTGGGAAGAGAGATACTATAACCAAGAGATATACATTATTAACCTTAAAGCTTCCAGCTGGAGTCAGCTCTTACAGCCTCTAACATTCCAGTTTCTGAACAAGCAGATGAGCACCCACCACCCAGTCTGCAAGACCAGCACGGTCCTGGACTGGGCTGGCTCCAGGGGCAGTTTTAAAACAGCAGATGGATGTACTCACTTATTTCAGTAGTTCGTAATTAACATATAATGCTTATACCAACTCATCAAAGATCACCGGTGCCTGCAATGTAATCTCAAGGAAGATACAGTTTCTAGTTCTTATCTTGGAAAAGCAGCCACCAAGTGTATGCAAGTACCATAGGACAAAGTCCCTGACTCACACAGTAAATTATTGATGGTATTCTATTCGGGTGAGAACATAGTCTCCAGCTCGCTGCACAGTGTTACGAAGGACCTTAAACAAGTTCAAAGCACCTTTTGAGTGGTTTAGCTGGAATAATTGTTAACAGCTGACTTTAACAGCATTCAAGATGGATACCCAGGTAACTTTAATTATTAGTGGCTATAGTGATAGATGTATTGCAACTAGCTAGAGATGTAGTTCCATATGACATTTCTGTTAACTGCGTTAGTAAATATTTGAATTTCCATAGGTTAAATGGTGGTATAATGATTTTGAAATAATATTTTTATAAAGCACACAACTGAGAGACTTCAGCCACAAATATCTGGATTCATTTGAAAAACTTCATGGTGCAAAAGTGTGTGTTGCATTTAGCTTGGACAATACGCCTTCAGCAGTAAGAACGATTTATCCTAAATACCTGTGTATTGATAAATGTTCCCTCTCTGCTGGCTAAGTTAATTTAGTGGACTCCGACAAAGAAATTTCTTGGAAGCCGTGACTGAGGTGACATCTCACTTGCATGCAAATGAAGTCTTGACAGAGGAGATGACAGATGGAACCCCAGGATCAAACCAGCTACTTTTCTTCAATAAGATATTAAAATTCAAAGGTTTATAACAGCTCTTGCAATTAAGGTGCAGGTTTCTCGGTGGCTGCTGCTGACTTTCTCTTGCCATAGATTGTAGCAAAAATTCCAGGGGAGATTCTGTAAGACTTCCGTAGCAGAACTGCGTCACTAACACACACTGTTTTCTTAAATAGTCCAGTTATTCTCTGTAATTGCTGAGGAAGTTCTGAAGCTGGCCTGTTTGGACAGTGGTCACAGTCTTGGTGTGGCACTGCCTCTGGCAATCCCCGTCAAATCTCATCACAAAACCTGGTGACGGTTTTTGTAGGACAGACATCCAGTTAACCTTGACATTCTTGGTCCAGAGCTGACTCGTGGGCAAGTGAAGGGCATGATGAAACTCTGTGATCTACTTGGCAAACATTCCACTTGCTGCAAAATAACTTGGTTAATCCTCCATTTATTTTTAGAGCATCAGTGTGTTGAGACCTGCTCAAAGGAAAAGTAGTTCCTTTGCATCTCCTTGTCTCCTCTTCCACACAGAAAATTGTTGCCTGTGTTTGGTGGGGACGAGTTCACGGTCGCGAGGTGTTTCGTGAAGGTCAGTTGTGCAGCAGAGGTGGTGTCCTCAGAGGAACCACGGTTGAAAAGCTTCAGAGAGAGAGCTGCTCCATCAAGTGATTGGGGTGGAGAGAGTCGGCTGGGCAGATACGGGGAGGGAGGCCCTTGCAGGATGGGGGGTTGCTGAAGTCAGGAGTGACACCGGGTGGCTGGGGAGAGGTTGTGAAGCAAAGGTGGTCACCGCTGGGAGCAGCAGGGACATGGAGCAGAGGGAGCAGAGGTGGCAGCTGGACTGGGGCTCTGCAGCTGGCACCGCGGAGACCAAATGACAGAGCTTGATGCAGAAGGCAAAGAGAAGTAAGCAAATTATTCTCAAATAAAAGGTGACACAGGCAGAATGTAACAGAGCATTTGAGCTGCATGTTCTGAGTCATGAGAGAGAAATACAGTGGCTAAAGGCAGGAGAGGATTTAATTTTTAATTAGCCATAATTAATTCCTTCCACGTCTTATGTCTGGTGAGAACACAGAGTGAAAGGAAGTAATAGTGGGTTTGCTTTGATGTACCAGAGTAGCGGAGAGGGAGATAAAGGGATGTATTTCAGTGAGCTGAAGTACTGACTGCTGAACTCAGAGATGATGTGGGTGTCTGGCTGCGCAATTATCCTGCTAAATCTACTGGAGTTTTGCTTATAGCAATACTGGAGGATTTTTTACTTTGCATGTGATTTTCAGTGTTGCTGCTCGATAGTGCACAGTCTGGCTGAATCAGAAACGGCAGAGCCCCCCATCCAGTTACCCAAACTTAAACAGGGGATGCGATAGGTTCTGTTGGGGCTTATAGCAATGAGGGAATTCCTTTTTAATAATAGTTGTAGAAGGCTTGAAAACAATTCTTCCTCAGGGAAAAAAAAATAATATTCAATTAAATAAAATATTAATTCTTATCTTTCCCTTTTAGTGTATATTTGTTTGACAGATCCAGACTTAGTAGCAGCTTTTAGTATCTGGGTGCTTTTGCAACTTTGCTGTGAAAGTTTTCCTTCCCACTGTTACACTATGTGGCAGATATTTGACATAAATTACAGTTATCAGACAAAAAAAGCCCAAAAGCTTGAAGGAAAACTCATTTGCCCTTGTCAGATAACCCCGTGCAGCTTCTCTGGCTCTACTGATGTTTAACCTGCCCCTTCTTTATTCATTCTCCCCGAAAAAAAACCAGCCAGGACCTGCTTTTCTCATTTCAAAAAACGCAAAGCAGCCTTACCCTGCTCCTTTTTCTCAATTTGTCCTTTTGAAGGTCAGCTTTAGAGACCATAAAATCAGCACAGTAATCCTAATAGGATCCCTGAGTAATTCCTCAGGCAATAGCCTTTGTGTACCCTCACCCCGTGTTTCACTAGTTCTGGGGCTCCGGAGTTGTGACAGTGCTTGGGTGTCCCCAAGCCCTCTCGGCACACCACCAGCTCCTCCTTCCCAGAACGGTTTATTGACTGGCTGTAATCTGCCAGGAACAGGAGTAACATCCTCCTGTTTGCTAAGCATTGAATTCAGGATTTGCAACAGAGCTGCAGGGGGTGGAGGAGTTTCTCCTCTTTAAAATCAAGCTTTCTTTCCTCCCTGTCTGGCATCGGCGGGCGCTGGGATCACTGCTCTGGCTGGGCTCGGGCAATGGGGGGGCTCTTCGGGGAGCAGGGTGGGGGGACCCAGCCACCTGCTGTGGAAATAGAGATTTTTACAAACATAATGAAAAGCAAAACAAAGAACACATTATCTGCAACTTGAGCTGCTAAGAAGCAAACAGCAACTTGCATATGGTTTGGGTTTGGCATGGCCTTTATTTTTACTCTTAGACAGGATGCCCTGTCTAGTTATTTACTATATTAATGTATTTTAATATATTAATGACATGAGAGAGAATTACAGCCAAGGGGCTGAGCACATTCATTACTGTGATAATTGTCATTTCCTCTGAGGCAGTGTCACAGACGGAGCCATGCACTTCACTCCTAAGAGAGTAGCAGTGATACATTTATTGATATAAAGAAGTGATTTAACAAAGTTTGATGATAAATGCAATAGTGGTTTAACAAGATTCGATGGCAAGGTGCACTTGGTTATTTCCTGCAGGAGGATGGGGTCAGACAGAGCTGTCAGGGAGACCCTCCTGTTGAGTTGAGGTTCAGGGAGGACCCCCTTTGCTTCCTAAACTCCTTCTCTGAGAGGAGTCTGGGTGCAGCTGGGGCCAACCCTACCCCCAGACTTGGTCAATGGTTTATGTCTAAAGGATTATATATGTGCAATCCATTCTTTGTATCACTTAGCTGAGATTTCAAAGTTTAGCATGCTATTAATTGCCTACAGAGAATCTCTTGTGGCAAGGAATCTCTCAGTCTCGAGGAGTAACCTTGAGATGCGTCCCTACCCAAGGGGAGATCCTGGTGAGCAGTTTGACCACCGGGATAATTTCCATTCACTGTAAATAGTCCTCTGTGAGAAGAGGAATTCTTACAGAAAAGACTTATGGCTTCATAAAGGCGACCCGTTCTTTTCCTCCGATCCCCCCTGTTTTATTTTTTTATGTGTAAAGCATTTACTTCTAAATCACTGTTGTTACTTCCTCAAATAACATTCAGCTCTAAATATAAAAAAGCTACTTATGTCCTTGTATGAAGCTCTTTAAAACAAAGTTATCAATTTTAGATAGACTTAATTTTCAAGATAAGGAATATATGCCTTAATAGTAACACTTTCTGATTCAAACATGCACCTAAATCCCAAAATTTCATCTCCTGATAGTCAATCTAGTAAAGCACAAAAGCACCTGCTGATATATTGGTCTCACATTCATTAGCCTGCAATTTTGTTACCATATAACTTTTGACAGCAGTTGCCTATACTATTTGTGCTGAATTCAAGCACTATGCTCGAAGCAGAATATACATTTCTGTATATTCTTTGTTCTTTTACCCTTGTTAAGCACAAATAAAATAATTTCAAGTAGCAAGCAGCATGCTTTATTCTTAAATACCGCTAGTATATTAAACCAAAACTTCCTTTTTTCTTTCCCATGAGAGGAAGAACGAAGAGGTTTTACAGCAGCTGCACCATTCTCTTAATGTTTAAGACCAAGAAGTGATTAAAGTGTTGTAGCTCCTTTAAAACATGCCTCTTACCTATTTCACCTGTTTTCACAGGTTTTCCCTGTTTCAGATGATTAAGTTTCCCCGTGTCAGCCCTTCAGTAGCCTTTTAACCATAAGAGCAAGCAGCTGAGTCACCTCCGCTTCCAGCATGTGATATACCATACACTCAGAGGGAGCGGTTTTGTGTTTCAGAAGGTGGAGAGGGCTTTACTTTTTTTCTCTTTCCTGCTTGGCTTGCTTTAGGCTGCCTTTTTGTAGCAGCATGGAAGAAGTGGGGGTAAGTTTAGAGCTCTTTTTAAGGCTTTTATGCCAAAGTGTGCTTTAAAATGAGAACTTCTGGCTATGTAAGGAGGGATAACTGTCTTGGCAAAGCAGGTGCCTGACTCACAGTGTGTAGGTAGTGATGATTTTCTTTCTTCCCAAAGGAAAAGAGGGAGAGCTGTTTTTGGAGCTGTTTGGAGAGAATGGTGTGACCAAAGGAGGAGGGAAGGAGCTAATTTTCACCTGCTTGGAGAAGGAGAAGAGAGGGATGGTTTTCTGATCACTGGAGAAGGGGGCTTGGAACATACACATATACCAGAATGTCTGGGGACTTAGATAGGACTGCTTGAGGAGTCTTGGCCTTTATTTAAAAAACAAGAAAACCAATATGTAAGCCAACAGAATGAGAATAACTGTCCTTTGGTGACCCTGATGGCTTGGTCCCACTGCACACAGAATGCTGGGGACTCCCCATCTCCCCCTTTTGCCCTTGCTGTGGAACAAAAATAACTTGGGTGCTCTAAGGGGGATCACTGTGCTCCTTCCGTTTGCTTCTTATTCCCATCTCTGTAAGGAGTCAGGGTGCTCCCTTTTTCTCTCACTTGGTTTCAGAGCTGCAGGCAGTAATGGGAGATCATGATGGGTGCCATGACCAGACCCTTCCTCCCCTCAAAAATAGCTTTTGTGCAGTGTAAAGTATGGTGAGGGTAGTGAAGGGGTGTCTTCTGAAGGCAATGCCCTACCTTTCATTTCCATACATTCCTCCTCTATTAAAAGTCTAATCAACTGTTGGCTGCTCAGTGCCACAGTGGCTGCGAAGCACATCCAGTCTGTCACCTTCTGCCAGACGGGATGGGTGGTGGGGTGCCAAAGGCTCTGCTGGAGCTTCAGGTGGGTCACTTCCAGAATGAAGCAATTATGTGACCTATTGATGATGTCTTCGTGCTTGACTTCTGGATTGAAATGCTTGTTAGCGAAAGTGCTTTGTGTGCAAGGGGGTCCAGGAAAACTAAAACCATGAGGAAGGTCTGATAAAGATGTTTTCTGGATCAATTTGAAGGAGGTTTGCTATTTATTCACAAGAACATTCCCCGCTCCATTGTGGCCACCTCTCCAGGCTCTGTTGAAGTATTTACGCTTGTCAGTAAATTTGCAACTAGATAATGAGTCTGTCCTCGCAGCATCTTCAGATGCACCCTCCGAGTTCTTCCTACCTGCGTGCAAAACTGCAGGCTCGGCATCTGGTGCTCCTTCAAGCCTCACAAACCAGGCCTGGAGCAAGCACACGTCCTAAATTAATGTGAGCATCTGGGTGACCTTTGCTGTAACTCATGTGGATTAGACCTTGCGTCGCAGCCTCTGCGAGCTGCTATTTTTGTAGTTGTTATCGAAGCAGCCCCTGATTTTGGGGGGCTGTGATACAGAGAGAAAGGCTGGCTTTTGCTTCAGGAACTGAAGTTGTAATCTTATTTTGGACAGCAATTTGTTGTTCTACACGTCATTCATCTTGTCTGCCCTCAGTTTTGTCACTGACTTGTCGCCTCCCTTGAGAGGAGTGATTATGCAGCCCAGCTTCTCTTTGCTTTCTCATGCCCGAAGGATTTTATTTTGAGGGATTGTGTTGGAACACTTCTATGGTAGATGTAATACCAATATTTATTTTTGCTGGGTCCAGAAGTGTGTGTTTGGGTGCAATTTTCCTCTAGTTCTCTCTCTTGACTGTCTTGGAGACTTGTAAATACAAGTTCTCACTTGTGTTTTACTAAAACTTCACTCTGCAGTGAGGGGTCATGAATTTTTGCTATTTTTTTCTAGCTGGAATTCTACTGTAAGAATGAAGATTTGGGATTGTGAAAACCAGAGTGTTCAAACTGTGAAAGGTTGTGTTTTTTTTAGGTTTCTGTGTGGCTGGTGCAGATTTGCAGCCCGGCCAGAGGGCTGGACCTCCTGCCCACACCACCACACCGTGGGAGAGGTTGCTCTATCCCTTTCTTACACCAAGTAGGAATAATGTTGGGCTTGTTCTGAGCAGCCAAAGTCCTGGTTGAGACCAAAGAAACGGTGATTGTAAATCCAGAGGGACTGCAGCCTGATCCAGGCAGAGGGAATAGTTCTTACATCTTCCCTCTAGATTGACTGGGGGGTTTATTTTGAACATTTTTTGGTGGTGGCCATGTCCTGCCATGTGTTTGCTGTAGTTATCGGAGCAAAAACAAGCTCTGGCCAACTCAGAAGGCATCTTAGCAAGGTACCTTTCTCCGTTCCTCTGCAAGACTTTGGAATTCATGAACTCACTGTTGTTCAGTGCTCCCCCTGTAACGTATGGACGATCAGATACACAAGGACTGTCCTTCTCTTTCCTAGAAGTTGAATAAATCTACCCTGTCTTCTTCCCTGAAGCTTTAACTCTGAATGTTAGCTGGAAATCTGGAAATCTTGTGCTCTGTTAGGTAGGGAATGCATCTTACGGAGCTTCTTGGCAATTTATGCTTTCTAATAAGATGTCCTGTTCTGCAATTGGTAAATATTCGGGATTCATTAAGGAGCTGCCTCTGGTGCAACAGCAGTAAATCTAAGCATGTCAGTCTTGAAGAAAACTCTGGCATTTATATCTAAAAAGCGATGAGTGACAGCAATGAGTATCTGTGTTTTGGTCTGACAGGATTTGTAGCTTGAGTTTATATCTTAAATTCTGCGAGTGAGGTGCAATTGCTGTTGCTTTCTTGTGACGCCAGCATTTCTGGGGTGCAGGGGCAAAAGCGGGGTTTCAGGCAGCATCTCTGCTGAGGGCAAAATGGGGTGATAAAAAAGGATCTTTCCCAGCAGTCGTTATGGCTTTGTCAATTATAAGGTTATAAAGAAGTGTTTTGTGCTTTAGATCAGGTGCCCGAATGCATCGGTGCCTGCTGACAGTGCTGCAACCTGGAAGCACTGGTGCGAACTGGCATCCCAGAGGTGAACTGGGAATTTTGGGGCAAGAAGGGCTGTTTTCACCAACCTGGTCCAGAAGAGCCGGCTTTCTGGCAGAAACCCAAAATTTGAGCTGCTCATATTAACCTGACAGGCGATTGTTTTATTAAAGCTGACGTGCTGAATGGGGACTCTTTTTAATGATATTCTTTACCTGTCTCATTGTGTTAAAGTGGGGAGAGGGGAAAGTTGGGGGGGGAGAGAGAGGAGTGAGCGGGGTGAGCCATGGCAGGTGGAACCGAACATCAGCACCGGTTTCATGCCATGAACCGGCCCGGCGCAGCCGATGGAGACCCCGCGTAACAAGAAAGAGTTGCTAAGAACAAATCTCTATTGTTCCCCGTCATCTTTAAATGAGTGTCAAAGTAGGCAGGGGGGCTTTGACCGTTAACCGCACAATTTAGCCTGCCCGTTGTGTCCGGCAGCCCCCACCGCCTTGGAGTTTCTCGGATGAGAAAAGGCGGCCTCAGCCCCTTATAAATGGGCCAACTCTTCTCCTTTGTGTGCAGACTGCCCAGTGTGAAATCTGCAGTGACGTTAAATGTTTTCTAATGAATAATTACTGAAAGGAAATGTAGGAATATATGTGTAATGGATTGTAGCGCATTAAAATGTTTTATTTTGGGCACAAAAATGTTGTCCTTCACCAGCGCGGCGATTGTTTCAGGAAGCCTTTTGTGGGGGTTTGATTCTCAATGGATTATCTGTGAGCGCCCGCATTTCAAATAGAAATCAAAAGGGTCCTTTGGCAAACTAATGTTTTTCAAAATGGCAGCCATGAAGCCCATTTAGTATTTAAAGTTTGGGTTTTAAAGAAATGTTTGAACTCTGGAGATTTTCTCACTTTTTTTCTTTCTTTTGATTTATGAAAGTGAAGTGGTTCACCTCGACCTCTCCTCTATTGAGAAAGACAGACAGTCACCCTTTAACAAGTCTATAGCAGACTATGCCCTGGAGACAGACAAGAGGCCTTAAGAACTGTTGGCGTTTCCCTAGGCTGTTGATTAACCTTAAAACCCTCTTATTCTGTATTCTTTTGAAAAGAAATTAGGTTACAATGTGTAAATTTTTCCACAGTATAATTGTATTTATGAATTCTGTTGCCTTGCAAAGTGTGTACAGTAGTGCAAGATGGCCCGAGTTCCTCGTTATGGACCCAAGACGTGCTGCTGCCACAATTCCAAGCACAGTCAATATATAGCATTTTGGTCTCATTATAAATGTGGAAGAGGTTTCCAGAGATATAGGGGCCAGTCTCGCTGAAATGTCTAAAAACCGTCTCATCTTTTTTGCTGGCCTTGCTGCAATCGGACGACCGTAACTCGGCCACTTGATGGAGATCTGCTCTGCTTTAATCTGATTTATGCGTGGCTCTAGTTTATCTGAGAATTACCCTGAACCGATTACTTCTTACGAGCCACGCCAAAGTTTCCACAGTTGGAGGAAAGTATTTCCCTGTTGCCCTGGGCTCGCTGTTACCCTTGGCCAGTGACGTATTGCTCCAAGTCCTGTTGCCAAGCAGACAGTGGTACCAGCTCTTAGGTGGTCATCAAACCCAAGTTCTCTTTGAGGGTGAAGGGATGGGGTCCTGGCTTCTACCGGAGCAGATACTGCGCAGGCAGCTGCCCTTCCAGCAGCTCTATGGCATGCTGTAATCTTGACCTTGAGGTCACTGCCAGAGTTGAAGGAAGAGACGTGATTGCTGGGACCTGTCCTTGCTCTCCCGTTGACCTTGCCAAGCAGCATCTTGCGGAACGTCTTTCTTTAGCGCTTTTTATGGTCAAGCACCATCACGGCCCTTTTGGCCAACTTCTCTTGAGAGCCCCAGATGGAAGAAGGTGGAGCAGAGCCCAAGCGGTTTCCTTGTTATAATCCTTGCAGCGCCGACGTCCAGTTTTCAGGACTCTTAATGAGCAAATTCCTGTTGCGCACAAGGGGTGCAGGACTGGGTCAAGGAGCACTGCCTCTTGCAGTAAATGAATATTTCCAAAACAGAGCCCTGATGTTTCTAAAGGAATCTGTGCTAGCAGTGGTGCTCCAAACTCATCTGTCCCGAGCAAGCCTGAGACTCTCATGTCTATTTTAAATCTTGTTTCTATTTTAAAGATGGCTCCAGGGCCTGCTGTGCCCCGTTCCTGTGGCACGAGTTGTATTTGCTTACATCTCAGGGGTGTAACAACAGAAAAAGAGGCAAAAAGGTAGTAAATGTTTGGTATCACAGCAGATTTCCAAGGATGCCAGCTGGAGACAGAGCTGAACAAATAGACTGAACTGTGCTTTGGATTTCTGTGTCCAGCGTTAGATCAGGCTGAATTTGGGGATGGGAGTGGAAAGCTTTTTTGCAGAGACTGTAGCAAAAACGTGTGCTTCTTGGTAAGAATTATCTTTCTATTACCAAAAACTGATGCTGTTGGGAAACAGATGGTTCTAAATAAACTGGCTGTTAAACAAGTGTTTCTTTACACTTCTCCATGGAAATATAAATTATTGAGGGGGGTTTTATCTTAAGTTTTGGATGTTCTTGTTCATAATTAGTATTTATTAGCTGAGGATAAGTCAGAAATGCCTTTGCCCGACTCAGCTTCCTGGATGGTGCTTTTGCCTGTTTTCCTCAATGACTCTCAGCTGTGGGGTAAGATATCTTACCTACTTAATGTTGCTGTAAGACCAGACAAAGATATTCTGTGCTGCAGGAAAGGTTCTGCCACTTCTGTAGACCCTGATCTCACGATGAGTCTTTTAGGAGGACACTTGGTTATTCAGTGAGATTGGACTTGGGCATGAAGCTTCTTAAATACGGGGGGGTTTACAGCATTAAAAGCATCATCTGGAGGATGGTTGAACAGAACTGAGATGTCATTTGCTGGTGCTCATGGATCACCGGCTACCCAAATGGGGGGTGGGGGGTGTTAATCTGTTGACAGTTGTTTATGCGGAGAAGCAATCATGGGAAAATATTTGTTGTTGTTGTCTTTGACAGCTGGGCAGAGGGGGAGAAAGGGTTGGCATCATCTGGGAGTTGGCAGCAATTGGAGCCCAACCTGAGCAGTCACTTTTTGGGGGAGAAACCATCTGTTGCACAGGAAAAAAGGGATAATCGGCAAAAAAGTCAATCTGCAAATAAAAATGGGTTTTGCAGTGACCTCTAGTGGGGAGCCCAGCTGGGAGCTGCGGGAAGCGGGTGAGGAGCCTGTTCAGGGGTGATAGGTAATTTGAACAAATGCAGGCACAAAATCTATCAGAAGGGTTAGAGCCCATTGCTTCGTCTTCAAACTCAGACTTTACTCTTTGGGTGAGATCTTAAAATCTCATCAAGCGTTTCTGCTCATGACAGCCCACGTGCTGACGGTGTGTTAGATAATTCATTAAACCAGGAGGATGTGAGCATCCCTGCCCAAGGAGGGAGGTGAGCAATCAGCCCGACACATGATACTTGGTGTCAGTGGGCCTTAACTTCAGCTCTGTTAACTCTTTGTGGATGAAGAGCAGGACGGGAGATGAGACGCTGTGGCTGGGGGGACACAGGTAAAGGAGGAGGCATGTGTGAAATGAAAACACTTCAGAAGTTTTAGGATGGTGGTGAAGAAATCCAGCATCTCTGGCAGGTTGGGATGGTTTGGGGGCATGCAGAGGATCACTGAGAAGACTTTTCTGATTTTGTGGTGGGTATGGGTGGCCCCAATAAACCAGGAGTCTGGTATTTTGCATGGTGTCTTGCTATAAATAAGGGTGGTGCTTATAGCTCAATTGTATAAGAGGCTACTTGGATACCCTGAGGAAGACGGTGCCCACCTGAGGATCTCACCTCTTCTTTGGATTTTCATGGGCAGCATGTAGCATGGTTTGAGTTCTTCTAGTGCTTCCAAAATAGCTGTGGCATCACAACTGATCCTTCTCTTCCCCTACGTGTTAATCTCTTCTCTTCTATGGTGTTAAACCAAAGAAAGAGCAACAACTAACTCTGGAGTCTGTTGAAAAATGAAGTTCTGAGCCTCTGGCAAAGATAAGTAATAATTTTGTGAAGTTTTTTTTTTAAAAAAATCTAGCTGTTTCTTGCCAAGTCTCATTTCTTTGGTACAAACTGGTACAAACTTTGTCAAAGGAATTAGTCTGTTGCTTCTGACCTTAATTTAGGCCTTTTTCAAGAACTGCACATCTCATTAATTTATGTTGTGATCCGTTGTAGTTCCTTGTGGTTTCAGTGTTGACAGACAAATCCCTGTGGGAAAAGAAAAAGCCCTCATTGTAGCGAGGGAGAGATTTTTCTGATAGAGCTTGCATCTCAGTAGGCAAGAAAGAAATCTCCTGACTCTTAAGTGACGAGGAAAGGAAAATAATCCTTTAAAAAGAGCAGTGTCTTGCTGGGATAATGTTCACTGATGAGTCCTGGGGGGGTATCTCTTACTGACGCACCAGGTAAGCACAAAACTTCTCGTAAACTTCCAGAAATGGGGTGATGGGGACAGGGTGGTGAATGGTACCATGATAATAAAATTGCCTGACCTCAGAAACAGCCAAATACTGAGAAAATCTGAGCACAAAGTAGCCCAGAAAAGAGTGTGGGATTTTTGTCTAAAAAACCAGTGAAGAGTGTCGCTTACCAATTAACATACGAGTGAGAGAACTGGGTTAAGGAAACCTGATCAGGTAGACGGCCACTGTGGTTTCAGGCTTATTCTTTCATGCTTCCCCACCCGGAGAGAAGGTAAAAGTCTCTTGTCCTGCTTGTCCCAAGTGCTTTCTCAGGACAAATCCCCCTTAAGTTGTTTATAGTCCGTCTTTCTGGTAAAATGACAAATTCTAGCCTTGCCAGGGAGCTGCCCTTGTAGCAAGATCAAGAAAGTCAGGATGATCAAGACAAAATTTCACTACTAAATGGTCAAGAAAGTATTAGGGCAAAAGAAATAAATATCTA
This sequence comes from Tringa tobata, assembly GCA_033628505.1. NCBI lineage: Eukaryota > Metazoa > Chordata > Aves > Charadriiformes > Scolopacidae > Tringa > Tringa tobata. Next base: position 91,365 of record JAHREE010000467.1, on the reverse strand, counting down.
TCTCTAAACTCTGGTATTTTAATTATGAAACGTGTACTTGTTTGATATTAAGAATATTGATCTTGCAGCAACTTATGTGGAATAGGTAGGTTTGTGTATTCTATAAAAGCACCTTATCTTTTGGTAACAAAAAAAAAAATCTGTAGATTGCAGTGCCAAATAATACTACTTGGATGCATTAGAAATTTATTAAAAAATATTACTCTGGTAATTTGCACTGTAGCTGCCCATTTGTCTCGCTTGCAGTCTTGTAACTTTACTGCTAAAAACTTTTGCAGAATAGAGATTTATTTTTTTTTTATTTGGATATTACCATGGCAATTAAAATTTCTGTTTAAGAGCTGACTGTTCTGAGCTTCCCTCCGTCATAAGGAAAATTGTGTGGTTAAGTCCTTTGCTCTTCATGTTAGTGAAACCTTGCTCCTAAATCCACCAAGCTTTAGTGTCCAAAGTGCTATCATCTTCCACTGGTGCTGTGCAGGCTCATCCCAAAAACCTACCTCTGGAGTCAGGATTTGCCAAAGTTTAGCAGAAACATTTTACATTGCGCCTATTTACAATCTGTAGAACTGCTAAAAAACAAACCCTGCAAAAACAAAGAAAAAAAAACAAAAACAAAAAAAGCAAAACCAGTGATGTAGCACTGCCTAAACAGGCCATGACTGTCCTTTTAGTGCTTGTTCAAAATCTTAAAATCCCACAATCTTCTTGACCGTTGGAGCAGCAAAATGTAAAAAGCCGATGTCAGGAAGGGTGGTGTGAGAATAGCGAAGGTGCTGGGCTTATGTACACGGCCCCGAGTCCGAGGAGCTGCTCTTTGCAAAGCCCAGGAACCCTGAAAGGTAAGCTGCTCAAAATGCATTAATTTAATTTCTGTCATAAAGGAAGTATTTTATACATTAGGGCAGGAATTTTTCTCTGAACTGTGTAATCCTGGTGTCTTTAAAAAACAGACAAAATACCCTGAAAACATGAATATGGCATGTTTTTTACTGCAGAATACAGAAAATCCTGTTTGTCTATTTGCTAGCATGAAATTATCAGCTTGATTTAACTAAATAAAAAAGCGTGCAATTTATTCTTATAGTCTGGGAAACAAGAACTTGATCCTCAGCAGTGAGTATTTTCAGTACAAAGTCAACTTCCATGATAAAGAATCAGAAGTTTCATGTGTAAAAGAGTTATGTTTTGTCATTGACATCCTTTTTGAATCAGCCTTTTGAGAAGGATGAGGTGTGTGCTGGTAAAGCTCTGACTGTTTGTCCAAATCACTGTTTGATCAGTTTTATCAGCTTGGTGGCCTCAGTGTTCCCAGCTCGGGTCTCTCGCTGGCGTGTGGAGACATCTGCTGCCCAACTCTGAAAGTTGGCTTTGATCTGCTCGTGGAAGGCACTAGGGATAATGAAGCTGTTTTGTGCAGAGCAGTATTAATCTTTTTTCCCCTAAAGGTCAAGTCCAATGCAGCCTTTTCCGGAGATTCTCTATTTTTGTGGCTATAGCTATATAAAGTAATTGCAAGTGGTGTAGAAACTAACGATTTGTCTGGTATTTTCCACCATTAACTTCCAGCTTTGTGCTTGCAACTACTTAGTTTACACTGAGTTAGTGAAGTGCCCCAGATCATAACTGCATCTTCAGAGCTAGGTTTGTCTCAAACAACTGTTATGTTAGTGAGGGCTGCTGGAAACTTTGGTTCTCCTCTGATCACAGCAGTGAGTCTCAGGTCTCTTGACTGTAAAGAGGCTGGAGCACAAACTCACATGGTATGAAATTGCTATCTTTGGGGAAGGTGGTAATAACAGCTTGGATAGTAACCTCTTGGTGTTACCTGTGCAAGGTTGATTTGGCCCCGGGGTATGGGGAAGGACTTAGCCAACCCTTAGGGTCCCTATCTGCTCTCTCCTAGTTCTGTGTCATACAACCTTTGTGTTGCAGAAAGAAGAAGTGGAAGACAACACTGACGCGAACATGGAAGGGGCTCTGATAGCCCGGGACAGGGTTGGGGTGCAGGACTTTGTGCTTCTGGACTCCCACACCAGTGAGAATGCTTTCATGAACAACCTCCGCAAGCGGTACCAGGAGAACCTCATCTATGTAAGTACTGGTCACGTGGATTCATGTGGCCTGTGGCAGGTGAAATGTCCCTAAGCGTGGCCTTGCTGGTCAGATCTAGGAAGAACTGTGTATGTGTCTGTGTATCGAACAATAAACCTTGCTAGATGTCAGTAGTACCCAGCAGAGTGATCACCCAGTAGTAGTTTGTCTACTTTAACTAATGAAAATAATAGTCCTGGCTTGCTCTGAGTTGCCTTACACAGTTTCAAACAATATGTAGTAAATAGTGAGGGAATGGGAAAGTAAAACACTATCTTTGAAGGTGAGGCAGTGGTGAACACGGTGTCTGGCTTGTCTGGGAAGTGCTGGGTACCATTTTCTCAGCAGCCCCAGGGTTATACCTTGTCTTACAGCAGTGGCCAGTAGTATCTAAACATGTCCTTTGGCAAATGAGGACTCATGTTTGTATAACACTAGTGAAAAGAATTTAAAAGAAGGTAGAACAGGACATTTTGATGTGCTGAAAATGCTTACAAATAAGGGAAAATGTAGCGTGTCCCAAAATGTGTTATTTGATCACCTTTCACAGTCAAGAAGGAGTTTCCTCTGAACAGCTGTCTATGGAATAGCTGTCCTACTTGCCTTTCCTTCACAACAGCAGTTACTGGTCATTTCCAAAGATTTTTGTGGAACAGAGTTGGGATAGCAAATGCATTATTATGTTAACTTTAAGTAGGAAAAAAATCCATAAGCATCATGAGATATCAGAGCCTTGTATGTAACATGTAAGGTTCTAAGCTTGACATTTATTGTTCAACTCCACTCTTAACTGAGTAGATTTTGCAAGAAGTTTGCTGTTGTATTTAAAGTAGTGACACCTATGGAGTTTATTTGGTATGCTTTTTTTTTTCCTTCTCTCTTAACAAGTTCTGTACCATCTTTTCCGGTTGTTCTTGCATAATATTCTTGACTCCTCTTTTGGAAGCTGTCATTGTAGTGATGGAACAGGTTTCCCACCTGTATGCACTTTTTCTCCCTGCAGACATATATTGGCACCCTTCTTGTATCTGTCAACCCTTACAAAGAGCTGGATATCTACACAGTCACACAGATGCAGCTTTATCGAGGGGTAAACTTTTTTGAACTGCCACCTCATCTGTAAGTAGAACCCTTAGGATTTCAGTTTATATCAATAAATTGGGTTTTCTCTGTAATGCTGGGATATGTATCCACAGTGACTAGGTCTGGTGAATGCTGATATTATCTTCCTGTAGCTAAGGATATATTTGTCTCTGGCTTCTACCTGACTGTGAGAATAAAAGAGGAACAAAAGGGTTGCAGAAGTTGGTGTTGGGGAAACTGTAGGGGAAGAGTTACCTTGAAAATAACTGTCCAGGCTATTGCTCAGTGCATTCCCATTACACGTGGTCTAGTCATACCACTGCTTGACCATGTCCATGTGCCACTCAACATCTCTTCCTTTGGTTGTTCAAAACACTCTGATCATCTTCCCTTGTCCTCTGAGGCCCCGCATCACTGCAGGCTACCACAGGGCTAGCAGAGTGCTCACACACAGCTTCCACTTGGACTTCCCAGGAGGGGAAGAGACCTGAGCTTCTGAACTCTGAGCTGGATTTTTTTTTTTTTGGTGGTTGGAAGCTGTTGGGTGGAGGTTTGAGCAGGTTTTTCTTTTTCTCTATTTTTTTTTTCCTTAAGTGGCATATTGGTGAAGGCTCCGCTATTGGTTATCTTTGTCTCTATCAGCAGAATTTGAGAACTACTCTGGAATCAAAACTGACTCCTCTGCTCTGGAAGGGGGAATCCCTGCTGTGTATAAACTGTATTCACCAGGAATACACACAGCCTGTATAAATCCTACAGTGGGGGAAAAGAACAAGCCCCATCTGTCCCTCAAATACAGACTGGGTGTTTTTCCATGAGACCTTGAGTCAGTCTCATGTTTTGAGCTGTACCTTCCCATCATGTCCAATGCTTGTAATGTCAGACGAGGAGTAAGGAATTCTGAAAAGCCTTTGATACTCTACCCCTGTTGCCATTTCTAACGGATGCTTCTTGTGGTCCTTGTTCAGATATGCCATAGCTGACAACGCCTACCGGGTGATGTGCAGTGAGTACAACAACCACTTCATCCTCATCTCTGGGGAGAGCGGAGCTGGGAAGACAGAAGCATCCAAGAAGATCTTGCAGTATTATGCAGTAACCTGTCCAACTACGGAGCAGCTGCAGATCGTCCGTGATCGTCTGCTGCTTTCCAATCCTGTTCTGGAGGTAAAAACTAAATAAAGGTACAAATTCCCAAAGAATTGGTGTTGATGACCTCACTCCACACAACTTCGATGCAAGTCCACACACCTGCACCCAGGAATGGCCTCCTGTTTTACATGATTTTGTCCCTGCATACATAACATAAATCATATACATTTGGTGTCTTGGCAGCACAACCTCTGAAAGAATGCTTGGGATTTAACAACATTTAACGTTTAGAAATTAAACTTGGGTTTTATAGTGGGGAATAGCTGAAACCTGGGACTACAAGGAAACTGTGCACCATACAGCAGTTCCTTGTGGCTTCAGGTATAGGTCACAGAAGAAAGAATGATAGTTTGCTTAGCTGAATTCCACATTAAAGCTAGGGAAATACATTACTTTCTATTTCTTTAATCCCGCTAAATTCAGTAGGAGGACTCAGCTGATGCAGCAAGTCTTTGTGACTGGAATTTTGTCCTACTGCAGGTGTCAGGTTCTCAGTAAGATGACAAGTGACTTAATCTATCCGTTTATCCATAGGCTTTTGGAAACGCAAAAACTCTGCGTAATGACAACTCGAGTAGATTTGGGAAATACATGGATATCCAATTTGATTTTAAGGTGAGAACAAACTCAATGGACCGCTGTTAAAACAAGTTGTGTCGGCGAACCTCTTTGATGCTTCCCAGGCAGCACAGGATTTATTAAGGCTTACACTGCACTTTTCTGACCCTATTTTTACAGGCGTTGCATTTTGTGAGTAAAGTTACTAGTTATATGTCCTGAAAGCTTCCTACATCACTGGCAATACTGCCAGTGCTCAGTAGACAGCTAATATAGATTGTTATAAAGCACAAGTTGCACCAGACATACAGCAAACTCTTTAGATACGGCTTGTGCTGTTGTTGGATACTAACTCTTAAACACAAGATGGCAGATGAGTAACAGCAGAAAAGTGAATGTGCTTCTCCTGACACTGCTCCTTGTTCCTAGGTGTGGAGGAACAGCCACGACTATGATGTTTTTTATGTCTATTGGTGTTGATCTGACTGCTTTGTTCTGCCAGGGAGCTCCCGTAGGAGGGCACATCCTCAGCTACCTGATTGAGAAATCCCGAGTTGTCCATCAAAACCACGGAGAAAGGAATTTCCATATTTTCTACCAGTTATTAGAAGGTGGAGACAAGGATCTTCTTTGCTGGCTTGGGCTGGAGCGCAACCCCCAAAAGTACGCGTATCTCATCCAGGTCGGTGAGAGCTTGTCCCTCTGTCTGTATCTTGCACCCAGAATGGTAGGGATTGCAAATGCAGCTTTCCTCACGTACGAAGTGTGCTGCTCAGAGAACACACTGTGTCACGTTATAGTGAAACCCACGGGCAAGTTGGTTGCAAATATATTTGCCCTGAAGCTGTCGTACACTGTTCTACCCTGGGTGCTCTTGTAGCAGGAATTATTCTAGCTGTGATGGCCTAAGGATGCACATAAGTGGCTTATAAAGTATAATATCTCGTATTGAATCAGCTGATAATAGTTGTGGGGGCAGAAACAAGCTTTTGGGCAACATGACCCGGTGACAGCAAGGCCAGCAGAGCTTACTGCTGCCATCCTTACTGCTGCTGTGGGAGTGTAAACACTCTTAAGCAAGTGTCACCAAACGATTCGATGACCCTGGTCCCTCTGGTACAGTCAAGACATGTCTTGATTCATCAAGAAGAGTGGCCTGAGCTACTAAACAGCAGAGTAGTAACTGTCTGCAAGTTACACTTTGTATAAAGGCATCTCCTCTAAGGGCTCTGTATCAGAACCTGGTATAAAATGAGTTTCTAAGGATTTATGGACCTCATACAGAGGTCCATACACGTATGGTTATGCGCTCTACAGTTCACTTTGTGGTAGTGCACTCAGTTTCCTTTCTTCCTTAGTAGTGAAGAATGCTTGGGCAGAAGATAATATTACCATAAAAATGGAGGATGGCTGGAAGCTCAAACTCTTCACAAGACTTAGCCATTTTATAGTAGTCACTATCCAAGCTCAATGCTTTAAATTATCTGACAATTTAACTATAAGCTGAAAGATCTGATCAAATGAGCCACTTTGAGGATTAGCAGGGGTGATATAAACTTGCTAACTAGTTGCAGGCTGCGTCTATACAGGCTGAGGAAACTGGAAATGAAAGTAGCATGCCCATGTGCTATGTTTCTTGGTAATAAAATTGCTTTGCCAAGTAATTGTACTAATTTACCTTTCTTTTACTATACAGGGTCGATGTGCCAAAGTGTTTTCTATTAATGACAAAAACGACTGGAAAATAGTCCGCAAAGCTTTTTCTATCATTGACTTTACTGAAAAAGATACAGAGGTATGTATGTGAAAGGGACTGAGCCTACCAAAGGGAGCACACTGCTGTCTTTCCTTAAAAGCGATGGAAGCAGTCTTGCTTGGGAGAGGTGTTAAGGATGGGATAGGACATCATTTGGGGGCGATTGAGGGGGAAGAGGGTGGGTGAAGAGCTGTATCACTTGGCACATCATGATGGCAACTGGTGGCAGCACGTCTCTGAAGCAGGTTGTCTGACTCACCACCTTTGGCCCAGCCAACGTTCTGTTTATTAGCACGCGTAGGAAAGATTAGTACCATCTCGTGGAGCTGTGGGAACCTGTTTTCTAATGGTGTGTCTCTCGTTACTAGAATCTCTTTGGAATCGTTGCTAGTGTCCTGCACCTTGGGAACATTCAGTTTGAAGAAGATAGCAATGGGCATGCCATCATTCGCGACGGCACACAGATCAAATGGATTTCAAAGGTAACTTTTCTGAGATAATGTCAGTATTACAGGTGCTATTAAGAAAGCCTTGACGTTACTGTGGGGGTTTAAGGACAAACATATCTGTTCCTAAAAGCAGAATAATCACTATGTAAACACCCAGCTCATGTTATAAGCTGTCTGGAGTTGTAGGCCCCTTTTCTTTATAGCACATCTCTCTGAAACTTCCTTACTTATTGTTGCTCAAAGATGAGCGTGACTGGGGGGGTTATACCCTACTGATCACGCAATGCTGCTTATTTAAACAGTCTCCTGCTGGCCACACTCTGAGTCCAAGTATTTCCTTCTCTGCAGCTACTGGGTGTGCACTTGTCCATTCTGCAGGAAGCTCTCACCCATCGGAAGATCGAAGCCAGATCCGAAGAGGTACCGAGTAGTTCTCTGTGACCCCAGGCAGCTGGGAGCCACCCCAGCCAGTGGTGACTGATGAGGAGCTCTGTTCTTAGCAGTGTTACAGTAAAACCAGATCACACTCTCCTCCATATCACCTTTCTCTTCTAGCCTAAGATGTTAAATTAAAACTTATTCCCAGTATTAGAGGCTTACTGCTGAACGAGGTAGTATCTATTAAAAAAGCTAGGAAGAGGGACTTGCAGGCAGCCCTGTGTTTGAGCCAAACAGCTTCCTTCTGTTCCATCCCTGGAGTGCTTCCTGGGAAACTGGCTGCACAAACAGAGGAAAGCACTGGTAAAAAACATTCTTTGAGCACTTTGTACCAAGTTTAATAATAAAACTAAAAGGAAGTCAGAATACTTTCCCTGCTTGTCTAAATTAGTCCTCTCCAAAACGTAGTATCACAATCCTGCTGGCTTGTGGCTGTACACCAGCCTGAGGTGACACTGATGGTGAATAAAGTTGTAGGCAGCTACAGTTCAGGTAGGCTGAGCGCTGGGCTGTGATATAAAAGAACATGGCTCGTTCTCCAGCCACAGGTGTGAATTGTCTTTGCAGGAGTTTGACCAGCTGTGGTGTTTATCATCTCTGGCATGTCTCTATCTGTTTTTAGGTCCTGAGCCCTCTGAATGTGGATCTGGCATTCTATGCTCGGGATGCAGTAGCAAAGGCGATTTATGGACGAACTTTCACTTGGCTGGTCAACAAAATTAACGGCTCTCTAGCCAACAAGGTTGGTTTCTTGTCTAGTGTCTTCCTAGGCACTGAGTGCTCCTCACATGCTGAGCAGAGTTTCTCCAGTGAAGGCCCTACAGCACTCACCACCAAATATCTTGGTTGCTTGATAATTGATGTAGGGGAATGCTGCAGCATTGAGCTGGAAAACTCTTTAGTTGGGTGTGGAAGGTGGTGTGTTTAAGAATTTTAGCAGTTCGTTACCTGCTTTAAAGTGGCTGCTCCGTTAGCATGTGATATAAAGCTGTTGAAGAGAAAACTTAAAATTTAGGTGAAGGAAGCAACATGAAACATGCAAGGGAGAAGTGTGATCTGAAGCAGCATGTTACAGAGCAATGGTGTCTTCAACAGGATTCAACTCGGAAAACAGTTATCGGCCTGCTGGATATCTATGGATTTGAAGTGCTGGACACAAACAGGTAAGGGCTGTTCCTGAGGCTTGGGGTGATGTGTCCTTGTGCTGGTGGGGCCATGTGCTGAAGTCTTATGTGGCTTCTTGAGTGCAGTCTTATCGCAGTAAGGCAAGGTACAGGTGGCTGCCAAATCTGAGGGCACTGGGCTAACGGAAGCCCCTGGAGAAAGCTTCAGCTTGGGCTGCCTGCCTGGATTTGAGCCACTGGCACAACAGTGCAGGAGGAATGGGTGGCTTTGATCTCTATCAAAGTGGGCTGTCTGGCTGGAAAAAGGTAGTGGTAAACTGTAACAGTGGTGAAACTATCCATGCAATAAATAAAAAACTAATCCTCATTTAACCACTGTGAAGCTTTGAGCAGTTCTGCATTAATTACTGCAATGAGAAGCTCCAGCAGCTGTTGATTGAGATGACCTTGAAAGCAGAGCAGGAGGAGTATGAACTGGAAGGAATAGAGGTAATTTATTATATTCCCCCTCCCTTTTTTCTTTGTACTGCCATTACACTGAATACTTTTGATCATCAATGAAGATGGCATCCTGTTTTTTTTTTTTTCTTCTTTAGTTTGAATTGGTAAGGTCACAACACTGATCTTTACTGGGATTGGAACCTGGCTCCAAACAACTTAAAAATTTCAAGGCAAAGATCTTCCTCTAAAACTCTTCATCCTTTTTTTTTTTCTTTTATTTCCAGTGGGAACCAATTCCATATTTTAACAACAAGATCATCTGCGACCTGGTTGAGCAGAAGCATAAAGGAATAATCTCCATTCTGGTAAGAGTTTGTGCTACTTAAATTAAAATGCTTGCCTGTTCCCTGCTCTAATGGTCCATAATTGTATTTTTTCTTCTAATTATGTGAGGGATCTGCATTATCCAGAATGTAGACAAATAGATGTTGTAAACAAGGACCCAGAAGATTAAAGTAGAGGATCTGCTTGCTAGAGAGCTGTGGGTTTTAAAGGAATTGTGCTGCTTCCACAGCAACTCTGAGTGCTTGAGAAAGCAGACCTAGGCCACTCTCTCCACTTTTTGCCTGGAGACACGGAGAGATAGAAGGAAGGTACCTGCAGCAACCTGGCTGGCTTTAATCAGCAACAGGGAGGGGACCCAGCCTTCTTCTGAGTATCATTAGGAAGACTGCAGAGCACCAGGAGTACTTCTCCATGGCCACCTGAAGCCTTACAAGAGACCTCCAGGCTCTTGTCAAGATGAAAGAGGACAATTCATCCCATCTATCTGCTTACATGACTTTCTTGTTTTAATCTCTCACCCTTCAAAGGGGCTCGGATAGGAGAGGAAACCTAAGAGCTGCCTACCTCCTCCTGGTCTTCCTCTTGTTTCCTTGCCCTTTAGTTGTTACTGCTTCTAAAATACCGCTCTGAAGTTGTGCCTTCAGAGGGATGGCAGGAGAAATGGGAGAGACTGAATGCAGCTCTTTCCAGAGCTGTGAACAAGGAGCTTGTTCTGCAATGCTGTGTAATGCTTCTTGCTTTGAGAAGTGGGGAGAAGCTTGAGCACTCGAGCTACCATGATGATACTTTCTTGAATGCAAACCCTAGTAAGAAATCTAGTAATCTTCCTCTAGAGAGCTGTAGCCACACTTGAAGTTGCATTGTTCCATGACACTACTCTGACATGTCCACAAAGCCAAGAATTTTTATCACTTCATCACAGGAGACAGAAATTAGTACATCGTAATCCGGAGAAGGTGCTGCTGAAGCTCAGCATTAGCTTCACGTTGCAACGGGTTGCTCTTTCAAGCGGGGCTTGTTGTGTTTTTTTGGTCAAAAAAGGGTAATCTTTAAGCTTGTCTCCCCCCTCCAACTCTGCGATTCATCCAGACCGAGAGTCCTGCAGATCCTCCTGAATTTTGGTGTCTAATGATGTCATCTTTCTCACCGTTTTTGTTTACGTGAACTACAAATAATAAAAATAATAGACAGTTTGGAAGAAAAAGGCAGATCTGACTGGATTTATCTTGATACTTCTACTGAAAACAGATGAACGAAGGCTTAAATTTAACTGGGAAATTTTCTGTATAAAACAGAACTCACCTCAAATTGTATCCAAGCTCTTTGGTTTTGCATAATGAAGTTTGTAATATTTATGATCGAGGAGGGAGTAGTCTGTTCAGAGCAGCATTTGATGGAGTGCCTGCTGTTCCAGGATGAAGAATGCCTACGACCTGGGGAAGCGACTGATCTGAGCTTCTTGGAAAAGCTGGAAGAGAAAGTAGGAGATCATGCCCACTTCGTGACGTATGCATTTACACTCTGTATCCTATTGCAGATGAAACTCTTCCCATCTCTTACCCATAACACAGCATTGGGGAGGGAACAATTTTTGCTTTATACCAAAGAAAATCAAGCAGCCCATCCAGTGTCTAACGTTGAAATGTGCTGCACTGGTGGAGTATGTTCTAGGATATTGGGGAGGTGGTGGTTGTGGGGATTCCTGTCTCTTTACTAGTGTGATGCTGATCTTTTGAGTCTGATTTCATTCCACATTAAAATTGGGGACTAAAGATTAGATGGTTTTGGCCCATGGCTTTGGCCATGGGTGGCTTTGTCCCCCACTGACTCCAGGGGAGGCAGAAGATACTGTGAAGAGGAGCCTAATGCCCCAGGCTGTGGGGGGCACATGAATGTTTTTCATGAGTCTATCTGGGTATGTGAGAACTTTAGGTAGGAAGAGGGAAGAAACGTGGTCCTGCTCGTATCTCCCAGATGAGCAGTGTTTTGGTTTATACTCAATTTGTGTTATTTTCGGATGTGGTTTTGGTGGCAGATGAACGTGTTGGCGCTGGGCTGTTCTGGCAGTTCCCAGCAGACTCCTGCTGAAGGGCTTTGACAAGCCATCAATTCTGAGTCACGCTGTGGAATTGTCACCGTTTCTACAGCTCTGAAGTTCATCACAGCCAAGTGGAAAATTTGTAGCCAACTTCCTTGTCACCACAATGTGCCTTAATACTGTTCTGCCTGATTAAAAGCTTTAAATAGAAGTGCTAGAGCTACTTAAATGGGATCTGTACTTGGCGATACTCTTGGAAGGAAATTTTGATGTACTAATGTGCTGTTGTGACACACAACTCTGCTGCTAGTGACTGCTTACAAAGCTGAAACTTAAACTGTTAAGTTGCTCTTTTATTTTTTTTTTTCTTTTCCTTTTTTTTTTCCCCCAGGAGTCTTTGCTTTCTAAATTTTTCCTGCTATTCTTGAAAATTTCGATTTCTCCTTTGTATTTGGGTTCTTGTTCTAAGCCAAAATATCTTGAACAATCCTTCCCTCCCCACCCCATTTTCACTTTGAAATTGGGGAAGCTGGTGATCTTTTTCTCATGAAGGCAGTGAGAATGTGTTTAAATGAATGTTATAAGAGGAAATCTTAACAGTTCTGGAAAGGGTGGTCGTTGCCAAGTGGCAAGGATGGGTCACAGATATTTTGATGAGTTTGTGGTAACTGTCTCTTGTCAGCTTTTTCAGCTGACAGGGAATTTTGCTGTTAGCTGTTCCGAATGGACAGATAGATGATCATTCAATTATGGGCCATAACTGCGTAGTTAGAGCCATATTGATAGAACAGACATTAAATAGACTCCCAGCTCTCCTACGGCTGCTTTTTGTGCAGGTGACTTTTGACAAGCTAAGGAAGCCAATTTGCTGCTTTTTCTCTTGGTGTTTTTTTTTTTTCCCCCCCCCGCAGTCGCAAGCTTGCAGACCAGAAGACACGGAAATCGATTGACTGGGTGGATTTCCGCCTCCTTCACTATGCAGGAGAAGTCACTTACTGTGCTGTTGGTGAGTGTGAGCAACGTACCAGTCTAGAAGTTACCTGAGCTTTTGAGCCAATGTGGTAGATAATAGCTTGGTGTGAAGATGAAATAGAAAATATCTGCCCTCTGAAGGTACTAAAATCTTAAACATGAGTGCAGTGGATATAAATTGAGGATATAAATTTCCAGCTTTTGTAGCCTTCAGAAGGAATTAAACCTTGGGATGTTGTTTTATTTTTCTTCAGGATTTCTGGAGAAGAATAATGATCTCCTGTACAGAAACCTGAAAGAGGTAAGAACAAAAAAGGCTCCTAAGTTACCTTGCTTGAAGTAGAGATGTTTTGCAGGTGTATTTAATCTCTGTAGCAAACAACATGTATTTCTCCTTAGCAATGTTCTTTAGGCACCTCCATGTGTGTCCTTACAGCTGTGCTGCTTGAACTTAGAAGCATGACAGTAGGAAGAGCTGCCTGCTAAATAAGGCAGCTTTTCATTTACCCTGTTTCAGGTGCTGTGCAACTCAAAAAATGCCATCATTAGAGACTGCTTTTTACTGTCAGAGCTCGACAACAGGAGGAGACCAGAGACTGTGAGTTTCATCTTTAGTCTGAACTTTGAATATATAAACTCAGCTTCCCAAGTCTTGATTTAACCACTGATTGTATCCTTGGTCCTAAGTTCAGTGGTTTATTTTTCTTTTGCTGGTGTTACACCCCTGCTGGCGTCCTGGTAGTTGAACAGGGATGTCGCTGAGGCAGCAGCTACCAATGTGACATACCTTAATGTTGTTATTAATGCATTCTTCTAAAACGAGCCCTGTGCCCAGCATCCAACAGCAGTTAGCTTCTGAAGGGCTGCCTTGCGTGTCCAGCTACGTGGCAGGGGTTCAAATATTCCTGCTAAGCACAATGTCCAGGTAACTTATGATTTAACTGTGCTTCAATAGCTTTGTGCTACTAATGCATATGTCAGCCTTTTACTTAACAGTTTTAAGATGGGTGCAGGGAACAAGTTGACTTCAATTACTGCAGTGCTTGAGTTCCAAAGCTAACAAACTTCTTTCAATGTTGTCTTAGGTTGCAACCCAGTTCAAAAACAGTCTGATGAGCCTCATAGACATCCTGATGTCCAAGGAGCCTTCTTATGTCCGATGCATTAAACCAAATGACAACAAGGAGCCTGGTAAGTCATTGGGCTGAAGGCACAGTTGGGATAAAGGAGGGAGATTTTAGCTTGTAGCTAGGTACAGCAGATAAAATATATTTATATGTATTTTTTATATATATGTACACATCATACATAGGTTAAATATATATATATTTCTTGGTTAAGCTAGCAGCAAAGTCATCACCTTGGGTAGCTGGATTTGATCCCTTCCTTATCTGTCCCAATACACGAACAAGTGAGTTGAGCTTCCACAGCCAGTGTTTTCCAGTGACTACGTATGTCCTTACTACAGGGAAGTTTGATGATTATCTGATCCGACATCAGGTGAAATACCTGGGACTGATGGAGCACTTGCGGGTGAGACGAGCCGGCTTTGCGTATCGGCGGAAGTATGAGCTCTTCTTGCAAAGGTGAGCAGAGCTGTTCTGCCATCAGGCAGATGAACCTGCCCTCTCATGAGGGCTTCAGAGCAAGGTTTACTTAAATATCAAGTCCCGGTGATACGAGGTGTCAGCAGACAGGTGGTTTTTTGTCTGTATGCACTTTGATCTGCTTTGGCATCTTCTGCCTTGAATAAAGCAGTGGGAAATTGGGGGGGAGAGTTTCAGGAAGGAGTTCCTGAAATGTGAAGTCATTTGTTTTGATGTCTTACTGATCTTTCAGGTATAAATCCCTCTGTCCAGCTACCTGGCCACATTGGCATGGCCCAGCAGCTGAGGGTGTGGAGAGGCTCATCAAGCACATTGGTTACAAGCCTGAGGAATACAAATTAGGAAGGTAAATTTCTTTTCTCTGGCTGTGATTTCTGCTGGTCAGCTGCATGGTGCTTGCCATATTTGATCCTCTGTCTGTGACTGCCCTTCCCAGAGAGCTGCAAGACCTGGTGGTATGAACTGATCCCTTTAGCTGGGCTCTTGCTTGACCATGTGAACCGGGTGGACCTGCCTGTGTCTGCAAACCTGATGGATTCTGATTTGTGATTTAGTTAAAACAGGCCAAAGTAAGCTCACCCTGAAGGCATACAGTGCACAGGAGCAAGGAGACAGATAAAAAGCCTGGATGCATAAATTTCCTCTTTATTTTCCCCTTCCTGTTTCCATGGAAGCTTGAGTACAGCTGAGTTTCTTCAATCTCTGGATTAGGGGAGATGGGCTGCCTTGCTTCAGCTCCACGTCTCCCTGCTTGCTTGGCCACAGGCAACTTGCCTGTGTTCAGCTTGGGTTTTTTTCTTAACTGTCCTTTGTAACCACTCCTGAATCACGACCATGTCCTCTCTGCCAGAGCGTGGAGCAGGGCAGGGCTCTCTAATGTCATCTTCAACCTGTAGATGTCAGAATCCATGAATTAATGTCTAATATATGATCTAAGACAGGGAAACCTGTTTTCCCTGGGTTTCAGCTGCCTATCCTGAGCTCCACAGCTGGGAAACCTGCAGGGATCCCAGCGCTGAGAATTACGAGTTGTATAAAGGCAAAAGTCTCCACACTGCACCTTCCAGGGCACCTGGGACCTTGTGCAGTAACTGGTGTTTTGCTTCTGTCCCTCTCCCTGCTGCCCTTTCCCAAGTCCTTTGCACCCTCTCGGGACGTGCTAGGTAGACAAAGGAAGAGAGGTTATGGAAGGAGATGTAACTTGTTAGTGTTACAGCCAGCTGGAGGACTCTGAGCCTGGTTAGGGCAGCCAAAACCATGGCTCACTGTGAATAAGCTGTTCATGGTCTCTTTTTCAGAACCAAAATATTCATTCGGTTCCCAAAGACCCTGTTTGCTACTGAAGATGCGTTTGAATTCAGAAAGCACCTGTTGGGTATGGTTCCAGTTCCCTTTGTCTATCTATAGACTAAGAAGCAGAGCCTGGGTGAACTGTGTTTCTGGGCTCCAGGTTCGTGCAGCAGATGCACCATGGTGAGAGCTGAGCCCCCTGGTCTGTGTTGCTTGGGAGAGTCCAAGGAAAACTTCATAATCTTTTCCAGGGTGGGGAGAAATCATGAGCTATATTGCTTGAGTTCTAGATGTGTATCTCCTTTAGAGCTCCTCACTCCTAGTAACTATTCATCCATGTCTGTTTCCCCTGGAATTGAGAGATACCACCTGTCTCATCTTAGTGGTAACTGTTTGGGGCTGCCTAAAGGCATGTTTGCCTGTGCAGGCAACTTTTGGTCCCGTTGGTGTTTTAGCACCTTTGTTCCTTGGTGATTGTACAGACCCTCCTGTGCCTTGGCATGTGGTGTCTGACTGCTGGGAGCACGGCTCCTGGATGCTCTGATCCTGTAGATATGAGCAATGTCTCTGCTGCTTTTTTTTTTTTTCCAGTTTCAAGACTACAGGCCAAATACAAAGGATGCCTTGGAAAGAGAGCATATGAGAAGAAGAGAGCAGCAGGTACGAGGTCTGGGATTGAGGAGTGTCTTAGGGCTGTGCTTTGCAATAGGAGCTGTAGCTTTAGGAGGTCACAAATCCATGTTGCTGCAGACATCACCTGCAGGGCTGTGGATGTTGGGCTCAGATGCAGGTGACAGTGGTATGAAGAGTGTTCACAGAGGTCTGTTTATCTCCTCACACCGTGTGCTGCTTCTGGTGTCACCCAGGCATCCAGGAGCAGCTCTGTGCGGCGGCAGCACCCTCTGCTGTGTGTGTGGGGGTGTTCTGGGGCGTACAGAGGGCATTGCTCATTAACTGCTGGGGTAACAAACCCTCTTAGCACAGTGGACGAGCTGATCAATGCTGCTGCAGGCTCAAAGGCCAGCTTTCTGAGATGAGCTGCTGGCTCTGTGCAGTATGTCACTGCCTTGCTGTTGAGCTCTACAGTGCAGGTAGTGCTGGATCAGTTATTACAGAGAAGAAAATGTTCTAAACTTCTTACTCTAAAGATCAGCTGATTGGAAGAGCTACAAAAGAGCCAGTTATTGCTTCTGCTATATGAATTTAAAGGCTAGTATGGTGCAGGATCTCTGATACTAATACAAGGACTTGATTAATTCTTGCAGCTATCAAGCTGGAGGCTTGCTGGCGAGGAGCACTGGCACGGAAGGAGGCCAAGAAGAGGACGTGGGCGGTTCAGACTGTCAGGAAGTAACTATCACTGTGTGGTGGTCGTGGGAAGGGTTGTGGGTCACAGTGTGGTGATGATCTCTGGACAATGAGTCCAGAGTACTGGACAGGGATTCAAAACCATCCATTTCACACCCATTTCTAAGCTATCTGTCATTAGGTGAACAGTTGCTGGGTGGGGTTGACCAGAAATGCCCGTCACCTCTTCAGGAATTCTGACTTACACCAATTTCTGTTGTTCTGCCAGTTTAGTTTGGTACAAGGGATCTCCAAACCAATCCTTTCTGAGCCTGCCTATTCTCTTCATACATGGTCCTCCCTCTCCACTCCCCTTAAGCCCAGCTCCTGAATACTGCATCAGAAGTAGTGCTGATCTTCCTTTTTAACTCCAAAGCACAGGTTTTGGTCAACAAATCTTAAGAAAAGACTTAATTTTTGGAATATTATAAAGCTTAAGATTTCCATTGCTGTAATGTGGATGACAGTGTACCTGAGTTAACATCAGTGATTTGTTAGCCCGTTGTGTGCCTTCTGTGATTTGCCTTTCATTTCCACTGATTTCTGAACGTAACATGTAAGTTCTGGTTTGGATATTTTTTCTGTAGATTCATAAATGGCTTCATCAATCGGAAGAAACCCCTTTGTCCAGAGAACATTGAATTTGTGCGACTTGTGCAGTACAAATACTTCATGAAGCTCAGAGACCATGTTCCAAAAAATGTCTTGGACAAGAGCTGGCTTCAACCCCCTTCCATCCTGGAAGAGGTAAGGGTTGCTGCAGGCCCTGGGAGAGGTGAAGATGGCTTCTGTTCTAGGGTCATAGCTGTACACACTTCATGCAGGAAAAGAGCAGTGACCTCCTGCTGGCTTGTCCTCTGGTCAGACACGATGGCAGAGCCTGTGGAAGACCCTGGGACCCTCTGTATTTGGGGGAGGATGGGAGTGGGAGAACTGTGCTGTTTAAGTTTCCAAGGGAAAGGAGGCAGATCAGTGCTTTTGTTTCAAGGACCAGAAAGGAAGATGCTCTGACAGAAAAGTGAACTCATGAGCCCTATTAAAGACAAAATTGATCCCGTAATGTTTTAAGCACAGATAGACCTGTGGCCTTTCATCTTGTTTGGGCCTTAGCAGCACAGGTAACCTCAGCACATGAATTGGACGAACTCTGATTGCTTCCAGTAGAACTCTCATTTAGAAACAGCTGCTGACACTTCTTGTGGCCCCTTTGATCCTGCTCATAGCCTGGTTCATGACCAGACCAGGTCACTTCCGTGCCATTGGTGGCTAGTGCTTGGTGGGTGAGGTGGGTCCAGTAGATTAGAAAGCTCAGATGGAAGGTACGGTGAAGAGCAACGCTAACGGTACACAGCCTGTGCAATGCTGCAGTCTTGTCTGGGGGTGACAGATGGAGTTTGCTGCTTTTACTAACTCTAGTAATGACTCAGCTGCTTGGTGTTGCTCATCCTTCAGCTGCTGCTGAGCATTAACCCTTCTCTGGTAGCAAAGCTCTTTGGCACGTGGGGCTTTAGGCTGGGGAAGCTCAAATGAGTTGTGACTAGATGTTTAAAAAAGAGCTTGTCCCAGGCAAGTATTTGTAAGGGCTGCAGCAGGAGTTGTTTACACAACCTCACTATTTATTTTCTTTTCTTAATGTAGACATCTGAGATGCTACAGAAAATCTGTATTAGGAACCTGGTGAGGAAGTACTGTCGAGGTGTTACTGCTGAGAGGAAAGTGCAGGTAACTGATATGTGGAATACAAATGTGTGAGTTAAAAACACGCTCTGTGTGTGTGATACCTGCTTCTGTGAACTGTCTGAACCACAGACTACACTTTCTCACACACCACTGCACTTCTTATGAATAGGTTAGATCCATAAATAAGAAAAGATCTGTAAGACTGTTCAGTCCCTACTATCCCTTTCTGTGGTGTAATACAGGAATAATCTAAAGATGGTGAAAGAAATGCTGGGTAGATATTGCATGAGTACAAGGTTGATGCTGTGTAGTAGCGATGCCCAAGTTGTAACTGCTGATGTTACTGATGGAGAAACTCTAAGAGAGTAAATGCTTTTTCCTTCTCAAAACAGTTGCAGCAAAAAGTGGTAACAAGTGCTGTTTTCAGAGGGAAGAAGGAGGGCTACCTGCAGAGCATAAACCAGCCTTTCATGGATACCCGACTAAGTGAGTACATGCCAAACCCCTGAAGGACTCGGCCACGTGCTCCTTGCTCAGGAAAAGTCTGTTTGACAAAACAGACACAGTTTCTAAGGGAAATTCCCATCTGGCAGAAGCAGTGTCACCTCCTGCCTTTGGGCCCTACCGTTTAAGTTCCCTTCCTCTGTTGTGTCTAGTGATACTAAACAGATTAATCTGTCAGACTTTGCTCTCAAACCGGGGGTACCTGGAATCCCTCTTGGGACAGAGAGCCATAAATCCAAGCACAATTCCCTGTGGGCTGGGCTGGATCAGAATCCAACCTCACTGTGCTGGGAGCACATAACACCTCACTGTGTTATGGGAAGCTCCCAGGGAGCTTCAGCTGGAGCTCTGTGCAGAAGGAAAAATGCTGTGGATGGTTCTCAGCTTGAGTCCTTCTGTACCAGGGCCTGAACCAAGAGAACAGCCCGTAACCCCCAGTGTGAATTACTTGTCAGGCAGGAAGAATGACTGAAAGGGGTTTAGGAGTAGCTGGAAGTGAACACCTTCAGTTTAGAAAGGAGTGTACTGAGGGGATGAGGACTAATGGGATGAAGACAATTAATGCAGCTCTCTCGTGTTTTGCTGGTGGGAGTGGTGGCCATCTGTTGCCTACACTCAGTTTATCTTTCTGGTTTGCTCCTCAGAAGAGAATGATATAAACCCCAGAGTACTGCAGCTCATCCAGGGTGAGAAGATCAAGGTAAGGGAAGGACAGCTGGAGCCCAGCAGCCCTTGGACCAGCTGGGTTGGAGTCCTGGAGCTAGCTGGTCATACAAATTGAGTGATTTGTGACACCTGAGGCTGTCTTGCTTGTCTGCGTGGGCAGGCAAACTGATGAATACCAGTGTAGCGAGTATTTCATTGCTTTTAAATTGGAGACAGGTCTCAACATGCACCTAGACAAAAATAATTTAAGATTCCTTTTAATAAAAGCTTAAAAAGCATCACTAGCCCTGTTTGGCCTGTAATGAACAGAAGTGCAAGGGTGTGCACTGCACTTCCATGGTTATGGCATAGAGGGCACAGGTAAACCATCTTTCTGGAAGCATGACTCTGCTTTGAGTCTGAATTTCCAAGTGTAAAGAAAGGGGGTGGTTGTGAGCAGGAGCTGCTGGGAGCTGGGGTGTGCGGTGCTGCTCCTGACGGCGCTGCTCCCGGTGCAGGACCCTGCCATAGGGAGAAATGCTGATACCAACCTCCTTCTTTCCAGTACGTGACCCCCGTGATAAAATACGACAGGAATGGGTTCAAAGCACGGGACCGGCTGCTTGTTCTCACCCAGTCCTCGGCCTACGTGGTGGAAATGGCCAAGATCAAGCAGAAAATAGACTACGCCACTCTGAAAGGTAAAGGTGGGAAGTCAGTGTGGGGCCTCCCTTTCTGCCAGTGACACTGAGGGTGGAAAGATGAACGACTGAAGCTTGGTCTTTCAAAGATATTTGAAGCAATGATCTACCCAAGAACACTTTTTCCTGGGGGGGGTGGATAAAGGGTCTGTGTGTCAGCATGCAGTTTCTTGAAGTATAGATTATGAGTAAGAGGACACAGCTCTTCGAAATACTTAGATGCAGGAGGACATCACTTTCTGCTGAAATAGAGGGAAGGGAAAAATCCCCCTCTTCTACTCCACTTTGTAGGTAATTTTTAATCCTACCATTGTCTGAACTACAGTCCAGGGGTAGAATATTTACTTTCTCCCTCCTGCCTTGCCAAAACAAAGGCAGCATGGAAAGGTAGGGAGCAAACAGCTAATGCACTGTGTTTAAATAACCACTGTTGGAAATGTGGTAGGGACAAGTGGGTGACAGAGAAAGTGATCTTCAGAAGGTATTTTGCAAACTGGGAAGATGATGCTGGTGTTGTGGAACTGTCTTTGGTAGTCTTTCCGCTAATTCTTGGATTTCTTTTGAAGGCATTTCCACCAGTAACCTGAGTGATGGGATTGTAGTCATTCATGTTCCTGAGGACAACAAACAGAAGGTAGAAAATTGAAATGTAGCTCCTGTGAGCTTGTGGTTAGAAGTAAGGTCTTGTAGCTGACAACTCTAATATTTTTGTATTATTTTTTTCGCTATAAATCCTAATAGTCCCTGGAAAGGATGTGTAACAAACCAAACTTGTACATGACTCTTGTAACTGCTGTGTTGTTATCGGTCCCTTCTGCACAGCAGTCACTCCTGTAGCATTGCACAGAATCACAGAATGATATGGGGTTGGAAGGGACCTCTGGAGATCATCTAGTCCAACTCCCTGCCAGAGCAGGTCCACCCAGAGCAGGTTGCACAGGAACGTGTCCAGGCGGGTTTGAATGTCTCCAGAGGAGACTCCACCACCTCCCTGGGCAGCCTGTTCCAGGGCTCTGCCACCCTCAAAGTGAAGAAGTTCCTCCTCATGTTTAGATGGAATTTCTTATGCTCAAGTTTGTGCCCATTTCCTCTTGTCCTGTCCCTGGGCACCGCTGAAAAAAGACTGGCTCCATCATCTTGACACCCACCCTTTAAGTATTTATAGGCATTAATCAGATCCATTAATCAGACTTCTCTTCCCTAGACTAAAAAGACCCAAGTCCCTCAGTCTTTTGTCAATAGAGAGACATTCTAGACCCCTCATCATCTTTGTAGCCCTCTGCTGTCCCCTCTCCAACAGTCCCCTGTCCTTCTTGAACTGGGGAGCCCAGAACTGGACCCACTGCTCCAGATGGGGCCTCCCCAGGGCAGAGCAGAGGGGCAGGATGACCTCCCTCGACCGGCTGGTCACACTCTTCCTGATGCACCCCTGGATGCCATTGGCCTTCTTGGCCACCAGGGCACATTAGGAAGGAGTTTCTCCGAATACACCACTGCTGGATGGTTCATGTGCTGGGATGATGCCAGATGACTTTATACCTCTCTTATTTTTTACTTTTTTTTTTTTTCTTTCCAGGGAGATGTGATACTTCAATGTGAGCACGTCTTTGAGACGGTCACTAAACTCTGCATGCTGGCCAATAAGCAAAACCTCGTTAAAGTTGTGAAGGGAAGGTAAGGAGGGAAGTTGAATGGGTAGTTTTCTGTGGGCTGCATTTAATGGAAGAACCTGCTTCAAAAACCTTTAGGCCTGGACTATCCGGGTCAAAACTCTTAACATCACCCCAGCAGACAGTGTCCTCAGCTGGTGAGGTCTGTTGCAGTAACACGGTGGTTTCCATGGCTTGCTCACAGGTGCAGGGGGAACAAGGCGGGATGTGCTGGAACAAGAAAATTATGTAAAAATCATTACAATCATTTCCCACGCTTGTTTCCATGATGGCTGCAGCTGCACCTTGCTGGATGTGCTGCTCTGCTTTAAGATCTGCCCATGACCCATCTGCCTTAAAACCCCGAGTCCTTTATAGGTGACTGTACTTGGAAAAAAAAGTGTTTTTTAAGGCTTCTGCTGCGGTGACCTGGGCTGTGAGGTTGTGGGTTTAGGGGTTTCACAGCAGATCTCATTAGCATCAGTGCTGAGGAAAGCTTGCTGGGCTGAGCCTGTGGGTCACATCAGGATAAATGCTCCTCTCCCTAAAAGATTCAGAAAGCTCTGAAAATGTGATTGCTGAGCACAGGAACCTTCCCAGTCACGCCACCAAGCTAATGGCAGGTGGATGCAGTCTGTCTCTCAAATCTCTACGTAAATTGGAACTGGCATGTGAAACCTGTGCTTCTGCTCCAGCTTTTCTCTCTGGCCTTTGCATTTCAATTGTAATTAGATTCTGTGTGTTCAGTGGTTTTTCTCCAGGTCAGATCTGCTTATCTTCTAGTGCTTAATTGCACCAGGAAAATTCAAATGCCCGGACCAGGCAGGCATCCTCCATTCATCAAACCCTTCTGGGTTGTATGGTATAATGCAATTGTTTAGGAAATTTACCTAAGCTGGAGGGCTCTGATCTTCTAATCTAACGAGATTTGCCAAGGGAACAAAAATAAAGGGGGCTTAGAGTAAAGCCTATTGCGAGGGAAGCATCTCCTGAGTAATTCTGTCTCTATTTGCAGTCTTCAGTTCCGCATTGGCTCTGGGAAGGAAGGGACGATGGTGTTTACCGTTGGGCAGGAGCCTCAGGTCTTCAAAGCCAAAAATGGACAACTCACAGTGGTAAGGCTTCATCCACGCACCAGGAATATGACTCATGCTTTCTCCTTTGATGCACAGCCCCTGCAGAAAGCACAGCTAAGTTCTAGCAAGGGCTCTTTGTATGAGCTCAGGGGGACTCAATTCCTCTTACAGGGCAGGGAAATGCATAATATAATTACCCAGTCAGTATCTACCGACACAGGGTAATACATAATCATAGAATGGTTAGAATTGGAAGGGACCTTAAAGCACATCCAGTGCCACCCCCTGCCCTGGGCAGGGACACCTCCCACCAGACCAGGTTGCTCCAAGCCCCCTCCAACCTGGCCTTGAACCCCTCCAGGGATGGGGCAGCCACAGCTTCTCTGGGCAACCTGCGCCGATGTCTCACCACCCTCACAGTAAAGAATTTTTTTCTAGTATCTAATCTAATCTAAATCTCCCCTCTTTCAATTTAAAACTATAATAGATGGTCATAGCTGTGTTGGGAGTTGCAGCTATGTACCTTCCACATGAACTGTCACAGCTGCTTACTCTCTTAAGCTGGTGTGGGGACAGGGAGTGAGGTTCTTTCCTGGCTTGGTTACTTAGAGAATCTGGCCTAAGCCCAAATCCAACACCTTCAAACTTCACCCCAGTCTTCCTTTCTCTACCTCTTGTGGCCTCCTTCAACCAAGTTGCTTCTGAAATGGGTTAGGGGATGGAGGGAAAGCATTTCTTGTCACCCAAGCAGGTTCTCTGAGAAGGAAGGATCTGCCTGACCCAGTGGCAGCCTCTGCAGGGGAGAATGAATTCTGGCTCTGGGTGTAGCTATGGAAAATGGGGGAGCTTTGCTCCTGGTCAGGCAGGGAGGTGCTGAACCTGCTGTTTATCAGCTCCTGGCCATAAGACAGTAAACGGCAGGACTGGCTGGAGGAACCAGGAAAAGACGTGGGTCTTTGCTGCTTCACTGGTGAGCTGAATGCGTTTGGTACTTCAGCTCCAAGGGAGAATTCCATGCTGAGGTGTAACGCCCTCAGGCTCTGGTTACCTCTCCTCGCAGCCTGGAGATGAAGGAAGTTGAAAAAGAAACAATACAACCTCTTTTCCCCACAGAGAGGGCACCTCAAGGAAATAATATTTGTACTTAATGATTCCTTCCTTTTCTTGTCCCAGGTGTCAACCCAGGCAAGGTCTTGATGAGAAACAGCTCCTGTTCCTGGTCACCGTCGTGTTTAGGAGCAGAAAGGAGCCTGCAGGATGAGACCAGCGCTCACGCCTCCCCGGGAATCTTTGATGCCATAGGGCTGCTGTGATTTGAGAGTTTGCTTGCATCTTTTAGGCTCTTTTTTTATAGCTTAAAACTATTCAACTCTAGTTAAATAAATCCCATTATGTTGCTGTAACATTCCAGTGAGCATAGATGCTCATTACATGGTCACGTGGAAATGGTTAAACCAAAAGTTGCAGTTCCATCCATAAAACATCTGTTTCTGTGCACTCAGTCAGAGCTGAGAGCTCTGACCAGCCAGGAGGGATTAAGATAGAAGCAAAAAGGCTTCTCTGGCTGTACTTTGAGTCACACCTCACCAAAGAACTGCATCAAGTGCAGATCAATGAAGTTTAACTTACCTTTTTTTAAAGGTAAAGCCTTTAAAACTAGCAGCAAGTTCTTCAGCAGGAGGAGAGATGGTTAAAAGCAGCAGCAGAGCTGGTGCTGGTGCTTTTGTTGGTGCATCAGCACATGAAGCTGCTCGTGGGGAAATCTCAGGGGGCTGCTTTTTTTGTCTACTCTGACTGGGGGGGAGATCTTTGCTTTTAGAGGCAGACTGTGTTCTCCCTGCATGGTGCAGTGGAAGCAAAACCATAAAAGATGACCAAAATGCCTCCTCTTCACGAGGGATGTGCTGGCCTGGTACAATCCAGAAGAAAGCAGTCTCCTGCTGCTGAAGAACCTTCATCTCCATCCACAGAGCTGAGACGCTGCTCACTCCAGAGTGTGGTAGGCATCACTATTCCCTTGGGGGGTATCGGGGCAGCTACAAGGGGAGAGGGTGGGAGACAGTCTCTGCTCGTAGTCCTTACTCTGCTGCCTCACGTTGAGGCAAACTCGTGCAGCCCCTGTGCCAGCTTGCCTTGGCTCGGTTGAAATACAGCCTGGAGATCCCTGACTTTGAGTCCCAGGGTCTGCAGGGTCCCCAGAGCCACGTGGGTACAGCCTCTGCCACCAGTGGTGCTGGGAGGTAAAACAACCTGGGGAGAGGATGATGTCTGGTGTTCCTTCCTCAAAGGTCCTTCCAGCTCCATGGACCACAAAGACAGCATGCTTCAAACACATAATAAAGTGACTCACATGTAAATATGAAATATCTTCTAATTTATTGTGTTATATTTAAAAAAAAAAACCAAACAAGTACATATTGCAAACATCAACCATACACTGAAATCCAGCTTAAGCTTTTTTTGTGTGCATAAGTATAAAGGGGGAGGGAATGATTGTATAGAACAGATGAATTTGCTGCTCTTGCCCTATGGACCAACTCCGTTAAGACGAAAGGTTCTACCTCCCCTTTGCTCTAAGGTAAAACGGGAGCCGGGAGCCTTCCACCAGGTGGAGCCCAGGGCGGGATCCAAAACCTGCCTTGTGGAAACACGGGAGGGACTGCTTTGGTCCTACAGCTGCACTGACAGAGGTGGGAGCAAATTCCCCTCCAGGAGACTCATGCCAGGGGCTGGTGGTCGCTCTTGCCTCTGCTGTGTGGCTCTAACTGTCTTACAAGCTGCAGCTCTTACTCCAGCTCTTCTGCATGATGCCAATGGACAAAATCACGTCCACAAGATTTTAAGTCAGCTCCACTCTGCTGTACTGTCACCATTAGAGGCTGTTGTGGGGCACAGGGAATGGGAGCAGACAGGTTTGTGCCCCCCCTGTTCACAGATAACCTCAAGAGCTGCTTGTGCCCGGGAGGGCTGCCCTGTGCCCCGTCCTCACCTGAAACCCCCAGAGGCAAAACCATTTACAGTAAAAAGGCTCAAGAGCTGAGAGCATTTGTGCAATGGCATTAACAAAGTCTCTCTGCACAGACCAAGGACAAGTGGGCAGTAGGTAAAGGACAGTCCAAGGTGACAGTGACAAAACTTCACAAGCACAGCAGGCAGAGGGTTAAGTCAGGAGTGTGTTAAGGCAGAGTCTGTCCACAAATGCAGTAACAAAACTGAAACTTACTCAAACTCTGGGGCAGTGACTTACTAAACCAATAGCTATAGAAACTGCTGTACAAAGACTAAAAATAATCACCCCCTGGGTTGGTTGTGTTTTTTTTTTTTTCAGAACTTAGTTTGCAAAACTTGAAAGAGGAAATCCTGAAGCCAGTTAAGAATCTATTTACAGAGCCGTTAATCACATAGATGTGATCTGTCAGGTGCTTAGCACTGGTGTCACCACATGCCACCTCCTGGAGCTGAACTGAGGTGACTGGGTGTTTGTCTGGGTGGCTGGAGCCTCCCCAGGGAGCTCAGCCCAGCGAGGATGAAGATGGCCTGTCCCTCCTGCCTCCCAGGAGAGAGCCAGCACTCTGAATGAATGAATGCAGCGAGCAGGGCTTGCTGCAGGACTGTTGGTGTATTCTACAGCAATGGGCCACTGACAGCCAGCAGGAGCACAGCGGGACCACCGAGACAGGGGAGTCAGACTGATTGGCTTCGCACGGCGCAGAGTCGAGACCCCTTCGAGGGCAGTCGGTCTGTTACAGCCACCCAGAAACACATCAACAGCCCAGGAACACACCAGTAAGTGTCAAAGTACACAGCGCTGAAGGAACACAGCAATCCAGAGGACTTTCCTTCCCTGCTCCCCAGCTTATCACACAAGGAAGGTAAGAAGGGAGAGGCACTGGGGCCTTCACAACAACCATCTGCACTATGGCCATCTACACACCCCAGGTGTGCTGCAAACACACGTAAACACAGCTTAAAACAGGTAACCATTAGGGTGTAGCTGAAGCTGCCAAACTACAGTATAACTGACAGAGCTGTTACTGTTGAGCTCTTACTTATAAATCAGTAGCTGAAGAAGAAAGAGGAGACAGGTACAAGATCTGGACACCAGCTGTCTGGAACTCAGAAAAGTCTTTGGTTACTAGAAGGATGACCTCAGCCTAACGTTGGAATCACTTTAGCTTTACTTGATGATCCGAAATTGTACCACTGAGCAAACACTTGGTGCTTAATTTAGCCTCTACAGACAAGCTATCCATGGTTTGGGACATAACTGCTCTTTGAAACAGGAGCGTTGGAGGAACGCAGCTGGTGATGCTGACAACACCTTTGGTTTTGAATTTGTTATCATGCCATTAACAGCCCTGAGGCAGGAGGAGGAGGAGGAATCCTCGCAGCAGGAAGTCGGGCAGAGACAAATACCCACCTCACTGAGGAACACGGAGGGCTGCTGCCCTGTGTGAGATGTCTGGCCATCAAGGCCAGCGCTGGATATTCCAGATGAAGGGTCAAGAACCTCTAAAGATACCAAAGTTCTCTGGTATCTGCCAAGGTGCCAGCCTGGTTCTCAGTTTAAGACTTCCTCCATGGGGTTTTCCTCCCCCTCAGGATTTGTTACATTAACCATTACAGCCGTGGCTCTGCTCATTACCCCTTAGCATCCAGTCCTACTGAATAATACACGATCCTCCACTATAATTATTACTTGACTCCACAACAGGCAACAAGAGACGAGGAGGTAGATAAAATATTCATTTATAATAGAAAAGTACTCTGAGAAAACTAGACTAGAGAGACCTTCTCTACGCAACATTTTAGCTCTGCCCTTTCACACACAGCTGCCATTTCTGAAAAGACTTGGAATATGCTCAGGATAAAGTCAAACAAGGAATAAGTGCCTCTGGGCCGCTGTCTACTCCTCTTCCTCATGGTACTCGCGTTGCCCTCGCTCAAAGCAAGATGATGCTCCTGTATCAGTTACAGAACTGAACTACGGCTGCTGGCCTCCTGCTGACACCAGCCTGGCACCGAGTGTTTGAACCCGGTGACGACCACAAAGCCGAGCTTCCTGACCCAAGAGCTGATGGAAATCAACTCTCCAGCTGAGACCTGGGCTCTGGCCAAAGCTCAAAGCGCTCACTGGTACCAACACCACCCGAAGGAAAAGCAGTCACATATACAATTTGCTCCCAATCCTCCTTTTGGAGGAATTTTAACATCTTCCACCCTTGATCCGCACGGATAAAGCAGGGGTGGGTCTCCACAGCTCAGTGCTGGAGGAGTTTCACTGAACCCTTCAGGGAACAGGTCCCAAGAGCTGCAGGGAGCCACAGCCAGCTGAGCCCAAGCAGCTCCCCCTGCTCCCTCTGCCCCCCAGCACTACAGGAATCGTGTCAGCACGTGTCACTTGTCCTTCCAGGAGTCACTGAGGCACTCCTGAGCTACCAACCCTGTCACCTACAGACCTGGGAGAAAGGGAGCTCTGCAGCAGCTCCGGTGTGTTTAAATCACTACGTTTCTCTCACGCCTGAAGGTCCAGGAGATGGGGTCACCGAGTGCCAGGGGGGAAGGTGTGTGGCTGACTGACCTTTTTTTGTTTTGTGGGTTTTTTTGTTTTGTTTTTAAAGTGCAGGATAATAACTAAAGCCAAAGGAAGCCAGCCCTCTTCCTCTCTAGCCACAAAACAGCAAAGACAAGAGTGCTAAAAATTCAGGGCATTTCTCCAGCTGCTCAGTAAATCCTTACAGTATCTAGCATATGCCCAGCAACCTTATTTATTCTTGTCCTAGAACTACCGCATTTAAATATCCCGAATAACCTAGTTTGTTACAAAAAAGTAATTTACAGACTTTGTTGGACAGAAGTTAAACCACCTGGTCCTCTGCTGCAGATGATCCGTGGGACGAAGGGCAGCACCTTCTGGACAGAGCTGCGCAGCCTGCGGCCGTCGGTCACTGATGCAGGTGGGCCCTGTCATCCGGACGTTTGATGTGAATTCTCCGCACGCGCTCGATGCGCTCTCGCTCCTCGTCTTCCTCTAAGTGGTGGGAGCGGCCAGCGGCCCCTCCTGTGGCTTCCAAGAGAGCGTTGTCGGGTCCCCTCCCGTCCTGGGACTCGTACAGCAGAATGTTCAGTGTCTCCTCGTAAATGCGGGCTTCTGGGAACTCCACCTGCGCCCCCGGGAGAAAGAAAGTCACTCTCACCTACTCCAGGCACTGCAGGCACCAGGTTACCTCACCTCTAATTCTGGTTTAAAATTTCTTAACTGCTCTCTAGCCACAGAAATGCTTCTCGCACAATGGTTTCTGTTTTATTATTTGCTTTCAGCTTTTGAGACCCAGCAACCAGGGTGGTTTTATTCAGAACCAGCCTGCCCACAGGGCATACTCAGACAGATTTCTCCTGGGAAAGAGACATTCCCACAGACAAGGAAGGCATTGACATTGTTCAGCAGGACCTGTCTTTACACGGGGATGTAACCCAAACTTGGTTCAGCGAGAAAGTTGGGCTAAAGGTATGAGGAAGTTTGGCTAAAGGTAAAGAACTGGACTAAACTTGCATCACGGACTATCGCGACTGCCCTGTGTGCAGTGCCACAGCCAAGTCCCTGCCCCACCGAACCCACAGGATGAGCTCCCCTGTGCTGCTCCCAATTCAAACAGCATTGATTATTCTATAGCAATACCCAAATAATGAAAGGAGTATTTAAAAAGGAACAGAAGTCAGGATGCCAGTCTGACAGCAGCCGGGCTCACGGCTGGAAGCTTTCAGGGGTTTGCTCGTACCTTGGTCTGTTTCTTCTCAGTAGCATAAACGATGGAAGTGCAGCAGACTTCGGCAATCTTCCGCCCCTGCCCGTAAAAAGACCAGCAGCAGATCTCATCTCCAATCACGTCTTTTATAAAGAGGACTCTCCCATTAAACCTCAAGGACAGCTTATCAAACAGCTCGATGTTCTTCAGCATGTTGTCGTCAGAGTTGCTGCGAGAGGCGAAGGGAGGCAGCGGTCACGGCAGGGTCACCAGGAGAGCACAGGGAAGGGAAGGGGGTTCAGGCAGTGAGCGTTTACAGCCCCGTACACCCGGGTTCTTGTGACTTACTGTGTCTCTACCAAGGTAGTGTTTAGTTGGTACCCAGGGCCGCAGTGGGTAACTCATGTGACTAGTACAAGCAGGAAAACCTGCTGCTGCAGAAGCAGTAATACTGGGATAATACATCAACAGTACTGGGATAATACATCAACAGTACTGGGATAATACATCAACAGTACTGGGAATAATACTCTCCAAGGCCATTTCAGTTGTGTACCAAATTCTATCACCCAAAGGAAACCATTCCTAAGCTCAAGCTCTGCACCAGCCTGATGGAAACAGCCTTATGTCATAAAACACATACAGGAAAGGGGGGCAAGGTCCCAGACTTGACGATTTTACTGCTTATTGAGAACACTGCACCATGGACCTGTTGGAACAGGTCCAGCAGATGGCCACAAAAATGCTCAGAGGGTTGGAGCCCCTCTGCTGTGAGGACAGGCTGAGGGAGCTGGGGGGGTTCTGCCTGGAGAAGAGAAGGCTCCAGGGAGACCTTAAAATGACCTTCCAGTACCTGAAGGGGGCAACAGGAGAGATGAGGAGGGACTCTTGATCAGGGAGTGGAGCGATAGGATGAGGGGGAACAGTTTAAAAAACTGAAAGAGGGGAGATTTAGATGAGATACTAGAAATAAATTCTTTACTGTGAGGGTGGTGAGGCACTGGAACAGGTTGCCCAGAGAAGCTGTGGCTGCCCCATCCCTGGAGGGGTTCAAGGCCAGGTTGGAAGGGGCTTGGAGCAACCTGGTGTGGCAGGAGGTGTCCCTGCCCAGGGCAGGGGGGTTGGAACTTGATGATCTTTAAGGTCCCTTCCAACTCTAACCATTCTATGACTCTATGAAAGGCTTCCTGTATTCAACTAATGGCCAGGTGGCTCTGCCAGCTGCACCCAAGTGTAAAAGGAACTCCTCTGCCACAGAAATAGCACACGCTGAGCCTTCCACTGATGACAGTAGGCTCCCTTCTGAATCAAGTTTGAAATTAATTGGGAAAAAAAATTGAGTGCGTGCGAACACCAATCTCTCAGTGGTTCTGAGTGAAGAAAAAGCAAATGCTTATCATGGATTTTAATCTATGAAAAACTTCAAAGAAGTCCAGCTGAAGTCACTTACCTGGTGTAGGAATATTTGTTGTTGCTTCTGTTGTACAGCAACTTCACTGCTGGCTGTAAGAAACAAACCACAGATGAGTTACAGGAAGCACGGTACGAGCTGGAAGCTCAGCTCAGCCCAAGACCCCACAACAGAGGAGCCACAATATGACACGACACCGTCGGGCCCAAGCCCAGTGGGAATTTGTTGTTGCTGCAAAACTGTTACACATGGGCTGGCCATGGGGCTGCAGCCCCTTTTTACCCCTTCTGTGAGTAAATCACAATCTATTCTTACCCGTTCTCTGCCTTTTTGCCGAGGTTAATCACTATCACCAGCACCCTCCCCTCTACCTGCCAGCGAGCAGCCTCCCAGAAAGAGGAGTCACTGATTCACTTCAGCTAAAGAAAGCGTCTGTCATTAATAATCAGAGTGGACAAATAAATGAAAGATCCAATAGCCCTGAGGATCTGCTTGATACCACCTACACCCTCTATTTTAAGACCTCATGTGAAGAAATAAACAGCCAGGCCCAGCCTGAGCACATTTGACTTTTAATTCAGAAAAGAATGTTTAGTCTGCTGTAGATTTTCAGTGCTTTGCAGCTCAACAGTTGAACTATGTGTACTTTAGGGTAAACCCATTGTTGCAAACTAAAGAATTTTCTAAAGAATACTTGGTCAAGCTCCCACATGAGCCCGTGGCTGCCCCCTCCCAACCCCCGGCACAGCCCGGCCTCTCTCACCTTGTTAGAAGTGGCTATAAGTTTTTGCTCTTCTTTGGAAGATGTGATGACGGGTACCTTGCAGAACGGTTCATACGCATCTTTGTTCTGCTGAAACAAAAGTCAAACAGCAGCTGAATGTAAATGGGCCTTGGGGCACACTCCTAGTAACTGGGAAGTAGCTGCATATTCTGTGCTGAAGAGATACAAGTTCTGAGTGGAATCTGTCCTACTGAGTGGCTGCTTGTGGTCCATGCTCTGAACCAGGCTGGCACTCCAGCGACAGGGCAGCGTCCCCCTGGGACCACCCGAGAGACTCGTTTCTGCTCTCTGTCACTGCAAACACAGGGACTCGATGTCGTGTACCTATTTACACGGCAGGATGTGGAATGTGGCTTCACTCAAAGAGTAACAATGGCTTCAAACCTCACATGAGCACCTCAGAGACTCCCAGCAGCCCGTGGCTACAAGGAGCTGCTCTGGTCTGGCTAAAGGACCTACCCCATTCTGGTCAATGCTGGAAGTATTAACTTTTATCTCAGAGCTCGTGCTGATGATGGACAAGAGGTAACGGGCACAAACTTGAGCATAAGAAGTTCCATTTTAACATGAGGAGGAACTTCTTTGAGAGTGGCAGAGCCTGGAACAGGCTGCCCAGGGAGGTGGAGGAGTCTCCATCTCTGGAGACATTCAAAACCCACCTGGACATGTTCCTGTGCAACCTGCTCTGGGTGGACCTGCTCTAGCAGGGGGGTTGGACTAGATGATCTCCAGAGGTCCCTTCCAACCCCACATCACTCTGTGATGAGTCATTTCACCCTGGAAGCAGCAGAGAATACTGCAGAGGAGCCAGGCTGCTGTTCCCTGCAGGCTCCCAGGAGTCGGCGAAGGGAAACTGAGCAACAGTTTATCCCTGCCTGTAACTGGGGAGTGCTAAATGTTGAGAACGACTCAGTACATTTTTCTGGATGCGACCAGACTCCAGCAGATCAATGACATGAAGTATTTCAATTTCCTCCCAGGCTCACAAAGACACCAAGTGGAAGCCAGCAGAAAATCTTGCTCTGCCCAGATGCTGCTTCCCACACAGAGCAGCCTCTTCTTTTTGACCCCTCATTGCAGCCAGAGGGACCGGACTCCTCCTCAGCCCTGCGACCTACCTGCAAGGCTGCCTGGCACTCGTCCACCAGCCCCTGGACCAGGTAGTACTTTGCTTCAGCCAACAACTCTTCTATCTCCCTGCGGCTCTCGGGGAGCGGCACCGCCCCGTCCCGCAGGTAGTTCAGTATTGTCCCAAAATGTTTTCCACAGCGGTCGATGAGGATCCAGCCTGGGGACAGAGGGAGAGCACAGTACAGAAGAAGGGGAGGTAAACCTGGCAAAAGGCCTCGACATGGGTCTGGGACTGCTGTACCAAGCAGGCTCCTGCCAAGGGAGACTAACTCCAGTTCCTTGCTCGAGCTGGCGAGCAGAGCAGCAGAAAGCACAGGGAATTTATCGTCTCCCTCTGCATTTCAAGTGCAGAGTCCAGGGCAGTAAGGCAGGAAGCTCACTTGTTTCTCAGAGTTACCCAGTTATTGACAAACGATTAACTGAAAAAGAGGAATGAATACTTCTCATTTTCAAACCAACCAGCTCTGTTCTCCCTCTGCTCCCGAAGCCTTGACATATTATTTTCTTGCCTTCTATCTTAGGGCCCTGTTACACATACACGTGGCTGTTTCTTACAGACAGCTCACTGGAGCCAACCAGACTTGACCATCTAAAGGTTGCTGCACCTGAACACAACATGGGGACCCACCATGATCCACCATGTCCAGTCAATGTGCAAAAAGGTTGGCATGAGAAAGGCAGCACAGACTTTGGCAGTGTCATGGCCATGACAGGACGAGGGCTAAAGGTTTTAAGCTGAAAGAGGGGAGATTTAGATTAGCTATTAGGAAGAAATTCTTTGCTATGAGGGTGGTGAGGCACTGGAACAGGTTGCTCAGAGAAGCTGTGGCTGCCCCATCCCTGGAGGGGTTCAAGGCCAGGTTGGAGGGGGCTTGGAGCAACCTGGTGTGGTGGGAGGTGTCCCTGCCCAGGGCAGGGGGTTGGAACTGGATGGTCTTTAAGGTCCCTTCCAACCCAAACCATTCTATGATTCTATTCTATGAAACATTGTTTCACCCTCTACTTTCCCAAAGTGCATTAATTTGGTAGAACAAAGTCTTAAACTGCTGAAAGACAAGACGTGACAGCACGTGTAAGCAGAATGTGACGTACAGCCCCTGCCCTGGAGCTCCATGATGTCAGTCCACCATGGACTGACAGCGGTGTGAAGGAAAGCAAACAAGAGCTACAACCGGAACGCTCTCCTGTCAGCTGGCAATCACAGCATTCCCTGCTTCACCTCTTCTTCCCAGTCCCTTGCCTGAATCCAGCCGGACCCTGAGAAACGTTAGGCAACGTGGAAGCTCGAGTTTCCATAAATGAACAGATGGCCACTCTTACGGGCTGCAGCTCAGGAATGCAGCGAGGAAACGCTTGTGGGGAAGGAGTCATATTTTGGACAAATAAGGAAAGTAGGTTAAAGCAGACCCTGTATGTTCTGCATGAATGGAATTACTAGTAAAGTCTGAACATTTGGTTCAATTTGGAAAGCGAACACAGCCCTTTCATGCTGTTCTGTGGAAAACCCAGACACTCTCCAGCCGTTTACTGCAGGCTTTCCATCTCCCTCGTTACCCTGCTGTCTACATAAAACACAATGTGTGCTCCCAATTGTAATTTTACCAACTGTAAAAACAAACAAGAAAGCTGGAGGCAGAAGAACTAGAGACAGAGAAATCAAAGAACAAAAGACTGATCCAGGCTAATGAATACAGTATATACCTAACCAACCAGAGCAGAAAAGAGCCCATTTGTCAGTGCAGAGGTATGTACAGCAAGATCTCCTGTCTTAAAGAGAAGTGGGAGCACAAGACATGGTGGTAAACAAGGAAATCCATATTCCACAAAGGACAGAGTTTACTGGAGTACACCAAGGTGCAGGGAGGTAAAGGGCAGGCCGGGAGCAGAATGATGATCCCCAAACTTCTTTGTTACCCTCTCTGCTGCGATTCCCTCTGTAGGCTGCAAAAATCTGCTTAACTTTCTGTTTACAGATGGCGAAACCCAAGCCGAATTGCTCATTTTCATGTGGAGAGGGAGGTGGGGGGGGGGCTGAGAAAATATTTGGAGCAGCATTGCAAAATACAAGTGACTGCTAAAACAGCTTTCAAAAACCCGTCTGTTTTACCCAAACAGCCAAGTGAGATGACTCACAGGAAAACGACCCTGCTGCCACTCAGTCACGGCTGTGCAGAGCCCAAGAAGTGGGTTTCAGCTATAGCCTTTCAAAGCCATTTTTTAATTGCAGTGTCCCGTGATCCATTTACTGAGGTAGGAATACATAATCCATGAACTGCACGCACACACATTAGACTTTCAGGAAATTAATCTTTTGTTTTACAAGCAGTCTCAGGGACAGCATCCAAACACTCAAACGAAGCCAGGCTACGTTTTCGGACCAAGCCTTGACAGATGAAATAGTAGCCTGACACTGCAGACTGCCCCATGTCTCACGAGCAGCTGAACAAAAATCATGCATCTCAATCAACTGGTTAAAAGAGGTGGGGAGTGAGGGCAAAAAAGAAACAAACCACAAATCAGACTGCAGAAAAGAAAATTGGAAACAGATGGATGCACCTGGAAAGCTCACATCCTTCTATCTGCTCATTATCATCAAAATCAAATTTTCAAAATGTGCCGATTTGCTACAGTTCGTGAACAATTTCTAAGCCAAAAATAATCATCTGCCACCCACCGCCAGAGAACTCCAGCCTTTTCTCCCCCTGCCTGACCAGCAGCGCGGTGCAATTGTTAAGCTTTGGGAAGGAGCTGGGGAGATGGTGCCGGGGTCAGAAGAATGCGCCGAAACAAAGAGGAGGGCTCCCCTTGTGCATGGCACATTCCACGGACTGTTTAAAAACTTGACTCCTTCCAGTTTCTCCCCAAGCCTGGCTTCTTTTCCGAAGAAACACATTGTTTTGTGCCAGATTTTGGGTGTGACCAATTAGCAGCATTTTGAAGAATTTCAGATAAAAAGAGTTTCCTTTAACAGCTCTAATGCCATTGTCCCAGTTTCCAGCATCAGGCCAGGCGAGGGGAGATAAAGCAAGAGCTACTGCAATGGGAGTGTCTCGGTTACAACATACAGGAAGTATCAAATTCCTATTAAAACACAAACTGGCTAAATGGAACAATCCCACACAGACACTGTGGGATTCACGGCAAAATAAACTCATGATTTTATGTCTCAAGCATGATATTTTAGCAGATTAAACTCCGGTTACCTTCATATTAGCAATAATATTGTCAGCTGCTGCTCTCCAGCATAAAGAACCTGGTGTTACACGGCCTCTGAGCCCTGGGAACAGGACGTACCAGCGCCGCCGCGGTACCTGCCCAGGACGCCCGGAGGAAGCGCCGAGACCATGCCGGGGGGGGCTTCCAAAATTAATGTGGAATTTCCGATTCATTTCCAAACCGACGGACTTGAGAAGCCTCAAATTATCAAATTTTATACAACACAGAGCAGCTTTGGGGAGGGACGGAAGGATACTTTTGGAGCGGTCTGAATTTTAGCAGCAAGGGGAGAGGGTCTTCAATGAACTAGTTCACAACCAGAACACCCCTCCAGTCTTCCCAGTAAGGGTGCCGATTCCCATTTGA
Organism: Tringa tobata; assembly: GCA_033628505.1. Classification (NCBI taxonomy): domain Eukaryota; kingdom Metazoa; phylum Chordata; class Aves; order Charadriiformes; family Scolopacidae; genus Tringa; species Tringa tobata. The sequence continues at coordinate 54,762 of JAHREE010000467.1, read as the reverse complement.
TGTTTTTTTTTATTTCAATTCGACCCATTGGCTGCCTTTTTTATGCAACCTGCACAGACCCATGAGAGGGAGCCCAGAGCCCCCTTTGATCTGGAGCCCGCAAACCACAGCACCAATGTTACTGGTTTACAGTAGCTGGAACTTGCAAAAGGCAGGGTGTAACACCCAGAACAACGCAGGTTTTCCCCCCCAGGTAAATATAAGGGCTTCTGGATAAAACAGGAATATTCAGATAATTAGGCTGTATTTTTGACAGTTTTTTTCCTCCAAATCCACTTCCTCCTATCTTAAGAAAGCTTATCACAAGAGCCCAACTAAATCCCTCACTTGTTCCACATGACCTCTAAATACACACTATTCTAAAGCACTCAAAACCAAGTCCAGCTCATCTAACCACGTACTACATTTTCTATGCTTTCAGCAAGTTCAAACAACAATTTCAAATAATTAACTAGTCACAATAAAGGTATTTCGAACCCTTAGGCTCAGCGATTGTCGTGGTTTGGGCAGTAGCTGTTGTTAAAGATGAGGTCTCCCAGTCTATAAACACAGTTACGGGAAAAACGTCAGCGCGTAAATAGAAAGTTGTGCTTCCAGTTCAACTCTGTGGCACTCCCACAAGGTGAGAACACTCATAAAACCATGCTACCAGCTGCAGTTATCACAAACACATTTTAGATGGATTATTAATTTAAACAGAAATGTTTTCAAGAATCTCAGCAGAAGATAAAATCAACGTATCTCGTAAGAAAGGGAAGTATTTGAGCGCTGCTCCTTTAGAAGACTGTAGTTTGACATCTTGCACGTTCCTTCTTCCCAGACACTTCTAACACAGTATTTGCTGGCTTTCTCCTTTTATTGTTAGTAATACCACAGCAAATTTTCTCAAAAATTTACAGCTGGTTTTGTTTTAGTGAAGCCAACAATCAATACTCTCACAAGAGAATAGTTTCAATTAAAATAAATCAGCTTTTAGCTCCTAACTCCCCCCCCAATCTTCAGAGCAAATTTTAGACTTGAATTTGAGATGAGGGAACAAGATGACGGAACTGACTTCTGACCTTCAAAGTAAACACGCAAGTCCTGACTCATAGTTGACTATCTCCACCATTTTCCATAGGCTTTAGTATTAGTTTTTGAAAAGAACCATAGTCTGTGCTATCCAGGCCTGACAGCTGCCTCAGGGACTCATTACTGTCCTTTGTGTTGTTTAGACAACTATTCAAGTCCTATGTGTCTTTTGTTCCACGCCTTTTCTCAGTCATATAAGCTATGAGTTTTACCACTAATAAGACGTAGAAATATCTGGGCCTATGACCAGATGTTCCTCTCTGCTCTCTAATATTTTTTGTCCGATGCCAAATTTCTCCAATTTTTCTGACTTTTTTTTTTTTCCACTGAAGAGGAAGGACGCCGGCGCAAGGGACGCGGGGAGCTGCCCCTTACCTTCGCTGTCCGTGAGGACCTCCATTCGGCCACTGAACATGGCCTTGAGCATGGTGTCCTGTTTGGTCAGGGTCTGCATGGTGGTGTAGTAGAGGGCACCGCCAACGTTCAGCTTGACATACTTGGAGCTGGGACTCGTCCCTTTGAAGGAGGTAGTGCGAGTGGCA
>JAHREE010000467.1:18464-48884 GCA_033628505.1 Tringa tobata | reverse complement strand
CCTCCCCATCTCTCCTGTAGGCCCCTTCAGGTATTGGAAGGCCATGAGAAGGTCTCCCCGGAGCCTTCTTTTCTCCAGGCTTGAACAACTCCCGACTCTCTCGGCCCATTTGTTCTGCTTCCTCTTCTCTCCCCCTTCCAGCATTGAGTCCGTCCCTTGCTGGGCTGAGGACTAGGCTGTGCTCCTTTCATCGCTCTTTCTGGACACCGCTCAGTTTGGATAACCACAGCAGCCAATTCTGTAGCTCGGAATGGCTTTATAACTTGAAATCATGTGACAAATACAGCTGGACTGAAATAATAATTAAAGAGTTCTGGATGTGATTGCCAGGTTCTGCCGAGAGCTGTGATGGTTGGGAGTTTGGAACACACTGCTGCACTCACTAGCATTAAGCTCTTCTAGCTGAACCCCAACTTTTTTTTGCTTTTCCTGACTTCAGCCCGTGCTGTTGAGGGAAGCAGGTTAGCAGAGAAGACTGAGACATTCCTCCTGTTGATGAGCACTGGGTTCAGGGAGGGAACTCCTCTGCATAGTTCTGGTATGATGTGTAGATGCTCTCTGGGCAGGAGCCATCGACACTGTCTCTAGGGAATATGTTTGGAACATTTGTTGTTTTGATATGGAGGTATCTTGCTCCCTCTGCTGAGCTGTTCCTAGTGCTCTTCCAGAATAGCCCTTCCTGTAGTTAGAACTAATGCCGCCTTTTTCTTTCTTTCTTTTTCTTTTTTTTTTTTTTTTTTCCCCCCAGAGATTTGAAAAGCTGTGCCGGTGTATTCTGAATAGTATGGATGTTGAGAATGAACCCAAGGTCAGCAGGGTGGATTTTTTCTTTTTAAGTTTGGGGATGGGAGGGTTGTTTGGGGTTTGTTTGGTTGGTTTTTTTAATTCTACATGTGGAGATTTAGGTTCATGATATTTGACATTTAGCTTTCAAAAGCCACTGGACACTGCTGAGATTCCATGGTGAATGTTTGGACGAGACTTTTAGTATTCCTCTTTCCTGTATACAGCTAGAGGAGTTAGAGGGCAATTTCTTTCTGTGGTGGGTGAATGACTCGTGAACTCTGGGGAGAGAAATAACTTGGTTCCACTGCTGGGTTCAGCAGGGCACTGAGGAGGTGGTTTTGTTACGGAGCTTCGTGGTGTATTTTGCCAGTCTGTAGCACAACTACTAATGGCTGCTCCCCTTCGTATCCTGCCTTTCTCAGGTGTGGTACGTGTCCCTGGCGCTCTCCAAGGATCTCACACTCTTATGGATCAAACAGATCAAAGACATTTTGTGGTTTTGCTGTGAATTTCTCAAGCAGCTTAAGGTAAGAAACACTTTCTTTGTGTTCTGTCTCCCCGCATTTAACAGTTCTGTAGTTTGGGCACGAAGCTAATTTGATTTATTAACATTGGTGGTTGTTATCACAGCCTGACATCTTACAAGACTCCAGACTGGTCAATTTGCACCTCACGATGCTTGTCACCTTCACAGACACTTCTACGTGGAAAATCCTTCGGGGAAAAGGTTGGTGCATCCAATTCAATACTTGAAGCTACTTATCTGGGACTTGCTATTAAAATCTATGGAATGCTGTTTCTGTATCCTGTCTTTTCCCTGTGCTTACTGCAAAGATTCATTACACTTCTGTGCTTGCACACAGCATAGATTGGGTAGTGAGGATTCCCTCGGGATTAGATAGGCTTTTGCCCTTGGAACAGTAACGGTTATGTTTTATAATGCTCCAAAATCTCACACACAAGAAGTGTTCAGAGAATAATGGAATATGATTTAAGCTCTAGGGTTTTGTAGGAAGTAGACATAGAAAGATAGACAAAGATCATAAGAAAATCTGAGTCTTACACCTTAAACAAGATTTGATGTGAAATGCTGCTAAAATGATGGTTTTACATATAAGGGCAAGGACTTTGGGCAAGAAGGGCTTATGAAATGACAGACTGTTTTATGGGGCGTAAGGAAGTGCAGAGTGGAGCCGTGATGGTGATTTAGTAACATCAATGTTTTAACCCGGAAGGTGAAACCCTGAGGCCTGCCATGAACCACATCTGTGCAAACATCATGGGACATCTAAATCAGAAGGGATTTTATTCTGTGCTGCAGGTCAGTCTTCAGCTGATACAGTTATGTCTTCTCTTTAGTCGAAACAAGCTCCAGTTCTGTGCTGTGCTCCTTGTTCTGAGGAAGCTTTTGTGATCTCTGTGGCGATGTCTTGGAGAGAAGCTGGTTGTGGAGCACTGGTGTTTTCTATGTGGTTGTATTTTTCTTCAAAGCAGTAAAACAGAGTCCAAATACACCATCTCCTTTTTGTCGCTGTTGCTGAATCCAAATCCTACTCAATCGTCTCCTAATGAGATGGACAGAAAGGACTCTTGACTATTTTTCCAAACTTTGCTGCTGCCATTTTGTACGTATTTGATTTGTTTACTGTTCTGTACGGGAAAGGAACTGATGTGATTTTTCTTGATCTTTTAAATGAAGATGATATTACCAGGCAGCTCTGAGCCCTGCCTGTTCATTTTAAAACGCCTGGGAACTGTCTGAGTGCATGTCCTAGAGAAATAAGCACTGTAGAGTGTCTGATTTGATTGCGGTTTCTCTGTTATGCCATTATTAATCTGAAGCCCTTCTAGTTCTGCCAAGTGACTTGTGGTAACTGGTTTTTAGGTTGCTTTGGTGTTGTTCTTTCTCTCTGCTCTGAAAATAAACATAAGATCTTTCAGGAGTAACCATAATATCTTTCTGAGTACTGCAGGGGTTTTGGGTGGGTTTTGTTTTGTTTTTTAATTCCAGATTTTGCTAACTAATGGCTTGGCAAGATCCAGACCTTCCTTGTCCAAAGGCTCTTTGACTGCCATCTTCTCTCTCGCATTGCGGTAAGGTGTCAGAGCTGCTTGGGATGATACGCAGCCAAATGTGTATTTATTGTAGGTTTTTTTTTGAAGATTTCTCGTTCTGCCAATCTCTTTGTGCCACTGAGAGTTTCACCCTGATGAAGGAAGCTGCTTTAGGCAAATACCTCATTTTTCTGATCCGTTTTCAGATCAGAATGCTCTTAAGTCAGTAATTAGTGTTAGTATGAGCTTAGACTTCAGAGGGCAGTTCCAGTTCAGAGTAGGCACCTGTGTCTCTTTTCTGTTGAACCCTCAGAAAGGGGTTGGAGTTCTCTAGACAAGTTTGGTTGTGCCTCCTTACTATGAACTGCTGATGCAGATGTTCTGTTACTCAATTATCAGGGGCAAAGTTTGTCCCCAAAACAGAAGCTGGGTGCAGATTTTTCTAATGGTTCAGTCTGCTCTCTTATAAATAAGAAAAGTACGTTGTTACCCTGCCCTCACCTCTGCAGACCCCATGAGTTTTCACTTTGGAAATCTGCAGCCACCAATGAGTGTTCTTTTAAGACTTCAGTTGTTAATTGTTAATCCCTTCTGTAGCTGTACCATCCCAGTGATGTTCGGTAGAGTAGTAGTGATTGTCCTTGAATGTCACTTAACATTTCCTAAGGAAAACAACCATTTAATCACTGACTTTATGGTAGTGGGGAGAGGAGGAATTTAGGAGATGAACCATGTAACACAGTCCGCTGGGTGGTGTGGATCTGTTTGGCTTATATTTCTTTGAGTCATAAGCAATTTTGTGAACTTGCTGTGATAACAGACATGTAAGTGAAGAAGTTCTTTTTCCAGTGATGTTTCTCATGTCAGCTACCAGTTCTGAATGGGTCAGTTAAAGGCTGCATCATACTTTGCGAGGTTGGGTTCCTTGCACTGAAGTTGTTATTCTCTCTGTAGCCCCGTGGTTGCTGCGCAGTTTTCAGACAATCTGTTGAGGTCGTTTCTGATCCATATCATGTCTGTGCCTGCTATAATGACTCATCTTGCTACTCTAACACCTGAGGTAAGTGGGTGATGTAGTAGTACCAAAAATCTGCTGAATATCACATAAGGCCACTTGTTATTCCATTTTTTCAGCTCTTGGAACAGAGCATTGGTGTTTCAAATCTCTGTTGTGAAAGCATTTGATTCTTACACGCTCTGCATACTTTGGGTTTCTAATATCACATACAGTATTAACACCAGTGGGATGATGGGCTGAACTGCCCTAAACTAATTAAATAAATAAAATAAAAATAAAAGTGTATGTGACACACAGCTTGAAATTTTATACATCCTTATTCCTACATTTGTGTAACCATAGACAGAGCCAAAGCAAAAATCAGGCCGTTGCGTGGCAAAGGATCTGTGATGGTAGCTAGTAAGCTGTCCACTAATTAATTTAATTTGACAGCTCCTCTGTGTAGCTTGGTGCAGACAGGCAAGTTTGGTGCCAAATGGGCATTCTGTGTTCTTGCAGACAGACAGTTGCAAAGGTCTGTCTATGTCTAGAACATGGCCTATTCGCCTGCAAGGGGTTTTATTTCCTAGACCAGCTTCCTGTTCAGTGCAAGTCTCTACTTGCTGCTTTATTTTGGAAAGAAAAAACAATGCAGAATTGCTGCTGGCAGACGAGATGTGGTGGTTCCATGTGGCACTTCTCAGCCTCACTGGCATTTAAATTCTGTCTTTCAGCGTCTGGTGGTGGTAGAATCTCATGATCTCTTCCGCAAGTTCATCCTGTATTTAAGTCGCGAAGCCCAATGCCGGGACGTCTGTGTGTGCCTGGAAGGGAGTCACACTCTTTGTTTGTTGGGTAAACACCTGTAACACTTTTTTTTCTTCTTCTTTTTTTTTTTTACTCTGCTTGGAAGAATCTTGAGTCATCTTTCTCCAACTCATCCTTTTTTTTAATCCTTATTTAGATATATTTTTGGGATATTGCAAATATGTTTTAAGGCCCTTGCAAATGGAGGAAGGGTCAGAGACTTGCTCTTGTGTGCATGTCATCATGTGTAAACCATGAAGTATTATCTCCACCAGCTTTTCACTTGGAATCTGAGAAAGTCTTGCCGTGTAGCAGACTTGAATCAAACTTCCCTGAATGGCTGTGCTCCTGGAATATTTAAGTTCACATTATTGTAAAAATAACAAGAGGAACAGTTGAAACTCGGGAGTAACCATGGCTCATTGTAGCTTATAGTACTTTGTAGAAGGTGTTGGTGGGATACAGACCAGAAGGCTGCAGGAGGATGACAAAGTGACACACCACCTTAGTGACTGATGTGTGCTGGGAATGGCTTGCTGCAGGGTGGCCTCTAATAGTCATTATTCACTGAAATCCTCTCCTGGGCTTGAAAAGGGGTGTGAGTTCATTTCACGTATTGTGTCTGTGCAGCATCTGTTCCTCTTTTAAGTCTTGCTGTTCTGGTCGTTCCACCAGGTAACCTTGTCTACTTGGGCTCCTTGAATGATAAAGTTCTTGAGGAGGAGACAGCTCATTTTGTGGGTGTGCTCATCCACATGCTCTCCTACTGCCAGAAGTACGTTTCACAAAAGAAATCCAACCTCACCCACTGGCATCCCGTTCTAGGCTGGTTTTCACAGACTGTGGATTATGGGTAAGTGGGGAGGACTAATGGTGATAGATGATTAAGCCTCTCTTTTTAATTTTTTTCCCTTCTTTTTTTTAATGCTGGTCATTAGTTACTGCAATGTGGTGTATGTTTTGAGTTGAACAGTGTGACTCTATTCAGAATAACTTGGATATTTCAGCTAATATCTGCATGATATAAACTGCTGCATTCATGTACAAACTATTAGCTGAGGAAATTCGATTAGTACAGTTAAACTGGTAACCAGTGGCCATACTGGTACACTCGATACAGGACCTTTATATCAGTTCTTCCTATGAGGACCATTTGTAGGGTGATGTTTTATTCCAGCCTGCCTTCTAACACGTCTCTCTGACTTGTCTTTTAGATTGAACGAGTCCATGCCTCTGCTGACAAAGCAACTGCAGCATCTCTGGGGAGTCCACATGATCCGCATCCTCTTCAGTGATGTGCTCAGCAAGAAATTGCTGGAGAATCAGGAAATAGCTCCGCTGCCGACACAGCCGGTTTCCCCTCAGAACAGCCTACCTATGAAGAGTCAGTTTGGGAGGGTTGCTTTTTTGTGTATCTGTGTGTGTGTGTGTGTGTGTGTGTGTACACAGGGCTTTGACTTTTCCTCTTGCACTAAAAGCTTTGAGTAATTACTTGCAGCAGCAGCTGCTGCTTAGGTGGGGATATGGTCTCTCCTATTTGTGATTCCTGCTCAAAATGCCTCTGTGACCTCGGGCAAGTCTCTTACTTCGGTGCTAGGAAAATATTTGCTTATTTTAGCAGGTTGGTTTTTTTTTCATTGTTTCTCACATAGCTGAAGTGCTTACTGCATAAATTAGTACTTCCCAAGGCAAGATGGGAGCCCAGCTTCCCAGGTGATAAGCAAGGTGAAGCTGGCTCACAGACCTGTGATGCATGGTGATTCTGCAGAAGAGTATTTGGAATAAGACAGCTATAATATAGCTATTTTCTAGCTGCAGCCCTGTTGTCATTAGTTACTGCAGTTCTGGTAAGGTTTTAAGCTTTAGAGTAAAGCCCCCACTGAAATATTCTGTGTTAATGGCAGCTGTACAGTGTCCTGCCAGAAAAGTCCACCAAACCTCGTCTTGTAGAGTGACTTAGTCTGCTTAAAATCCTCTTTATCGTCTGGCTGCCAAGCGGCTGAGAATAAGAAATGGTTTGGAATAGCACTTACGTCTTTTGAGCCAAGGTCTCACGTGCTTTTCTGTCACCAGATCTTTTCAAGAGAGCTTTCCAGAAGTCTGCGTCTGTCCGCAACATCCTCAAGCCCGTTGGGGGCAAGCGAGTGGACTCGGCAGAAGTGCAGAAGGTGTGCAGTATCTGTGTCCTGTACCAAACCACGCTCACAACCCTCACACAGATCCGCCTGCAGATACTCACAGGTCAGGGCCACATCTGTGCTTTTCAAATCACTTAAATGTGCAGAAAAAAAAATAGATTTTTCTTATTAAATTCTGTTGACTTGTTGGTAGTTTTATTACTGACAACGGTTTATTGACTGGCTGGGTGGAAGGCTTGTTCCATCCTGAATCATACCTCTGATCAATAACATTCATCACTTCTTTATCAAGCATTAACTCTCCAGAATACAAATTGAAGTGAGTTTTCTTATAATGAAACCTTGCTTACTCCATATCAAACTTAAGACTGAGTCAGTGTTTTTGAGAGGCCTGGCAATATTAATCTTTATGTGGTGCAAACACTGAATGCTTTCATACATCTTGAGAACAAATTGCCTGTCCTGGGGATGGATGGAGGAGGAGATAAGCACTCTTTTGGTCTAGTGGCTAGAGCAGAGGAATGAGTCTGGAGCATTAGATGCTTTGTTCGTGGCCATAGTGGTGACCACAGGTACAGCCCCCTCCTTTAAGATGGCTGTAATGGCGATAGGATCACAGGAATTAATTATTTTCTAAAGCTGCAAAATAATTAGCGGGAAAGGGCGTCAGATGTGCAAATGATTAATGCCTCGTTAAAAACTTTTTTTCTGCTTTCCTGGTAATTTTACATTTCCCGTTAATGCAGACAGGCTTTGGGAGCCAAATGTGATGCTTATTTTCCCTTCAAGTAAAGTGGTGCTTTGCAAAAGGATCTTTCAGTCCCAACTCACATTTGTCTCCCTGAGCCTGCATGAACAAACAGCAGAAAGAGCTTCTCTGAGTGCGCTTTATATTTTTCTTTTGCCAGGCCTCACTTACCTGGATGATCTGTTGCCCAAATTATGGGCTTTTATCTGTGAGCTGGGACCACAGGGCGGGTTAAAACTCTTCTTGGAGTGCTTGAATAATGATACGGAGGAATCCAAGAGGCTGCTGGCCATGTTGATGCTCTTCTGTGACTGCTCCCGCCACCTTATCACGTAGGTAGCAAGCAGAGGGTGCTCCCTGGATTTGTAACGTGAAGCTGGTGTGTTCCTCAAGTTTCAAGAGGAATAGTTAAGGTATTGCTGGCTTTGCATAAAGATAACGAGGCAGAGTAAAGGAGTAAGTGTTTCAGATAGTCCTGAGAAATAAAGGACATTCCCCCTCAGCCACATGCGGCTTCAGGAATGTACAGCACCATCTATGGAGGCAGAAGAAGTGTTTCTTCTATTCCTTATGGTCTACCATTGTGTCAGTCCAAAGCAAATGCATCGATGAGTCCAGATAAGCTTTGAGGAACAATCTTACAACGCTGCTGCAAGAACAGCCTCCAGCTTATGTGCTTCTGTTTAGAACTCCTGCATTGTCTTGCTCATAAACTTACACAACACAAAAGGTGGGAGAAGGGGTGGAAAATGTCCTTTGCTGGTCAGCAGAGACAGTTTTCTTAGCTTGAATGATGAAAAAGTTTTCTTAATGAGCACATAGGTCCTAAACTATGAAATAGTGGCTTTGCTTGTATCTCAGACCTTTCACACTCTTCCGTGAGGATCAGGAATCGATCAAAATCAATAAATAAGGTTTAGCTGTTTATGACTTCAGATCCTCCTGGGTGTCAGTTGTCATAGAAATAAGAGCTGCTGCTAAAGGATAATGTGCCTTTATGAAAATTTCAAAAGGGAATTAAATTTACATTTGTGCATTTGCATTTGTTTTCTCTGATAGGATTCTTGATGACATAGAAGTCTATGAAGAGCAGATTTCATTCAAACTGGAAGAGCTTGTTACCATCTCATCTTTTCTGAATTCCTTTGTATTTAAGATGATCTGGGATGGAATTGTAGGTGAGTGTTTTCAGTAGCTTGAGTTGAGGTTACTATTAGAACAACAAATGGCATTAAATTTAGAATTTGAAGCTTCTGCTAATTATTACTTTGCACAAAAACATATTACGTTGTATGGCATGAGAATATATCCCAATCTTTTGGTGTCCAGACACTGCTGTCATGCTTGGCACAAAATACAGTGCACTTTTCCTATTTCCAAGAAGAATTTCTGTAACAGACATGATGGGCATGTTGATTTTTGCCATAGACTTAAGTTTAGTATGACTGGGCCATGTATTGGACAAGAATGTAATGTAGTGCTTTGAGAAAGCAGAACAGTCTTGCTAAGGGTCTGCGTAGATATCTAGCGTTAATCTATTTGCTGATGTAATTTGGGTTCAGCTCAATTCCAGCAATTAGATGAGATAGTCCATTTCTGGTGTGATGGCTCAGTTGGAGCTGGCTGAGATGGCTTTGATGTGGCTAAGAAGATCGTCTGTCTTCTAGAAGGCGCAAAATCTCTTCCTTCCCTCTGAGGGCAGTGGAGGTTAGGAGAGATAAACCTGTCCTGTTAGTGTGGGGCAGATGATGAACACGTTGCTTTCAGACACTCCTGTTACCCAGGGTGCCTGGACATTGCCTCTTTGTTCCTTTTATTCAGAGAATGCCAGAGGGGAGACCCTGGAGCTGTTTCACTCTGTTCACGGCTGGCTCATGGTCTTGTACGAACGGGACTGCCGCAGGCGGTTTGCTCCCGAGGACCACTGGTTACGCAAGTAAGTGTCTGGCTCAAGGATCATGCTGTGTCCTTGTCCCAGTACTCCAGCATCCCTGTGGGTGGCTGGTTTGGGATCCCTTACTTTAGATTGAGTGTCTCTCGTTCTGCCTTTGAGATCAAGGTCAGAACTGCTCCCTGTGGTTGCATTTAAGGACGCCCCTCCTTAAAAAAGCAAGAGAGTTGTGCTTCTCTTCTGTGGTGTTGGGATTAGCTGCTGCTGATGGAGGGTGATGCTTTGAAATCTGACTCAGCACCTGACAGCTTGAGTGTCTCTGGCCTTCTTAGATTGTATACACTCAAGTCTGTACAAAGACTTAAATTGTCTTTGAAATTGTTACAGGTTTCCTCTCTCTCCTACCCCCAGCTCTTTACCACACCTGGGCATTTTTCAGGGATCTCTGAATCTCTGCCTTTCTTTGTAAGGGACCTCAAACCCAGCGTGCTCTTCCAGGAGCTGGACAAGGACAAGAAACGAGCCCAGCTGCTCCTGCAGTACATCCCGCACGTCATTCCCCACAAGAACGTGAGTGGGACAGGGGCAGAGGATGGAGGCTGAAAAGTCGGTGACCTGGGATGGAAGGGATGTGCGTCCTGAGCATTTTGTGACGTGGAGCCTGTGATTGAAACGCTGGTTAAACAAAAGTCTTCTCCTTCCCCACACTCTCCCCAATATATTTCTATTAAACTGTCTTGATTTCTCTCACTGGGAGAGAGCTTATGTGTGTAGGCAGCTGCACGGAGTCAGCCAGCAGCACACGATGGGGCTTTGGAGAATGTCATTATGCAGAAAGCAGAATGTCTTGCTGGTAGGAAATCTGCAGAGAGAATAGAATTTTATGTGGTGATAGGAAAGATGCTTTTGTTCTCAGTATTGTCAGTTCCCTGTCCTTCCCAAAGCAGAGTGTCAGGGATTTCTCTGTCCCACTGGGAAACAAGGAGTCGGATCCCACTATTTCTGATGCGTAGGTGACAGTGGTGTCATTGGGCCCAGCTGGGAACAGGACAACCAAGAGCTACTTCTGGTTGTGCGTCAGGAGCATCTGAAAGCCCTGCTGCTCTGGGGAATAAGGATCCTTGTGGATGAAGACTTACATTTGTTTTCTTTTTTAGAGGGTGCTGCTTTTCCGAAATATGGTTACAAAGGAGAAGGAGAAGCTTGGGCTGGTTGAAACCAGCTCGGCATCACCTCATGTCACACACATCACTATCCGCCGCTCACGTATGCTGGAGGTGAGGGACTTGGCTTGTGGAAGTCAACCAACAAGCCACTAACTTGACCTGATGAGAATGGGGTGTGAATATGGATTGGTTTTTTTCTTCTCTGTGGGTGCTGAGGGACCTAGAGCCAGTTCTGTCTGCTTGATGTTACCGGAAAATGCTGGACCTTAGTTCGTTTCTGACTGCTACGAACCTGGAGTTTTGACCAGGAAAGATACCAGTCTTTTTGGGCACAAAATTCAATGACAAATGCAGATATCTGTGGTGTTTCTGTCTCCTCTCTCTGCCACAAGTCTGCGGGGGTGTTTCACGTCTCTTGATTGTCCTCTGCCTCTTCTGGTCTGTGTAGGATGGGTATGAACAGCTACGGCAGCTTTCCCAGAATGCCATGAAGGGAGTGATCAGAGTGAAGTTTGTGAACGATCTGGGTGTCGATGAGGCTGGTATCGATCAAGATGGTGTCTTCAAAGAGTTTCTGGAAGAGATAATAAAAAAGGTGTTTGACCCTGCACTCAACTTGTTCAAGGTGGGACACGAGGCTGCAGAGGTTGGCCGTGATGACCCAGTGCAGGGAGAAGGTGACTCATTGTGCTGTTATTTCTGTTTGTGTGCAGACAACCAGTGGTGATGAGAGGCTTTATCCATCCCCAACGTCCTACATTCATGAGAACTACCTACAGCTCTTTGAGTTTGTGGGGAAGATGCTTGGGAAGGCTGTGTATGAGGTGAGCCAAAAGGACTATGTTAGGATGTTGTCACCATTGGTATAGCTCTGTTCAGAGGCAGTTCTGTGGTGGTGCCCCTTGCCTTTGAGACCCTCTCCACATAAGGTAGTTCTTTTAAAGGAAACATGGAATTTCCCTGTTGCCTTTTGACACTTGCTCCACTAATTAATGGATTTTAGGAGGATGTAGTTTTCTTAGCTGATTTCGATCAGCTGCTTTTCATATCTTGCATCTTGTTCCACAACTCCTGACCTGCCTGCAGGCCTCATAAGGGACCAAAGATGTTGCACATAACAAGTATGCGTCGGGACCTTACCTGTACATTCTTGTTGTCCTTAGGGAATAGTTGTGGATGTACCATTTGCTTCCTTCTTTTTGAGTCAGCTGCTTGGCCACCACCACAGTGTCTTCTACAGCTCCGTAGATGAACTTCCCTCCTTGGACTCTGAGTTCTATAAAAATCTCACTTCAATTAAGGTTCGTGTGTTACTTTTGCTGTTGTTCAACTGCCTTATTGCTGGCTGCTGCTAAAGATACTAGAATTGCAAATGCCTTTGGGGTACTGCTCGTCTTTAAAATCACCCTGGAAGTAATTGGTGATTCTGAGGCAGGTTGGCAGGCGGCTGTCCGGTGTTTTTACTGGGGCAAAAGGGATGAGAAAGGAGTCTGAAGGTGTAAACCTGGGCTGGCAATCAGGAAATCCCAACTTTTAGCCTCAGCTCTTGTGCAGTCTCCCCATAACCTAGAGCAACTCGTGTATTTGTTATGCTTAGATGTGTCGTGCCTGCTGGGAATCACTTAGTGGAAGAGTAATAAATGCAGAGCTGCTGTTCCTGCTGCTGAACACTGACCTTTCCCTTTCTCTGTTGTTCCTTTAGCGTTACGATGGTGATATCAGTGACCTGGGCTTAACGCTGTCCTATGACGAAGATGTGATGGGTCAGGTAGGTTTTTATTCAATGACTGTGTTGGACCTTATCTCTGCTTTGTTGAGATAGACCTGCAGCCTGACTTGCCAGCAGAAGACAGCTTTTCTTCTCTGCTGAGCTTTCTGAGAGCAGGTCTTGTGAATCTAGAAGTCAGGCAGCCTGTCCAAGCTCATGCTACAGAATGTTTTTTACTCTGATGCTTGCGTTTGAGTATGTCAGGTGGATGCTCCATGTGGCCCATCTGAACAAGAGTCCTGAGGGGACTGACTAGTAAATGACCTTGTGTTTGATTGTGGTTAGGGCTTAGCTCTGCTCTCCGTTTACAAAAAAAAGAAATGCCTGTGCTGAAAGGCTGGCTCAGCTTCAGAGGTTCTCTGAACTCAGCCATAGGATTCTGCGGCTTCGTTCAATATTTAGCTGTGGGCAGAGAACAGTTTTTTCCATAAAAAGGTTGCCCTCTGACCCCTTATTTTTCTAGTGCCAGGATTTTTTCTTTTATAGTAGAAAAACATTGTGCACTTCCCTGCATAACTGGTTTTCCCTTCTTTTTTAAAAAGAAGAATCTGTGTGAGTAGGGAGGAATTCCTTTTCTTTAAAGGTGGCTGTTTCCATCAGAGAAACTTGAAAATGTATAAGGAGGTCTCTTGGCCTTGAGAAGAAAAGGCTGTTTGTCAGTCCCTCATGAAGGCTTGAAGGTTCTTGATTGCGCTTGTGCCTTGGGTTCTGTGATGTGTGCATAGCTGGCAAATACAGATAGATATGATAAAAATGCTTGTGCTGCCTGTGTATGCTGTTGCTGCTGCTGCAAATTCACTGGGGAGACCCCAGCTGGCATTGAGCCCGAGCACTGTTAGCAGTGTAGATCCAGTGGCACAAAGCTCAGAGACCACTAAGTTGTGGAGTGTTTATCTGGGGCAGCTTGTCCTTGAGAGCTTTGTGTGCTGCAGTTCCTTATTCCTAAGCCTGGCTAGTTTGGACCTGGGTTGTATATGTCTGAGAGCAGCAAAAGCAGCATAATGGCACCTGCAAAGCTGTGAGGGTGAATGGGAAGACATCTAAGTTGTCTTCTACAGCTGAGTCTTCTTCTACAGCCCTGCTCCACATGGCTGTGTCCACTGCACAGTGGGCTCAGCACCTTGTGCTGCCTCGGGGCTGCTGAGGTTTCAGTCTTGAGGTTGTTTGCACCTTAAAAATGAAGGTAGGAAACAGCATGTGAGAGCCCAGGAATAAGATATTAGGGGACTCCTGTCTGCCTTGTGCTTTGGCCATGCTGAAGCAGCCAGGTGGAGTAGCACTGCGGTTCCTGAATGAACTTGTGGGTCCCTACTAGGTACGACTCTGAGTTGGGTGCAGGGGAGCTGAGCTCATTCCCAAGGTCTGTTCTGATCTTGGAAGTCACCTGGAACTGGAGCACAGAGGCCGCTGTAATGTGGGAATAATGACTTTCTGCCTCTTGGTGTGAAGATGAGTCATGAGTCTGTCGCCATAGGAAGCACCCAGAGGGTCCCTCCCGCTGTCCCCAAGCAGAGCTGTCAGCTGAGCACCAGGCCCTGACCGGGCAGGGAGGAGATGCTTCCCCTCTGTCCCACTGTCTGAGCGTTCTCCTCTTCATGTCTTGAGTGCCCAGCTTGAGGGCCAGTGAATTCCAGGGAGCTCTGTTGCTGGGGTGGCCCCAGAGGAGACCTGTGGAGCAGACAGCTCTGGATTGTGCTGTTTGAGCTGTGCGAAGGCTCTGAGCTTGTTCAGCCTCTGGATTCTGGGATCGTGACAGTCCCCCAGGGCTCCCGGAATTGATTTGTGTGCAGTTCAGCGGTGATGGATTGGGCTGGAGAGGAGGCTTCTTCGAAGAAGGGCGGGCTCCACTGGTGGGAGAGTCGGAGTTCCCTACTGTTCAATTACTATGTTAATAGCTAAGTGAAACTGGTTCAAGGCAGAAGCGGGATTATTACTTAAATTTTAAATCCTACTGTTTTATTGTAAAAATAAATGTTTTATGGGGAGGTAAGAGCTTAGCGTGGCATTTCTTTCCATTGTGGTTCCAGGCAGTAATTAGCAATACAATCATTTCTTCCCTCAGCTTGTTTGCCATGAACTTGTTCCTGGAGGGAAGACCATTCCCGTTACCAATGAAAATAAGTAAGTACAGCAATTAGATTTTTAAGGTCACTACTGCAAAATACTTTATTCTAGTTCCTTGGGCTTGCATCTGGAATGAATTGAGATAGATTGGAGTAGAAGGAGCACATAAATATCTTAATAGAATTTACTGGTTACAGTTCATCGGCAGAAATTGTATTAAATTCGATTTGCAAAATAAAAATTGACAATTTACTTCTTGAAACAGCGCTTCTGAGGTCAAAGGCACACAGTCTGTGAGATTCTGCAGGATTTAATGACGGTGATAGATACAGACAGATGGATTCAAAGCAATTCAGGCACACAGTCGTGAACATAGAGGGCACAGATGCTCAAAGACACCTTGGAGCAGACAGATCTTCTCAGAATGATAACATGTGGCAGTTGTATAAAGCACTGTTCTTCAGAAGAGACAGTGGTGAATTCAAATGTAGTCGACAGTCGTACTTTAGACACAGGAAATCAGAGGAGACACTGAGCCCTGTAGCTATTTTCACAGATAACCGGCTTTTAGATAGTTATCGTAAATGTCAACTCCGGAGCCTGAAAACCAAACCCACCTTTTTGTTCCCTTCATTGTTTTTTTTTCCTTCTCTGTACCCTTCAGTGATCATAAAAGCGGGATAAAATATCTATTAAGCAGATGTGTGTTTGAGCTGGTAATCTGGGGGTTGTTCTCTTTAATGGCAAGTGAAAGCTGGATCCTACCTGAGGATTTGTCTTTGTTAGTCGTGCTTTGCAATCCCATGTTCCCAGTCTTTTCCCTCCTTGAGCTCTGACCAGGGAGTTTGCATCTGAAAGGATCTTTCTCTGGCTTGTCAGAAGTCAGCTCAGGGAGAAAGTTGAAAGTCCTGTGTGTTGCTCCACTCGCTTACAGGAGGAGCTTTGAAGCTTTTGTGCCGATGTGCACACAAATTGGTAGTTGGGAGGGAGCAGGAGAAGCAATCTGGAAACAGTTCTGTCTGTTAATAGTGGAGTGAAGTTCTCTGGCTGAAAACCCAGTCCATGTGACTGTGGTGGTGTCTGCCTAGGAGCTGATGGAGGAGAAATCAGCAAGCTTAGCTGTTTTAGCTGTTGGTGAGAAGAGGAAGCCTGATGGTGCCTCCCTCTAATAAAAAGTCCACCTCTTCCATGGAATCATAGAATGGTTTGGGTTGGAAGGGACCTTAAAGACCACCCAATCCCACCCCCTGCCCTCAGCAGGGACACCTCCCACCAGACCAGGCCCCCTCCAACCTGGCCTTGAACTACTCCACGGATGGGGCAGCCCCAGCTTCTCTGGGCAACCTGGAGAAGGTCTCACCATCCCCACAGCAAAGAATTTCATCCTAATATCTAATGTAAATCTAATATCTAATCTTCCATACTCCTGGGATGAAGGTGGAAGTCTTCTAAGTGGGTTTTTTTTGGTGTGTTGATTCTCCAGCCATGGGTTTCAGTGCAGACGGCATCAGAGCCCAGAGAGTTGTTTTTTCAAACCTAGGGAAGTGCCTGTGACTGGGAATCCGATCCTTTAAAGAGGAACGTCCGGCCAAAGTTGATCAAGTGATTATTAAAGCCACTAAGTCCCTGGGTTGGAAAGAAGCTCTAAGAAAAGAGCAGACAGTCCCAGAGGCAGGATGTGGAGGGCGAAGTCTGGACAGAAGAACAGCTTTTTCTGTTTATTTAAAGAGCAGGGCCCTGGAGGAAAAATCTATTGTATTTCCAGGCAGTGCTAGTCCCTGTTGGGCTGGAGAGACAGGTCAGCAGCCCTGTTCCTGCACTGGTGAGGTGGTTATCCATTGCTGCTCCTGCTCCCTCACTGCCACCTTCCCTGTCACACACAGGATCAGCTACATCCATCTCATGGCTCACTTCCGGATGCACACCCAGATCAAGAGTCAGACGGCAGCGCTCATCGGTGGATTCAGGTCAATCATCAAGCCTGAATGGATTCGTATGTTTTCTGCACCAGAGTTGCAGCGGCTGATCTCCGGTGACAACGCTGAGATTGACCTCGAGGACTTGAAGTAAGTGAGCAACTCGGTCTGCTGGTCTTCTCACTCGGCAAACCCAGCCATTTTACTGCACAGCTCTTTGGAGGTTCGCAGGAGACTTGACTCCTTCTCAACCTTCAGCTTCTAATGGAAATTTGAGGAGCAGACAGAAACGAACGGAGCCAAAGAACACGTTCCTTAAAGCTAATTTGGACAAAGTGCTAATGAATGGGGTGGGCCCTTTATTCTGGTGGTTCCTGAGTGCAGAATTTCTCTCTGCCCTTTCCTTTTCTCTGATCAAGTGCCCCGTAAGCATCGGTGGGGGCACAGTGCTGGCAGTGTGGGCTGTAGCAGTGAACCCTGCCTTGTGGCAGGTATCGATCCTTCCAGCACTTGCAGCTGTGACCCTCTTGCTGTGGTGGGACACAAGCCTGTCACAACCTTTCTCTCCCCAGAAAACACACGGTTTACTACGGGGGCTTCCACGGGAGTCACCGGGTCATTATTTGGCTGTGGGACATCTTAGCCAATGACTTCAGCCCTGAGGAGAGAGCCATGTTTCTCAAGGTAAATGCAATAATTTGGGGTGGTTGGGGCAGTGCTGTTCTCCTCCTGTTGGCTGGGTGCTTTCTGCACTGATAGAAGGAGTGTCAGGACGCTTGATGCCTCAAAGTCAACATCCTGCTCCCCTGCAGAGGGGCAGCCATGGAAGCAGAGTTCCTCTAAATGCTCTTGTGTCACCGTGAATAGTCCTCTTTTCAAAGGCCAGCAGAGCTGTGCACTAAAGCTCAGCAGTGTTGTGCAGTGGGGTGCTCAGATGCCAGTCCAAGCAGCTGCCTGCCGTGACTGCGTTAGCCGCGTGTCTGTTACAGCCCGGCTGCTCTCGCTCTGCCTGTCTTTCACTCTCCATCACTTTTTCAGTTTGTTACCAGCTGCTCCAGGCCCCCACTTTTGGGCTTTGCCTACCTCAAGCCTCCTTTTTCCATCCGCTGCGTGGAAGTCTCTGATGACCAGGTAGGCACCCTGCTTGCTCGTGTCTCCTGTGTTCCCTGCCGGGCTTCTGGAGGCCTCCTGCCCTGCCCAGCGTCCTCATCTCCAGCTAGGAAACTCAGGCATAAAGGTAGATGCTGTGTAGGGCAAGATGAAAACAACCTTGGGCTAATAGGCTGCATGTGGCTGCATCTACCTCCTCCCACACACAGCAGCACTTGGGCTCTTATTGCCTGACTCCAGGGTTGTGTTTTCCCCTCGGAACCTCCCTGTGCCTCTTCCCCTCTGCGCCCTGCGAAGGGACCCTGTGTGTGTAATGGCAGTTGGGGTTCCAAGAGAGGCTCCTTTCTAGCTGTTGGTGAGGGGGCACAGGGCTTTGAGGTTTGGCTCTCCCCGTTCCCAGCCGTCGGGTTTTGCTTGGAAGGAGCACGGCAGAGAAGTGCAAGGGTGATGTATTTCTGCCCCGTTGCAGGACACGGGTGACACGCTGGGCAGCGTGCTGCGGGGCTTCTTCACAATCCGCAAGAAAGAGCCGGGTGGGCGTCTCCCAACCTCCTCTACCTGTTTCAACCTCCTCAAGCTTCCCAACTACAGCAAGAAGAGCATCCTGCGGGAGAAGCTGCGCTACGCCATCAGCATGAACACTGGCTTCGAGCTGTCCTAGCTGCCGTGGCCCTGGACTCTGCGACGGGGGCTCTTCAGAGCTGCTGGCTGCTGCTGGAGGTGGAGGCCTTCACGCACGGAGGGTGGATCAGCTCCGCCGGAGCCGACTGCTCGCTCGAGGGCTGGAGAGATGCGGCTGATAATAAAGGTTTGCAGGGAAGAGCTGCTGGGCCAGACAAGGGCTTGGCTCTTCTTGGGCACTTCTCCAGGATGAAGGAGGTGATGGGCCTGACCCAATACACTTCACTTGACACCCACGTAAATCGTCTTTAAAAGCAAACCCCGGGGGAGCGTAAAAGGAACATTAAAAGTGCCAGTCAGATTAGTGACCGTAATACCCCCCAGCAGGCTCCGCAGTCTGGGCAGCTGCTGCTGCGGGAGTGTTTCTTTTTCCTTTCCCAGGAGATGATCCAGTTTCTTACTGGGTGGAAGTCAGCCTGTGGGAAGCTGCACAAAGGCAGAAACGTGACCGAGCCCACAAGGAGACGAGCGTGAGGCTGCAGTGTTGGATGTGCCACGAATGGGCACTGTTTACTCAGGGCAGGTACCGCGCGGGGGCTTCCTGAGGTCCTTGCTCTGTGAAAGGCCCTTGGCGTTTGTCTCAGAGAAGGAACCACTGGCCTGGGACTCGAGAAGCTGCAGGTTAAACGCAAGCAGATGGACCCTGCCATTCTCAGGAAGGTTTTGGAGTGCTGTAGGTTAAGAGCTCAAGCAGCAGGCGTGGGGGTCAGCGTGCTGAGCCAGCTGTGTCTCTGCCAAGCTCTTGCCAGAGCCTGTGCTTTGGATGAACGTGGTTGTCTGAATTTGCTCAGGAGCAGAAAAGGTTTAATTTTATTTAGTTTCTAGAGGACAGGAGCTTGGCACACAGCTCAGGCAGCCCTCGCTCCCCAGCACAGTGCTCAAGTGGGGCAGATGCCCCCCGCGCTCTCTGGAAGGGGAATGTGTTGAGCTGCTGAGAGCCCTCTGGAAACCTCCGCTGGCAAAATTCCTCTTACTTGGATCGAAGTTTCACTTTGTAGCCCCTTTTGTTAGGGAGATAGAGTGTTTTGAACCAAGGCTTGGCCTCTGTGTAACAGCCACATTTGCTTTGTTGCCAAACTATTTATTTTGGTTGCTTTGTCTCTTTCCGGCCTTATTTTTTTTTAACAGTTGTTTGCCTGTAGCAGGCAGCTTTTTCAGGTTGTTCTGAAAGGGAGGGTGTGAGTGGGGGGTGTGTTGGGAAGGTGCAGACCCTTCCTCCCATTTCTAGTGAAGTCCAGAGCCTGACTTGGAAAGTGTCTCTGCAGCTTCCCAGCCTTGATCCCTGGCCCGAGCCAGGGGAGACGAGAGACTGTCACCTCCTGGGCTGCTCTGTCCTTGCAGGGTTTCTGGCACAAAGTTCTCCTGTTTGGGACAGGATTAAAAAACAGTCATCTTCTCCCCTTCCCCAGTTGCTGCTCACTTAATAAAACAAGCTCCCGCAGAGGCTGCTGGTAACTCCCCTGGTCTTCCTTTCCCCTCCTGGCCTTCCTGTGGCACTGGTGGCCCTCACCTTGCTCTCTGGCCCCTGTGGGCAGATGGCTCAGAGCCCTCGCTGTCAGCTCGCAGCAGGATATGAAGCTGTCGTGCCCTTCCTCATCCTCTGGCTCTTCATGTTCCATCTTGCAGGGGTTGGCATCCCCTGGCACGATCAGCATAGGACAGGTCTCCACATGGAGGATGCTCCTTGGAAGACCCTCTTAGCCATGATACCTTGCACATTTCAAAAAGGCCGAAAATACTTGGTGCCGTTCGTCCAAGAGTCTAGAGATGGCCTTTGCTTCGTCTGTCTCTTCTGTCTTGCTTCAGCTGGTTTTCAGAGAAGTAACCCTTTTTTTAGAACCAGTGCCTGGAAATGCATCTGCAAAGCAATGTCGGGATCCTTTTTGTGTGTCAGCTCAGTAACATTAAACAGGAGGGATCAGAAGTGTTAGTGAGGACGGGATTCCAGGTACTGAACTAAGTGAGTCCAGAGAAATTAAAGGTGATGGTAAATTATTTTTTTTAATTATTTCTTTTTTTTTGAATGTAGAGCATTTCAGCATTAACCAGTTTTTGACTGTAGCTGAAAGGTTTAGGCACTGACTTGTACCAATCATAGTTTAAAATACTACACAAGGTCTCTTTTTTTACTTGTAGGGCAACGCAGTGTCTAAATAGATTGTTCAATGAAATGAGTGATTGAACACAATGAAATAAAATCTTTTGTCCCTTTTTTTTTTTTCCCCCTTTATTCCTCAGGAGTACAATTCCTAGAAAAGATCTTAATGCAGACTTAGCCGGGGCCCTCCAAACCTGGAAATATTGCACTATGAGACACTACAGCCGATTTTGTAGCTGGTGTAGAAAACGTGATTGTGTGGTAAAGGCCCTGGGGGCTGGGTGTGCAACACCATTTCTCTCGGGTACCTGATTTCTGTACGACTGGGAGGCTTTAATATGTTTTTACCTGAGCAGAAGGCTGCGAGGTTTACGGGTCCCTGCCTGCACCGCTGGATTCTGCGCGGGTGTTCTTTGTAGGGCAGGGATGGTTTTGCCACGGGAGATTAATGACTATTTTTTCTATAGAAGACTTGCTGCTCTGGAGACCTTGGTTACACCCCCTGTATCAGAAATGTGGGGAAGAGAAAAAAATAAACCTGGTATGAGTAAGATGATTGGATGTCTCCTCTTCCTTTCCCTCAAAGCAGGTGGTCAAGGGGAGAGCAGAGCTTTGGGGTACTTCTGCCAGGAGGCTGCGAGGCCAGGGATGGAGGCTGGAGGCTGCTGGTCCCTTGGAAATCCCTTTTGTGAGGCTGGTTCCTGGCACATGTGCTCAGGTACCCCTGAGAGATGGGCTCTTTGGGGCATTACTGGTGGTGACACGAGTGCCTCTGAGCCCCGAGGGACCTGGCGGGGTGCTTTGAAGCAGGATTTGTTCTTGCATCTTGGAATATGCTTGGAGAAAGTCCTGTTTGGGTATGCAGGGGGCTGTGACTTTGGTCCTTCATGAGAACATAGGTGCTCCTTAGATGTCAGGGGTGTTGAGCCTGGCCCAGGGCAGGGCCTGGGGTTTGCAGGGCTCTGGTAAACTGGGGCTGGTGGCTTGGGCCACTGGTGGAAAGGAAACCGGACTGGAAAGCCAAGCAAGATCCCCCAGCACAGGAGAGCGGGCAGCCCGTGTCCCCATGCGCTCGGTGCAGATGTCCCATCGAGTGAGGGCTCTTTGCCAGGAGCTCTGCTGCAGGCAGAAGCTGGAGGTTGGTGGCAAAGCCTTCAGAGGCTCTGCTGCAAGGGCTAGGACTGGGTTTGGATGGCAAGAGGGGTGCCAATGTGGCATCTTTGCCCCAAGGAGTCTGGCACCTCTTGGTTTGGGGAGGGAGAGGTGAGTTTGTGGGACAAGGCTGCGTTTGGCATTTTAGAAGCTGCTCTAAGGACCGGGACTGGAGCCGACATGGAGTTTGTTGTTAATAATAATATTATAATAATAAAGGCATCGCGTTTCTCCCCCCGCCTGGCTCCGGGAGGACCCTTGTAGGGGTGAGGAGCTGTGCCTGTGCCTCAGCTTTGGTGCCTGGCAGCGTAGCCCTTCGCTGACCAGTCACCCCCTCAGCTTCGGAGCACGGGAACGCGGAGCTCGGGGCCCCGTGGGAGAAGGAGCCTGGGTGGGAGCGAGGGAGAGGGCTCCCAGTCAGTGTGCAAGCGCCATTGTTTTGACACGGAGGCATATGGCGCCGTCAGAAACAGCAAAAAGAAACCCCACAGCAGATGCTGCCAAGGCAGAAAGCTGGCAGCGAACAGCCAGGCCTGCAAAATGCCTGCTTCGCTGTCGCCGCGTGGCCAGCCAGGATGGCAACGGGCTTGCCGGGGCTGGCTCTACGCTCGGGGCTGTCTGAAGGTGAGGTCTTGATGGTGGCCGAGGAGCTTGGACCACGCACAGGCTGGATGTGGAGCCGGGAGGCATCGTCGGAGGCTGGTGCTCCATCAGTGGTGGTGTCCCAGCCACGGCCCTCCATGCCAGGGCTGGTTGCAGGTTCGGATGGAGAAGGAGAAGAACATGAAGAGCTCTCTGCATCCCTGAGCCGAAAGAGAAGAGGTTATTCCTGCAGCTCATTTTCGCATTTGCTCACGTTTACGGAGACACGAGGCAGCTCCTGCAGCACCAGAGAGACCTGAATGGCTGATGGAGTGGTCAGACCTGCGTGGCACTGGTTGGCCCCGCCGCCTCCTGGGTGAGTGGTACTTAACTGCCTGTTCAGAAATGTGCTTTTTTGGCTGTTTCTAAGGTCAAGTTCTTCGATACCGACCCAGTGCAGCTTCACCTTCACCCTGGGGTGGTTGGAGCACCAGCTATAGCATCTCCTTGCATGCCCTATGGGGCAGCTGTTGTGGGGACAGGGCAGAGGTGGGCACTTTCTGCCTGGATGCAGCAAAGGTAGAGCTGAGGGGACTGAGACAGCCCTTTCCTCCCCCCGAGGGAGACCTTCTAGCGGCCTAAAGGGTACCTAAGGTACCTAAAGGGGGCCCACAGGAGAGATGGGGAAGGACTCCATCAGGGAGTGGAGCAATAGGAGGAGGGGTAATGGTTTTAAACTGAAAGAGGGGAGGTTCGGATGAGATCTCAGGAAGAAATTCTTTGCTGTGAGGGTGGTGAGAGCCTGGCCCAGGTTGCCCAGAGAAGCTGTGGCTGCCCCATCCCTGGAGGGGTTCAAGGCCAGGCTGGATGGGGCTTGGAGCAACCTGGTCTGGTGGGAGGTGTCCCTGCCCAGGGCAGGGGGTGGCACTGGATGGGCTTTAAGGTCCCTTCCAACCCAAACCACTCTAGAAATGGGCTGAATCTACTTTGTCTGATGCAGGGATGGTGGCTTTTACCCTGGGCACCCTTAACTGCACACCCACCCTTTTCTAACCAGATCTGACCGTGCTGATTTGGGTGGGAAAGGGTTTTTCTTTGAGCCCTTCCAGGCAAAATGGGTATTTCAGGGGTCTGCGACCGCAGAGGACTTGACCTGATGGCAGATGTGGTCCCTTCTGCTCCTCCAGCTTGAGAGGAGGAGCACAGGACTGCTGCTGGCTCCCCATAGCTGGCGCCCTGCACCCCAAAACTTGCCTTTCAGCTGCAGCACCCGGGCTGGGGGGGCACCCAGGGCATCCTTTTGAGGTGGGGGCACACAGGCATGACTTCTCCCTTCTGTGCATTCGCAGAGGAAACGCTGCCTTGTATAAATTTACATATGACTTGGCAAAATGTATGTTTGTGTCATTTCTGCAAGAGCAGCAGCCGGCTCTGCTGCTTACACATCGTGGCGGTAATAGAGGTGCTTGAGTTATAGTGAAACTTATTTCATTTTACAGCTCCTACAGCGTTAACAGATGTACAGGCATCTGATCCAATCATGCAGCAAGAGATTTTGGGGCCAGTTCTTCCAGTTTTGACAGTGTGTAAGCTAGGAGCAGCCATACATTTTACAAACAAGAATAAACGACCCTTAGCAACATATGTCTGTGCTGGCAGCTCCCACGTAATCATAAATAAGGAACCCTGCGAGGCAGGAATGTATCTGGGCTCTGCATACGGTCAGCACGGACAAAGCATCTGCCTTCCTCCCATTATATTAATGAGGTGCAGGCACCGGAATCCCTATGTTGTACGGCTGGATTTGCTGGGTGGGGACAAAGGACTCGGTAAAAACAACTGCTAACCCACAGCAACAGAGCTTTTATTTGTTTTAAAGCCTGTATTTCATTTCAGGGACGCTTCCCTCCGGCTCTCAGGCGTTACTGCACGCTGCTCCCTGACCGGCACCAGATGCCAGCTCAACTTCTTTGGTGCACAAGGTCCCTGCTGCAGCCCCAGTGTCCCCACCACCCCTGTCCCCCTGGTCCCAGCACAGGGTGGAGGATGCGCTGGGGCCCAAGGACCCAAATCTTGCTGCAGCTTAATGGCCAGCAGCTCCCCTGGGGACAGAAAGGTCCCACGGGGCTGGGACCATGCTCAGCCCCATCTCTGCTCCTAAATCAAACCTTGTCCCTGCTTAACTGGGACAACTGGGTCACCCCTGGCACCAACCTCCCTCTGCTTCAGCCCCGCAGAAACAATTGCACAGGGGAGGGAAGGGAGCGGGAAGCAGAGCGCGCCCTAATAAATTTTAATCTCTACATCACGTTAAAGCGTAGTGGCTAAATTTATTTCTCCTTGCAATCAAAACAATACTAGCTTTGGTCCCAAAACAGTAGTGAGATTTCTTCCCCCCAGCTAGGAAAAAAAAAAAAAAAAGAAAATACTATAAATCCATCCTGGAACTGATTTATATAGCATTCATGAAGAATTTATATTGCAAAGAATTTTATTCAATTAAACTTGAAAAGCCTCGAGATTCTTAAGGTTCAGTAGTGATCACTGAGACAGAGCTATCATAAAACTGGATGGCCTGTCTGGAGCAGGCATTGAGCAAATGTCTGATGTGACATTGCAGCTGACGGTACAGTCCAAATCAAGAGCATTTGTCATTGGGATGTGTTACAGGCTAAGGCTCGGAAAATTACACTGTGAAAAATGTGCATTAACAATAGCCATGAAATATCTGTTTGGAAAAAAAAAAAAGGGGGGGGGGGTGAATAATGAGACAGCGGTGTCTATTAGCGCTGGGCATTCTTCACTCTCACCCCACTCTGATTAAAAAGTTAACACAAAAGCCTGAGAATCTTTTGGGAAGCAAGTTTAAGGTTGTTTCTACTGAAATAATTGAGGAGAGGAAGCTGCATGACTGACTTGAGAGCTCCCACCACTAAAAGTCACACCCTTGGCACCGGACAAGCACCTTGAGGTGTTATCACCTCCCAGCCCACAGGTTTCCGTGCAGCTCCTCCACACAAGGAGGGGAAGACTCAAACCGCCACGTCTGACGTGTCTTTCCAATTATTTCCAAGCTCTAAGTGGCTTGGACTTAACTGTAAAGCTGTAATTGTCTGTATTCTCTGTGCAACGTGGGTAGCAAGGTGTTAACTCGTTCTGCTGGCCGTTAACGCACATATTTACACACTGAGGATGTTTTTTGGGCAGTTTTCAGTCCATCAGGAGGCTGAACAGAGGGTGCCTTCTCCCCTGAAGGTCTGCATTCTGCTATCCTGGTGTTTCTGGCCAGATTCCCCAGGCTCTGGGACACGCTCTAATCTGCTCCGCTGAGGGCTCCGTGACAGTGATGCTCCCGAGGTGGCCGGGGACGTTAACGCCTGTGAGATACGAACCCCCTTTAGGTGCTGGCCTCTCTCTCCCACCTCTGGCTGTCAGCTGAGGAGGCGCCAGGCCCCTGCCACTCATCACAACCCCCTTATCTGCAAACTTGGTGACTTGAGCGGTCCCCAGGAGAGAGATACTAAAGCTAAAGGAGGGCTCTGCTCCTTCAGCTGGTACCTGCAGCCAGAGGGGGATGCTGTGACCAAACTCACACAAACCCTGTGCTCCGAGGGGCAGCTCCGCCTGGAGTTAACCCCAGCTCCCTAAAGAGAGCCTGGAATCGTGGAATCATCTCATCTGCACATGACCTGGAGGATTTGGCCCTTCCTCCTTTAATCCCTCTGTCCTGCGTGAGCCCGTTCCTGTCAGGGAATGTGCTGGGCTGTTTGCACAGAGACATTCTTCACATGCATAAAGAGAAGCAGCCAGAGCCAAAGAATTCTTCCTGCATTCCTGTAAATCTACACAGCTCAGCTTCAGCCGGGGCTGATGGATTGAAAGCAACTTAAAAAAGAAAAGCACGCTGGGCTCAGTATTAAAGTATGACAGTTAAGGGCCCTTTGGTACAAGTAAATCATATTTATTATTCCAAAGCTTGCGGACAGAGTTCCTGAATCTCTACACGGTCGCTGTTCTGTACCAGCATTATGACTTACAAAGAGAAGCTGATTGTTTTCTCCTCTTCATTCCTCAGAGTCCTGTCAAAGCCCTTCCACAGCACCTGCTGCTGCCCGGGGAAATGAAGACCTCTCTAGAAATCAGCTGTAGCTCTTTGAAGTCTCCTGCCTCAACTCCAACCCAGGGCACACAGTGCCTCTGATGCCATGGCCGCGGTGTTACACAGAACAGCTGTGTTCCTCACAGTATTTATGAACAAGGTCCCAGTTATTTAAGCTGGAAGTTCTTGGCAGCTCCCATTCCCAATCCAGGCTCGTTCTCTTTCCCTTCCTTGATGGGGGAGAGCGGTCTGCTGGATTTAGCTTCCCGTGATCAAGGAAACAAACATTCCAGCTCCCAGTTACGCTTCAGGCTTTATATATATTTTCTCTTCCTTCCCTTCCTTCATTGCAGCGTAACGTGCCAAAACGAAGAGGTAGTCGCTCAGTCTGGAAACGAAGGGAAAAGCCGTGAAGCCACTTCTTGCTTGTAGCCAGCAATGCACAACCACCCAGCAATGCACAACCACCCAGCAAAGCACAGCTGGTTACAGTGCAAGAACGGCAGGTAAAGGGAGTCAAAGGGAGACCACACACGTAAGAAGAGGTTTCCAAAAATGACCTTCAATAAGAAAGTAAAGCGACCGCTCCCTCCGCACCCCAGCAGGGTCTGCAAACACACAGGCTGCGCACGAATACTTTTTTAACAAGCTGCTTCTTGAAACTTCAGAAATCTTATTCTAGAAGGGAAGCTTCTTGAGAGGCAAAACCCTGCAGTTTTATCCCAAGATTAAAGGAACACCACCAGGCACACTCCAGTAGTACAGAGGAAGGGTCTGGGATTTCATTTCTTTTTACCTGTTTAAATATTTGGCCACGTTTGGATCTGCTTCCCCTGCTTGTACCAAAGGAACCACGCTAGAAAAAGAAAAGGAAAATGTCTACCTTTGAATGCAAAGGACTGTGATTTGCTGCAGCACCGACCTTCACACCCCAACCTCACCTGGAGTCCCTGTTCTAACTCCCCACAGCACCTGCAAACACCGTCCCCTTCCCCAAGAGGAATCCTTGAGGGCTAAAGGATGCAAATAATGGTTGTAACCATTCTGGAGGGCTGCAGCTCCACACCTCTAAAGGACACTATCGCTGAACGGTTTGCAGGATCATTACCCTTTTCTGCAGGTAAAGAGCTACCCTTCTTTTGTTGAGGGAACAGAGCTGTTCTTGCCTCCTGGCTGGTGCACAACCCTCTTTCTACCTTTCTTTTGACAAGAAACCACCGACTGCGATGTTAGTTTTTTGAAGATCATGCTGACTGCGATGTTAGTTTTTTGAAGATCATGCTGCTTCAGTGCATCTCGTCAGAGCAGCGATCCTCACAGCACAGCACATCCACAAAAACAGCTTCCTGCACATCAGTGGCTTCAGGAAAGAACCCCCAGGTTCAGGCTCACACAGGAATCTTTGCAGGGAAGTGATTTAGATAATGAGGGTGGGGTTTGTTTTTTTCCTATGGACTTTACCTGGGGAGTTGTCATCTCCAATAGAGAAGTGGGACAAGGTAGGTGCGGGCAGCAACATCTTAAGCTGCTTAAAGCTTCCCTGGATCTCACACCTGCCAGTGCCCCAGCTTCCATGTGCTCCATTTAGCAAACCAGAAACGAGCTGAACACATAGATGCATCTCAACATAAACCTGTTTGTTCCTTCTGAAGTCCTTAGCTCGGATCACCCAGCTGAGGGGCAGGAAGAGAGACTTGCCTTCTGCTGACCGCGCTCCTGGAATTTGACTAGCACAAACACACGAAGCTTGACTCAAGCTCCAGCCGAACGCAAAAGAGCTAGGGTTGATTGCTCCGACTGCAACGATTTGCTCTCATCGTATCACTCTAATCACCTCTTACCAATTTTATTCTGTTACACTCCAGCCAACACTCACCACCTTTCAGCTCTGCGGCAGACGGCCCGGGAGAAATGGAGAGCAGCGCTGCTTTTACCTCCCGACTGAAACAACAATGAAACAGCACGTCAGTGTCTGCCAGCGGCAGATACAGCACCCACCTGATTGTGTAACCGCAGCAAAGCTTATCGCCTCTCACACACACACGCAACGGAACCCTACGTTACAGCCAGGCAACTGGGAAGAGGTATCTGAATGCAGTAGGATGCGGAAATTTAACTCAACCAGGTTCTTCCCACTGCTTTTCTTTTGGTGTTTTCCATACAGATAACGGCCTCACGACCCGTTTTCCCCCAGATTTACCCTAACAAAGCCAGCCTTCTGCAGGCGGTGCGAGGCATAAGCAGTACCTACTGGCAAGATGAAAGCTCTGAGTGGAGGAAGCTGCTCTGAGTAACTGTCAATCCACTGCTCCAGCTCCAGAACAGGCTTCTCACTAAAAGATGTTCGCTCTACAGAGGGGAAAAGAAGAATCAACTAAAAGAAATGCAGAAGTGATTCAGTCTTCAGACAGAGCTCTGCTTTCATACTTCTTGGATCAGTAAGTCCTAAGAAAGCCCCCCAAGAAAAGTCCTCCTGCTGGAGCAGGGCTGGGTGTCAGTGTTGGGCCAGTGCCTCAGGGCAGTTTAAGTGCTGGAGTCACACAAAGACAGCAGTTTGTGGGACAATGTGTGACTTCATTCAGTGCCCAGACACCCGGCCCTTGGGCAATCTCCAACCACCACATACCAGAGCAGCTTCCCCAGAACCACTCTAGAAGGACAACTGTGATTTGAGAACCGTTATCCCAGGAAAGGTAAAGGTACCGTGGAGCTTACTTAAGTGAGCCTCCCTGGCCGAGGAGAGAGGCGTGGCGATGTTGGAGCCCACATCCTGCAGCATGCACTGGACCTAGATGTGGCAATCAGGACAAAAATAAGAAGCGCTTTCATTAACCAGCCTTTGATGCTCCGGTACAACTGCGGCAAGCTCTGGGAGGCGACAGCTGGTTGTGCTGATTAAAGAAGATCCTACCCTTGTTGTTCATCATCCCCCAGCCTGCTGGCAGGGGGGATCAGATAAGTGCTCCCTAATTGCTTTATGAGAAGCCAGATTAGCGCGTGTACTTGTTTTCACTGGCACATTAAACCACCCTGGCTGACTTTGCAGAAAGCAGACTGGGGAGTGCTCATATAATCCCTTTTGCTGGTAGAACACCGAACCGGTAACCTCTGGAGGAAAGGTGGTGACAAACAGCTGTAGACAGTGCTGACTTGATGTCCTGTCCACTTCCAAGAGGGGCGCCTCTCCACAGCCCGGGATACTCGAAAGGCAGACTGGGAAAGCTTTTTAAAGTCTCTCATTAGTTCCTTCTGCTAATGTTCTTGTGCACGGTGAAGCTAATTAGCAAAACTCACAGACTGCCACGGTGAAAGATGTCTCCCACCACCATGCCCACGTAGTTACTTTGCCCCGATTTCAAATCTGAGGCTCTATGACAGTGTAAAGTAACAGTACTAATCACTTGATTACTCTCCAAGAAATACATTTCTTTAACTAAGAAGGAAACTGGTAGAGGAAGGCTCAGTCTTAAGTATTTATTTTTTTCTAATACTAAATTTATTAAATTCCTGTGTGTCAGTGGGAGCACTGTGTCTAAAATTGAAGAGCTTAAGACTACGTTTCAATACCACAGATGAGGCAACTGCACTGGGCGAGGATTATCATTAATACTCACTTTGTGAAGTTGTTCAACAAATGTGTGGCCCTTTTCGCTGCTAAATTCACCAGCAAGCCTAAGTTTAAAAACAAAACACAGAGTTAGCTGGAAATGAAAAAATTACCACGATTATGCATATGAAAACCACAGAATAGTTGGACGCTCCTGGCTGTTTGTCAGTGCAACCAGCCCAGAGAAATTTGGTCCCCAGCATGTCCCCTTCCCTCCTGCTGGGCGGTGGGGCTGGGAGAGAAGTTCTGCATGGAAGAGGATGCCCAGAAGAGCCCCACAGAAGGGGTTTGGAACAGTGTCCTTAGGCCTTCGTGCATGTGGAGGGCCTGGGTTGGGCCTGCCCGGGACCAGAGCTCCCTGGGCTGGGTGGCGAGTTCCCCGGAGAGCACGGCCAGCAGCGGGAGAGGGTCCTGGGGCAGGGGCTTACCCGATGGCCGAGCTCAGTTCGTCGGTGGCTCCCAGGGCTTCGAAGATCCGGTCACCCTTCGGCCTCCGCTCCCCGGTGAAGGTGCTGGAGAAACCTTTGGGAAAAGGCCCGGGGGAGGCGCTCAGAGGCCGGGCCCGCGCCGGCGGAGCTCCCTCGGTGTGCGTATGTCCCCGTCCACCCCCGCCGCCCCCGGGCACTACCTGCGTCTCCCGTCTTCGTGTAGATCTTGGGGGTCCGGTCGCTGCGGGAGCCGCCATCGGGGCTGCGGAGGGCACAGGCCGTGAGGGAGGACGCTGAGTCAAGCCCTTCCCAGCCCAGCCCCCGGCC
>JAHREE010000467.1:0-18290 GCA_033628505.1 Tringa tobata | reverse complement strand
CCTGCCTCCAGGACCTGCAGAAGGGATTTACAGGCAAGCGCTGGGAGGAGGAAAATGCTGCCTGTGCATCGTGTGGGGCTCTCAGTCCTGCTTGGCACATTCTGTCCAGTGACTGCGCTGGGACCCCTGCGGGGTGATTTGTTCCCCCTGCAGAACGTTGCTGGGCCTTGTCATCTGTGACCATGCTCTGTGTGTGTTAAACACTCCTGTGTCCCTGCATACCCCCAGCTCAGGCACCTGCACAACCTCCGTGTGGCTCTTGTGGCCTGCCTGGTGCTCTGGTATTTGTGAGTGGCCCTTGCTATGGCTGTGTCCTCCTGTTCCAGGTTCCCAGGGGCTTGTTCTAGTGCTGCTGCTGCTCAGGTGGTGGTGTAATACCACCTGAAGCCAGCCAGGGACCACATCCAGGTGTATTACTGATGGGGGAAGGAGGGAGGGGCAGAAAGGAGTCTCTCTGAAGCTGGTCTGAGTTGAGGGCTCTTGGGGAAGGCAGGGATACGGGGCTTGTTTTCCTGTCTCTCTGCCCCATGTCAGCGCTTACTGGAATTTCTGCAGCATCTTTGATGAAGCCCTTCACCGGTGGTTGTGCCACTTCTCTCTGGAGTACCCAGAGTTAATTCCCGTGACCCTCCTGAGCACTGTTTGCTTAGCAGAAAGCAGACCAAAGTCTGCTGAGTCAGAGCATTGGGTGACCTTTCTCAGCGTTGGCCAAAAGGTCTCTTACACTGACACTTGCTCCTCGCCATTTGGAGTGAAGCGCATCGGAATATCCGTGTTTTTAATAAGGAGTTTGTGATTTGCCAAGTTCTCTGTAATGATGAATGGGCACACTGGAAAATATAGGCAAGGAGACAGTTGCTGTAGCACAATGCAGGTGTGGGGTGTGGAAACACTGGGTGTTCAAAGTGGCTGGCAGAGATTTTGCTTTTATTTCATCACGAATCCTCAGGTAGAAAGTTTATAGGTGAAATCTGAAATTGGCTCGATCTGGTTTTGCATACTATAACAGGAGTTACTGTTCTTGTAAATAGTGTTTTCGAGTTTAACAGTTCCCTGGTTTCTAAGTGTTTGAATTCTCCCCTCCTTGCTTCCGTAGCTGACTTTGATGAATCTAAATCTCCCAGCGTAGAACAGCTGGACACGCTGAGAGAGTTTGCTGGAATCGCTGCCGGAGCCACAGCTCCCGAGAGCCTTGCTACTCTTGCCTTTCTGTATATGTGCCTGGCTATTTCGGCTAAGTATGGGTAAGGCTGTTCTTCCTGCCCCCGAATAAACATGCTGTCTTGAGTGTTGTTCACCGTTAATTGTTTCTACAAGGTCACGGGAAGAAACCAAGTCTTTGAGGCAAAATAAGAAATGTCAGGAAATCTCACTTCATTTAGGTTCTGAGCACCTCAGGGGACGCTCTTCAGAGCTGAGCTGTTTAGTGTGTGGGGTGTCCCAAGCAATGAGACTGGGAATTATCTGCTCTCCTCTAGGCTTTGAGGTGCTTAAGTCAGAGCAGTTCATCCCACCCTTCCTGCACAGTCAACAGAAGCAGAGAGAGACATCCCTCCCTCCAGCAGGCAGCTCCTTTCATCCCAGCTTATAGAAAAATAATAGAAATGAGCTGTGAGTTCATTGTCTGAGCTAAATCTGATCCCTTTTGTGGGCTGAAATCTCCCTAAAACTATAAGAACTTGGGGTAACCACAGCTCAGGGCTGTTCCAGCTTCTGAACGTGACCAACACTGTTGATGATACTGGTGTAAATTACTGGATGGGTGCTCAGGGCAGTGTCTGATGCAGCACTGCTTGCTGTTTTAAACCAAGTCAGAACCTGACTTCTACATTCACAGCAAAAGAATCAAAGGTTAAAGAATTATGATGTGTAGCTGCATTGCAATTTGCTTTGCAGTCTCTCAGCTGTGTGGTGATAGCTCTGGGGCTGTCATCAGCCTGCTCTGAAACCATCAGTTCATAGTTCATGTCACTCACCAGCCAGTGAAAAGCTCCTGGGTTTGATGTTAGGGTCTGTAACACAACCCGGGTGCATTCAGTGGAGAAATGGGGCGTGTGGGCACACATAAGTGTGTATTTCATCCTCCCCATCGGCGTGTTGCTCCAGTGGGATGTAACTACGCAGTTATAGATTTGGGATATTTAGGCTTTATTTAGAAATATGTTTAAAATCCTGTTTACAGCAATCTTTGAAGGGTCTCTTTGTGGTGCTGCTCAAGTATTTAGTTACTAAGTGCCCCTCCAGCAGCTTGATGAGCTGTGCTAATCATAGATCCGATTCAGCCAGGCTTTGTTCTGGTACAATAGCTTTAGGGAGGCCACTCAGCTGCGCAGACTGAGCACTCGTGGAGCCCCTGTGTGTGTGCCGGATGCATGTACATGTGCTGATGTTGCCAGTTTTCAAGCAGCTTTTCCTGTGATCAGTCCTAATTGGCATGTGTTTGCCTTTGAAATGTTGCCTCGAGATGGAATTCAAGGCCGTTGCGTTACATCCGTGTGTGTTTGTGTTTCAGAGATGTTCCCAGTGTGGACATACTGGTGTGGTCCGAGCTGCCCACGGGAGCTGGGCTGGGATCGAGTGCTGCCTACGCTGTTTGCTTGGCGGCCGCCCTGCTGACTGCCTGTGGAGCTATTTCCTGCCCTCTGAAGGATGGAGAATCCACAGCAAGGTAACACATCGCATCGGGGAAGCCTCCCTGCCTTGGATGTACAGCCTGGGGCAGCTCTGCTCTCTCTCTTACCTGCACAGATACTGGCACCTCTCTTGGTC
This sequence comes from Tringa tobata, assembly GCA_033628505.1. Classification (NCBI taxonomy): domain Eukaryota; kingdom Metazoa; phylum Chordata; class Aves; order Charadriiformes; family Scolopacidae; genus Tringa; species Tringa tobata. Next base: position 15,521 of record JAHREE010000467.1, on the reverse strand, counting down.
TTTCTGACCAACTCCTGGGCTGTGGCCGCAGCAGTGGCATCCTGAGCCCAGTTCCTTTCCTTCCTTTCCCGTTGCTGCCCTGTGTTCCCAGCAGCAGAGACATGCCCTGTCCCAGGGCTCTGACCTGTGAATTGTGTGTTTGCAATTCACTTCTGATAAAAGCAACTGGATGCAGAGACGTGGTAGAACTTGCACTATTTCCCTTGTCTAGTGTGAGAGATGCATACAAAAAGAAAAAAGCTTTATTTTGCCAAGCAAATAAAACACACACTTCAATGTGGTGAAATTTTTTTAACCTCTATTTCCTCTCTGTTCCTGAGTGTCTTCCAGGTTTTGCTTTGAGTCCTCAGAGTCGAGGATCCTTCCTGTTTTTTCTGCTTTTTCACATGAATTTTTTTTCCCGTGTGTGGTACGTTTCCTTCTGATCTCTTGCCTGAGCTTCCCCTTTATCAGTAGCTGGTGAAAGGGAGTTTATTTCCGTCTGCCCTTGGGTTGCTTTCCCTTGGAGTTCAGTCTTGAAAAACTGGTCTGCTCCGCTGTGTGTGTGAGGAGGCTCTGTTTAAAGATGCGGATCGCAGCTGGGGTGGCAGAACCCTCCATTGTGTGCCAGGTGCAACCTTTTATGGTTGGCTTCTGCGCGTTTTTGCGTGGGACTGAAAGTGAGAGAGCAACAGGGACTGTGCTCTGCTTCAAAAACAAAAGAGTTTGCAGCCTGACCCAGAAACGTGTCCCTGGAGCGGAGCAGTTTGTACGCTGTGCTGGGGTAAATCTCCCAAATAGTCACACGGTGTGAGAAATGAAAGGCCAGTTCCAAACCAGGCAGCGAGGATGTCTTCATTCTCTGCTCGCACGTCTTAGCTTCAGCTTGAATACAGCGTATAAATTTATATTTTTTTTTCCTTCCAGCTGGCATGCAGAGGGGTAAGTGAGAGATGGGGGTGTCAGACTTCAGAAGGTTTTTGCTTAACATCGCAAGAAAAGAACAGCGTGATATAATGACTCCTGTGTAGAGAAGAATCACAGCCTCTCAAAGAGGATTAAAAACAAGTGGTTTACAGCAAACTGCGCTTCTATTTTGAGTAGCGGTGGTGTGAGCTGTTTTCCTGAATGCTTCACAGATTAAATATTGGCAAGTGAAATGAAAGGTGTGTGGAGACGGATAAAGACATTCAGCTGAGGCCCAGGGAAGTGGGGAGTTAAAGGAAGCAGCTTCCAGATAGGTGGCTCTCAGAATTTCTCCCCTGCCTTAGCCGTTCTCCGTATTTTTGGGTAAGGCTGTGATGCTTTTCCAAAATCCGTGTTTGTGCCTCTGTTCTGTCATGTAATACCTGTTTTGGACCCTATATTCTAAAAACCTGTCAAATGCACATTCTCGCTGCACCAAACGCCAGCTCTGACCTCACCAGAGCATCACTGGTGCTGGGGTATCTGATACTGCTGTGCATTGGGCTGTTTGGAATCATGGCTTGGGATGTGTGCAGTGTGTCTGGAGTGCACCGGTGTGTGTGTGTTAGAAATGTGTATTCATGTCCCCGTGTGAGTCTGAGTGTGTCACAGCAGGGTGCAGGAGGGGTATTTGGCTCCCTGGGGGTGTCAAGCTTCCCTTGGGGTGCCCAGGTTTGAGACAGCCCTTCAGTGTGAGGTGAGTGAGGGGGGGGTTGAAACTGGTGGGTTCTGAAGGTGGTTGTGGGTGTCCGTGCCTTGCAGAAGCAGGCCCCGAGCAGGGCCAGGGATTTTGAGAGGTGCTGGGAGAGACATCACTGTGATGGAATTGTGGTGAAGTTGCCGCCAGCAATTGCTTTGTAAGTGGCAGCTCTGAGTTTGCTTTTGGTATTGCTGCAGCCCATTAACTAGTATGTGCAGTCAGGGGCCTTGATCCTTGCTGAGTCTGACCCAGCACCCAACTCTTTGAGCCAGCATTTAAACTCTCAAAGCCCTTACCAATTTATGTGACTGCTTTTAAGACAACAGAAAGACCTGGGTTTGTGGTTTTTAGCATAACACCTCCTAGATCTGCATTTGGTTCCCTTCCGTGCTCTCAGTACCAGCACCTGGTGCAGCTCAAAGTGTTAGCAGTTAATCGCTAAAAATCAAAGTCTTTGCTGGAGATAGTAAATCAGGTCGAACTACACCTTTTGACCCAATTTATGAGGCTTCTGCAGCTGAGTAGCTGGTAATTAGAGGCTGAAGCTGCACGTGTGAAATGCGACTTTTACTATTCTCTTCTCACATTGTGCCTTCTGCGTCTATAAATACACCATCCTGCCTGTTGGGGAACAGGATCTCAGGCCAAAATGTGTGGTAACACCTGGTGTCGGGGAGTCGGGGAGAGGTCTGGACTTGTATTCCCTTAAATTTGAGCTTTGCTAGACCAGGGCTAGGATCTGCTCCCTCCCTTGCTGCTGGGCAGTGGTTGTGCCCTTCGTGCTGTCTCTGTGGAGCAGCACCAGTTCCCCTCACGGGCTGGATGTGTTTCGAGTCCCAGTGAGGTGCTGTAAATGACAATATCCAATCTCTCCCAAAAGAATGCAGTGCACACGGGGACTTCACGGTGATGGGGCTTCCCACAGCAACGGGGTGCCTTGGATGGTTCCTGCTGCTTTTGTGTCTCCTGTGGCCCCCGGTGCTTTTCTCTGTCACCCCACGTGCGCTGGTTTTGGTGTGTACTGGAGTTGTTTTCTTGCCTTTCAGGTGGACAGAAGAGGAGCTGACTCTGATTAACAGCTGGGCCTTCCAGGGGGAGCGGGTGATCCATGGCAATCCCTCGGGTGTGGATAATGCTGTCGGTACCTGGGGTACGTGTGTGTTTGCTGCTGCCCAGCACTGAGGGTGGGTGCTGAGGAGAGGCTGATGGGGAGGTGGAGCAGCAGCCACGTTTTCATTCTCCGCTGCAGAGTGTGCATCAGCTGTGGGAAGGGGGTGAGCAGAGGCCACAGGTTGCAATTCTGCAAGTGCTAAGGCTTGGTTGGGATTGCTGCAGGGACGCTGGACGGAGCAGGTTGTCTCATTGCAGTGAGGTACAACAAAGGGACAAGAAACTCCCAAATTCAGGTCCTTTTTTTTTTTTTTTTTGAGTAGAGGGAATCCTTTTTTGTCTTGGTTTGCCCCATCTGTAAGCTGGGACTGGAGCCAGCTGGGCTGTTGGGGACTCGCTGCAGTAACACCAGAGATCTGCAGCCCCCAGGCAAGTGCCATGGGGCAGAGGCTGTGTTGCAAATAACTGATACTTAAACATTCTGGCGTGAACAAAGAAACCTGATCCTGTCCCAAGGATAAAGCAGTAGAAAATGCAGTTGGACAGCTGTCATTTAGCTTCAATTAGCAGAGACTTCCAAGTGTTTTGGAAGTGTCCTTGGAGACTTTTAATAATCTTTCTAATGAGACCTAATCGCAATGCCTCTGTAAAAGTAGGAGCCAAGTGAGACATTCCTTCTGGACAATGAAATTCCACACTGAGGGATTGCTGCTGACATGAGTGCACACGTTCAGTCCAGTTTGAAACCTGTGTGCTTGGTTCTGCCCCAGGGAATCACTGCTTGATTCTTTTCTTTTTTTCATTAAAGATTTAATGCTGGCTGAACTCTTTGCCTTTTAAAACATATTTAATGTGATCCCAGAGTAGAAGAGAGCAAAGGGAAAGCCATTGGGTTAACTATGTCCAGGCAGACCCTCTCATTAAGTCAGCAGGGTTAGGCAGATTCATGCTGTCTGGGAACATGGTTCATTTAGCTGGTGTTTCTTGCAATTACTGTCGTATGCTCTGGGTGAGGTTCTAAAGATGAAAGACCTTCTGTCTCTTACGAGGCTGTGTTATCTCTCAGCTCACTGTGTGCTGAGACAATGCATGTATTTTACTTTAGGTGGAGCCCTGAGATACCAATCAGGAAAAATCACACCATTAAAGAGGTAATATATGAGTTTAAAAATAACGCTTGCATACGGTGGGTGGAATATGTCAGAGAGGCATTGGGTGGATCTTGGAGGGTATGGGATTGATGGGAGTTCACTACCAGCCTGGTACAAGGGCTTTGTAGCCTCATTTTTGCCGTGGGTGTGGGTAGCTCAAGTATTGTCTCGAGTGTTGTTGGGGTGGAGGGGAACAATGAAATGTTTGGTCATTATCTGACATTAGATGAACACAGCACGAAGGATCAATATTAATTTCATGGCATTATGGGCAGCAGGAACTGATCTCCTCCTGGCAGCAAATGACATTGAGGGGAGGGGGAACTTTTTGCTTACCTGGTGGTAGGACGGTGTGAAAACCAAGCTGCAGAGACAAATCCAGGTCCTGCGTGTTCCCTCTGCCTCCTGCCAATGAAGTATAATCTGACTCCATTAAAATCTTTCACAGTGCATGAAATTGCTCTATTAGCAGTTAATGGCTACTGCTGGCTAGTCTCGCAGGTAGTATTTCAAAGGAAAAAATTTGCTTGAAAAACGTGGATTTCAGTAAATACTTTACAGTCCTATTTATAGTGCTTGTGCAGTTGTTCCTTGTATCTAAGAGGAACAAGCCTGAACCCTGCTAGTGCTGAAGCACCCAATTAACTTTTTTTAAAACTAATGAGACTCCTTATCTTGGGTGTCTTGCTCAAATAGGCCTTTTGAGGCAGAACAAACTGTATCTGTCTGGGCCTTGGGAGCTGCTGGGGGACTGTGAAGGAAAGAGGTGAGGAGATGTCTCCTGTTGCTTCCAGGGTGCCGACACTGAGGATCTTGCTGACCAACACAAAAGTCCCTCGAAGCACCAAGGTCCTGGTGGCTGGCGTCAAAGAGAAGATCCTGAAGGTGCAGCATCTGTATGGTTGCAGGGATGGGGATGTGGGATGAGGAGATAACCCTCAAGAGCTCAGATCTCCTCACGTGGGACTGCAGGTCTCCTGAGGATCTTCTGGGAGATCCCACTTGTAGTCACTGCATTCCTACCTGCTGGTAGCTAACAGCCAGCTGCCCTGGGAATGGGGGTTTCACCCTGGGAATGGGGGTTTCACCCTGGGAATGGGGGTTCAGCTCGACTCTTCCCTCTCTCCAGTATTAACAGGGCTTGCTACAAAAATCACCAGTTTCTTCCTCTGGCCTGTTTCCCTCTCTTCCTCCAGTTTCTGCAGGTGATGCTTTGTGTGTGTGGGGGGGTGTGTTTCCATGAATGAGTAGCCCCAAGTGGGGTGAGGAATTGCCCAGTTCAAGGAGACTGGGGCCAGTTTTATCACAGTGGTATTAGGAGGCTAGAGAGCAGTCTTCTCATATCTTGCCTTCCCCCCCTTCTCAGTTCCCTGCTATAATGAACCCGGTGCTGGACTCCATCGATGCAATTTCTCAGGAATGCCAAAGTGTTCTGGAAGCGATGTCTGCGAATCCATCACCTGAGTATTACCCTGTGCTGGAGGTAAGGGGCTTGCGCGCCAGTATTTTTAGACACTGTTACTGTTGAACATCAAAATGTCATTTAAAGAACATTAGGTCTAAGAAAAAATTTGATGGCAGGAAATGTTCAGTTCCGAGTGAAACCATGGTCTGTGTGTGCTGCTTTTAATGCCCTTCCTGGAGCCGAGAGACAGAAAATGCTGCTGGTGTCTCTCCGCAGGGGTGCACGGGGAGGGAGGGAGCGGGTCTGCTGCTTTGTGGACCTGTAGCTTTGGAGGTTTTGTTTCCCTTTGCTGAGAAACACGGAGTCAGTTGAGGCTGAGACGCTGCCTCCCTGTGCCGGGGGCCGGTCACACTCGTTCTGGCAGTCGCTGCCTGTGAAGCGGTTGCTTTGTCATTGCCAAGGCTGGAGCGAGGGGCAGGCAGCCCAGCAGCCACTGGTTTGTGATGGACTGGTTCCGAGCCAGCTCCCATTGCTCTGCGCTCCTCCTGGCTCCAGAGGATAAGGAACAGAGTTGTGCCCAGAGCTGACCTGACATTGATGCATGAGGTGCATACAAAGATCTGTGTTTGTCTTGGCTGTGTTTGAAGTAGGAGAAGCTGCTGTGGTGGGGGGAAACATGCTTCCAAGTGGAAGAAGGTTTTTTTTGTTGCGGCGTTGAGAGCACCGTAATAGGGATTCATGCAACCGTGGGGTAAGGATGTGTGGCAGTGTCCCAGCTGAGGCAAACCTGGCCTGGCCCTGGGTGCCAAGTGACATGGATGGTCAAGAAGCATTTGGTACCAGCAGTGTGGTTCCTTATTGGCATCCGGATCCCTCCTGTGAGGACCTCTGCTTGTCCTTGCTCTCGCTGGCAGGTTGTCCCCACCACAGCTGTGAATGTGCTCCAGAGGTGCTGTCCCAGCTCTGGGATGGGACAGGGAGCTGCGGTCCCACCTCAAACAGTGGCAGTGGTGCAGGGCCACACTGTTAGCAGATGGTGGGTACAGCCTTCTCTTTGCTTCAGGCCACGTGGCACCTCACTACATGTGGGTGAGCTGCTGCTGGGACAGCAGGAAGCACAGGAGGGTCTCCCATGGGATTCATAGCAAAGTCCTTCTGCTCCTTTTGCACCAAGAGGATGGTGGGTTTCTGTACCCTTTGGGGTGAACTGACCCTCACGAGGACTGGGCTGCAGGAGATCTGGAGTCTGTTTGCAGTGCAGCTTCAGATGACTCCTCTCCACGTTGCTCAGGCTTTCAGAAGTATCAGGGGACAGGGAAGAGGAGGATTAATTTGAAGTGTGCTTTGAGATCCTCACGTGGAAGATGCCAGAGCAGCCTTGTATACAATGCCCGGGAAGCAGCACCGCAATGAGCAGACTTCTGTCTTGAATCTGTTGGGTTTGTCTTGTGCTTGAAGAGCCCACAGAGGCACAGTTGATTATATGCAGCGCATATATATATATATTTGGCTGTTTCTGAAATGTGCAGTTCTGGACAGCATTGTATTTGAACCATCGAACTAGTCTAGTGTGTCATAAGCTGTCATCCGATTCCTGGCAGATTTTGGATCAGGAGATGACAGGTGTCTTGGATCATCATAGACAGTGCTGTGCCCTCACTCAGGCATATAAAGAGCCCTCTAGATGGATGTCTGTCCAGCCCAGCGCGGAACTTGTGATATATGTGCTCTGTGTGTGACTGGCTAATTCCTCTCCCCCCCGTTTGTTTAAATGCGGTGCAGACATGCTCCGGAGGCGGGGAGAGGGACTATTTCCACATCGTCCCCTCCTGTGTGGCGTTGGCAGGAGGTGAGGGAGGGTGATGTGACTGACACCTGCCACGCTGTACCGTGGCTCCCACTGCTCCCTGTGTGCAGCATCCCTCCCGGCTCACTGCAAAGCATCCCTCCTGCTGACCACAAGCTGCAGCAGGGAAATATTTGGTGGCATGGACTGGAGAGGGAAGCACAGGGCTCCTGTTGTTAGGGAGCCTCTCTGGGACTGGTCCCACCTCAGCTGGCTCCCTGCTTGTGACACCCTCTGGGACAGCGATGAGAACATCAGCCACACATCAGGGTGGTGATAGATTTGGGGTGTCAGACCAGCGGTGTTGAGAATGAGCTTCCTCCAGTCATGGCACTGATGAGCTGGGAGGGCACTGCCATCCTTGCGGGCCTGGTGTCAGTTCCTGGTCCTGCTCCAGGCTGGCTCCGAGTGCAGTCAAAGCCCTTTCCTCTGTTCCTTAATTCCTCCCCCCTCGTACTGGGAGGTGAGAAGCTGTAACTCCCACCTCCATGTAGAGTTGTCTATCGCTTGGGCCATTTGGTCTTTGCTGCCATGGCAGCATTTTCCAGGAGCAGTGGCATTTGTGGCTGGGTGGGACAGCGTGGCAGAGAGGCAGTTGTAGCTCTGCTTGGAGGGCAGCCTTGCTTGGTGAGTGGCTTGTGCTGCTCTCCCCTGAAAGGGAGGACCCTCTCGACCCCACTTTGTGCTGGGTGCCAGATTCCCAGCGAGGCGCTGGTGAGAGGCCCCTTGGCTCCCAGCCCAGGCCCTGCCCGTCGGGAGGGAGAAGAGCTGCACAATGCAAACAAGGGGAGGTGACTCCACGTCCCCTCTCCAGCAATGCCATTTCGATCTCGGCTGTGTCAGAAGTCCCCTGGATTTAGTTATGCTGGATGGATTGCAGAGCAGGGCAGGGTGACAGCCAGGAATGAGGGATGCTGGCTTAGTGCCCTTCCCACGGCCAGCGAGGGGGCTTGCACAGTCTCCTGCTCAACACTCCTGTGACAGGGGAGAGGTGAAGCAGTCGGGAGGCATCAGGGAGCACTGATTTAGCACCTGAAATAAATGCCTGTTGGCAGCTTGCGGTGACCGGGATTTTCTCCGTCCTCCCTGAGCAAGGAGGTCTGGAGGGTGTTGTACCACTGTCGCTGTGGTGGGAAGCAGTAGCACAAACCGTGAGGGGGACAAGGACAGATGAGCAGCCCAGGGCTCAGACCCCAGCCTTCATCTTGGTCCACCAGCCCCAAGACATGCCGGTGGCCAAACTCCCTGCAGAAATGGGGTGACTGGGAAGGCAGGGCAGCTCCCCTGCACCTCGCTGGGGAGGGAGCCATGGCTGTGAAGAGCCTCTGTCACCACCTGAGCTCATCTCATGCGTGTACCATTGCTTTTAGGAACTCTTTGATATAAACCAACACCAGTTAAACGTGATTGGAGTCGGCCATCCCTCCCTGGACAGGCTGTGCCGGGTGACGGCGTCCCACGGCCTGCACAGCAAGCTGACCGGGGCTGGCGGGGGCGGCTGCGGCATCACCCTGCTGAGACCAGGTCAGTAACCCTCTGCTCGTCCTGGGCATCCTTTCTCAGTTCCACGTGGCCCTCCCGGTGGGGTCAGGTATGGAAGCAGAGGGTTCACAACCCACTGTGGTGCGCTGTGAAGCCGGGTCACGAGTGTGGGATGGTGTGTTTTTGCAGCGTTCCTTACAGGGGTGGTGCAGTGCCTTCATTTATGTGTGTTGGATCTTCTTCTGGGCACTGGCTCAGCTCTGGGGGGCATGTGTTGAAACGTGCAGTAGCCCGTTTCGGTCTCCCTGTAGTGGCCTATCTGACTAACTGGCCACTCTTGCCTTCCTCTTGGCAGACACCTCCCCGCTGGCCGTGGAAGCAGCCAAGCGAGACTTGTGTGCCTGTGGATTTGAATGCTGGGAGACCAATATCGGGGCCCCCGGCGTGACCCTGCACTCCTCCTCGTCTTTAGACGCCGAAGTGCTGCAGGCGCTCTCCCAAAGTTAAGCTTCTGCCTCTGGCAAGACCCCAAGCTCTTGGCACCGCGTCCTCGGGGCGATCGCTGTGCCTGGAAACTTCTCCCCCGCTCTCCTGTGTGGCCGTGGGCCTCGAGACACGGCTGCGGAGCCAGTGTCAGGTCTGGTGTCGCTGGGAACGGGGGCTGCGGTGAGGAGCCGGGAGCAACTGCTTGCAGCTTGGGCTTGGTGCGAGTTTGACCCAGGCTCTCAAAAATCCTGTTTCGAATTTCTTTACTCAACTGCTGTGCTAATCCCAAGGGGCAGGAGGAGAAGGGTCTTGGCTGGATTCCAGGGCGGATAATGACACTTTGCTTGGTTCTGCTGCTTCGGATGCGTGCGGTGTCTCTCCCCTTCTCCCCCGGCGTCCTGCGAGGGCGGGCAGCGAGGCTGGCGAGGGGGATGCGCAGAGAGCTCTTGACATTTTTGGGTGAAAAGCATCTTTGGCAGCTCAGGGCTTGACACTCAGGTCTCCATTTCTCCTGGACTGCAATTCACGGTGGAGAGAAAACCTTTTAAGTACAGCTTTTACCTGATACTAATTAAGAGTTGGATAACGAAAACGGAAAAAAAAAGCACATTTTTTAATGGTATTATCACTGTTTTCAGTCTAATCTCTGAGAAGCAGGGTCTGTAGCCGGACTCTGGCTTCTGTTCACGTGTTCAAGGTCTGGTTCAAACAGTAACTGTCACCTGTGAGGAGGGTGGCCGGAGGCAAGGGCAGCCTTAACATTCCTCCTTGCCATAGCTCTTCTGGGATCTCTCACACTTAAACGAGCCCAGCCTTGACCCTGCCTGTCCTTGGGTGTGTAAAACACACCACTGCCAGGCCCCGGGGTGGGGGGAATCTGGGGCTGGAAGGGGGGGTCAGGGACAGAGCAAACACAAATTTGTTTTCGTTGGAAGTAGGAAAAAAAAAAATAAATTAAAACCCACCTCCTCCAAAGCTGACGGTAACTTGCAATTGGCAAACTATAAAACCTTAAATGCATTTAAACGTATTAGAAATGTAAATGCAGGTTTTTTTACTTGTAAAATTTTAATGAGTTGGACCACGGAGCTAAAGGGAATTGGTGGGTAAGTGAGGCCAGAGTGTCTTGAAGTAATGAGCTGACTCTGAGTGGCTGTGGGCTCTTTGGTACCTGCCAAAGAGATTTTATCATTGTTCTGTTTGTCTGGGCTATTTTTATTTTCTTTTTTTTTTTTTTTTTTTAAGTGTAGCTCTGTTCAAGAATTGCTTCATTCAAAGCTGAGTACTAAATTGGCAGCGGTGGGGGGAGCCTGCCTTCCCCTTCCAGGGCAGGAATTAAAAAAATAATGAAGTGCGAGAGGTTGAGATGTACTAACTCTGAAATCCCGGCGTCACGATGACCAGCTTTACATCACTGCTCAGATGTAAAACTGTCTCTGGTTTTAATAAATTGATGGTTTTATATGTGCAAAGTGTTCTTTGATAATTATGCTGGGTACAAAAGGGAAAAAAAAGTACCTTACACTGCTTCAATAAAAACAGGTCTCAGATGCTGGGTTCCTACATGTCTAATTACAATTCCAATTTGCATCCAAGAATGGCTTTACACTAATCACAAGTCAGAAAGCCTGATAAATAATTTACCATTTTCTAATACAGTGTAATCAATGTGAGTCTCTGGAAGCGTGTTTGTTGCCTCTATAACCGCTTAAATGTGTCTGTACTTTCTGCTGGTTCGCACAAAGAAATGCCAAATTCAGCGCGAAGAAACTTCGCTTCAAAACGAGGTGTTTGATCCTCGTTAGCGGCTTCCCTCACACGTCGGGGTGGGAGGAAAAAAAGCAATGAACGTTTTGATTTGTTGGTTTAAATCATAATTAAAACCAGTGATTTTAAATAGACCGGCTCAGGTTGGTGCAGGGGGGTCCTGCTGAGCCTCCCTTCAACGGGGGGCTGAGTGTGGTGAGTGGTGTCCCACTTTGAGTTCCTTCTCCTCGCCCTGGGATCCTGTGGCCTGGGATGCTTTTGCCTTCAAAGGTCCAGCCTTCTCCTGCGCCCCCTCTGCTTTGTGGGGTGATGGAGATGCAGAGGTGACATGGGGAAAGGTGGTGGCCAAGCCCAGCAGCTGAGATGTGAGTGACATGAGTTGTGGGGTGCAGTGTTGCGGCACGTTGGGTGGGTGCAGGTTCCCCTTTCTGGGAAGGCTCCGGCCCCATCCCAAGGTTTCCTCCAGCCTCTGCTCATCCCACTGCTCCCTGCCGGGGCGGAGGTGGGTGACGTTCCCAGGCTGAGTGAGGGTTTGGGCTGGGGTCTGTGAGACCTCTCTGTGGGAAGCTCCTGCTCCAGGGGGGCAGTGGGAATGCCCCCAGGAAGGTGCTGCCCACCCTGATGCCACGGCTTTGCCGGAGCCAGGCTGTGCCTTTCCCATGCCACGGGAACCAGAACTGCCAGAGTCAGCAGCTGGAGCCAGTCCCAATTTGTTAGAAGGAAGCGTGGATTCCACATCCATCTGCGAGCACGGGAGCGCCCGCTCCCTCCGTTCCCCATTCCTCCCTCCCTGCCTCCATCAGAGCCTTCTTCCCAGGCTCCCAGCACTGTAATAACTGGAAAAGGGAAAGGCTTGGGGGGGGATATTTGGCATATGCCCAGCTCTGACTTTTGTGGGGGAATCACCTCTTTGGTTGCACCAGCTTGCAACCATCTCCTGAAATTCCTTGAGCTTCTCACACCCACTTTGCAGCGTGGATGTAGGGAACCCCATCCCTGCGCCTCCTCCCTCGGGACCCTCGTGCCCCGTGGGGGCTGGTAGGTGCAGGAGGGGACACAGCCCCGTTCCTCCCTTCAGCTCATTTTTTGGGGAGCAAATTAAGCCTAACGAGCCTGTTCTCCCCCCTAGGACTCATCCCCTCCCCTCCTCTCCTCCAGCCACCCCACAAACACACAAGCGCTTTTCCGTCTGCGCTGCCCCGTCTGCTCTCTCCGCTCCGCTTTTACGGATGTGCAGCGGAGCAGCGATTGCTGCTGAAGGATTAGCCTGGTAATTTGGCTAATTTTTCTTGAGCTTCATTTTTCACATTATGAGCTTTGCAGAAAGACTAACGATCCTGGGTTTGCCTCTAATAGCCAGCGCGGGAGCGGGGAGAGGAGGCTGCGCTCCATCCTTCTGCAAAAAAAGGGATGCACGGAGGCATTGGGGACCGTGAGGGGCTGTGGTGGCCTGGCAGGAGGGGACAGGGGGACTTTCCCCCACTGGGGGACACCGGCGCCTTCTTGACAGCAAAAAAGGAAAATGTTTTGTACTAAAAAAACCCTTTCAAGACCTTTGTTTTCCTTTGCTGCCTGTGGATGCTCCTGGTGCATGGGGTAGCAGCACCGCCACGGTGTCCCCAGCAAGTGGGCAGGGGCTGGGGTGTCTCTCATCGCCCTGGGGGGCTCCTGTCCCCTACCCACCGGTCCCCCCCCTGTCCCCAGACAGCGCCACTCGCTGTGGGTCGGGGCCGGCTGGGTGCCAGGCACAGATGGTATTATTTTTTTAAAAAAATCCGTGTCAGCAGTGGCTTCTTTCTGCTCCGGTGAATAGATGCTGAAGAGGCAGTGACATTATTTGAGATAACAGAGAGAACAGAAAAAGGGTCAGTGAGAGAGAGGAAATGTCAGCGCGCAGCCACCGAGGGGGCGGGGGGCTGCTCGGGGCCCCCGGGGGCTCCCTGGGGTCCCTCCTGGGGATGGGATGGGGCCGGGGGACCCCCCCGAGTGCTCAGCACTGTGTGCTCGGCTCCGTGCAGGGAGCCTGGAGGGCTCGGGACGTCTGGGGGTCCCCCCTGGGGCTGGGGGTGTCCCAAGGGGCTTCTTGGTGAGTTAGGATGCCCCCCCAGTGCTATTTCAAGGACAATTCTTGCGTCTCTCACTGCAGAAGGGCTCCCCATGCCCTCTGCCACTCCCGGGCCAGGGATTTTGGGGCTCCCTCCTTCCCGGGGTCTGGCTGGGGCTCGGCAGCAAGAATTTGGGGTGCCCAGCGAGGTGAGCGCCTGCGGGGAGCCTGTCCCCCCCCCGTCTCTCCCTTCCCGCTCCCCTCCCGGCACGCTGAAGGTTTTGAAAGTTAAGTATTACCGTCTGCTTTGTTGTTGCCTAACTACGACAGACAAATTGAGAACTAGTTGTCAAAATGTCAGTGCACAACAAATCAACATTCAAAATGAGTCTCAGCGCTATGTGGTGTATAATTAAAAAAAAATCCTTTTTAGAAATTTCAGCAAGCGTTGGCTCCGCTTTATATTTGTCTGTGTGATTAATAAAGGCAGCTAATTTTCAGACTTTAAAAACAGCTAGAAAATAGCTCCTAATTACATATTAGGTTCCAAGCGGCCCCCGCTGAGCGAGGCTGGTATTGGTGGGCCAGAGAATTTGGCAGGGGCTTAATTACATTCTGAGCATCATCTAATTTTAGTTAAATGTAATGTAATCAGCAGCAGATGTCTGAAATAAAATATGAATTATGAATATGATGAAATTTCATTCTTGAATAAAAAAGTAATTTGCTATTTAGTTCATTAAAGTCGCAGAGGTTTATTAGGGAGCAGGTACACGGTGCGGCTGGGTTGTATTAAAATGATATTTCAGAGAGAGTAGGAAATTGCATTAAAGGTGCTAAAATATTCCGCCGGGACGATGCGCCGGTTGGGAATTAACATTTACAAAAATAACGGAGCCCCTGGGCTGCCGCCAGCCCCTGGCAAAGGCAATTGGCTCCGGAGCTTCTCATTTACACAAGGTGACGTCCCACGTCCCCGGGGTGGTCCCTGGGACCCTCTCCCCTTGTCCTGCCCCGGGCATCCCGGGGTGTGCCCAGGCTGGCCACTGGTGAGCTCAGCCCTTTGCCCCGTTATTTGGGGAGGGGGCTGTGGTGGGGGTGAGAGCCCCTGGTGCGTCCCCAGTGCCAGGTGTCCTCCTGCCACACAGGCGTGGGGCCATTGAGCTGGGTTCCACGTGCCTTTTTCCCAGCTTGGCCAGGAGAGTGAAGCATCGATTGGCCCCTTGGCTCCGGGGCCGCTGCGGGTCCCCGTGGGACGCCGTCGCCTGGACATCTCTCCCCACAGCATCCTCTGCGGTTTCAGCTCTGAAGTTTAAATTGCTTTTCTCTATCCCTCGGCGGCCGGGACTGACAGATAAGCATCTTCTGGAGAGGGAGAAAGATGGCGCGTTCATTATTTCCTTGTATTACAGATGCTGTCATTGTAATCCCTCCCGGATGCCGGGAGAAAGGCAGCTCCTGGGCGCCGGCTTAGAGCCCTCCTGGCTTCCCAAGCGTGGTCTCCGAAGAGCGGCCGGTGGCCAGTTCCTCCCGCACACAGCGGGCCAGCGCGGAGGAAAGCCCCGCTCGCCACGGCACGCTGGCAGCAGCATCCCTCCCCGTCTGCCCCGGTGCCGGCAGCTCCGGCGTGGCCGGCACGGGCGATGCTCGGCGGTGAGCGGCGGTGCCGGGTGCTGCCACGCTCGCTGGCGTGGGCTAGCAGTCCTCCCTCTTCTATTCATCAAGGGCATGACAGCTAAAATTCATTTGAAGATGAAGAAAGTGCCGGCTAATCCTTTCTGTGAGACAGTGATAGACTAGCGGCTCGGGAAGAATTGCACAGCAGTAATGAAATTAGGCTAAAACTGCTGGCGGATAGCAGATAATTGCCCTTGTCTGTCACGAGGAATAACATCTCCCAAATCCAACACAATGATTGTTAAAGTTGCAGAAATTTATTTTATTTATTTTGCGGGTTTGGGGTTGGCTTTCCCGGAAAGAAAAAGGGAAAAAAAAAAACCTGAGCAGGAGCTGTGCCCTCACCTCCTGCCTTCCTCGGGCGCTTCCGCCACCGCAGCTCGTTAGCCTTGACGAAGCAGGCGATGCCGAGGATGCCCAGACACCGGGGGGGCTGTTCCCGGGGAGCAGGAGATGAACCAGCCGACACTCCGCGCTGCTGCCGGTCCGTCCCCTGCTCCCACCCGGTGCTTTCCAGGGGGAATCCGTCCCCCGACACCGGTGTGTGTCCCCCTGTCCCCGCGGGACGTGTCGGAACCGCCGCTGGGGTGGGGGCCGGGGCCGGGGGGGCCGTGCAAGCCCCAGCAGCACGTCAGGGCTGACCACCAGCCATTTATTTTGTAATTTATGGGGGGCGGCAGGCAGCACGGCGCGGGTGAGTGAGTGCACTGGCCGGCAACTGCGATGTTTTATACGCGAGGGCTGGCACGGGTAATTTACTGCGGCCGGCAATAACATATTTCACTTTCCGTCTCGCAGATGAAGATTACTTGTGTTTGAAAGTGCCTGAACACACACTCAATTCTGCTTAAACGCTCGCAGCCAGCCGAGCGCGGACGGGCCCGGCGGCACGGCCTCTGCCAGGGTGA
>JAHREE010000465.1:0-14291 GCA_033628505.1 Tringa tobata | reverse complement strand
ATCTGCAGGGCCTGAGGGAAATGGCAGACAAAGCTGCCAAGCCACCATCTGTCACATTCAAGAAGTCACTGTAGTCGCAGTATACATTTCAATACATCATTTTACTTAAATATTAAGTTATTAAGCATCTAAATGACATTGTAGAAAATTCAAAAAGTGTGAATTTTTAATTAACTTTTGATAGCTGGGCGGGTCATTCAAACAGTATTTATTGTCAAGGATATTTTAAGAAAGAAAAAGCCAGTTATAGTGTAAGAAAGAAAAAGCCAGTTACTCAGTTATCCTCAGACATATTTGCACACTGAGCATATTTTTCCAATGCGATCAATTGCTCTATCAAGTACACTTCCAAAAGGAGAGATGAATCTCATTTCCACTGGTGGAGACAAACAGGAGTCATATTTTCTTGTGGTTCTGAAAAGAAAGAGAAGTATCAAATTGATTTTTTTATTACCAAGAGTACTCAGTAGAAAAAAAATAATTGTATTCAGTAGAGAAAAAAATTTTGGAATTCCAAAATCAATGATGAAAAATTATTTATGGGTTTTTTGTAGATAGGATCAAGGCAGAAAACATACATAAAAAAGCCTCCTGCTGCTTTCATTCCTCACCAGACTGTCCCAAGCATTGTCAGTCACTATTTGCATGAGCTTTTAGAGCCTCCCAACCCAGATCTAAGAGGCAGCTCTTCTCAAACAGCTTTCCAGAAGGAACCAGAAACCATGGCCAGAAAGAAGAAGTTCTCTTTACTCATTGTCTGGCCCGCTCTTGGCTTCTGTGGGGAACTAAAGACCGTAAAATTTTGGTTTCATAAGGTGGAAGATGACGATAGAAGAGCACGCCATCGTTGCAAAGAGTGGGATCCACTTACCCTTTTCTATCCCCTTCCTCTTCTGTTTCCAGTAGAAAACTAAACCAGTAAGTGGGGAAAATGGTGCCCATCAGGCCAGCAAGCTGGACAGGCTCAGAAAGTCAGAGCAGAACTGTACAGCCAAGTGAGGCAGAGGAAGTTAGGTGGCTGAAAGCTGAACCGCTACCACAATAAAATGCAAATAATGTCGTACTTGCTTGATTTCTTCATTTTTGATTTTGCAGTTCTACCTCTCTTCAATTTTTGCTTTCCCACAGACTCTATGGATTTCGTATCCTCTTCCTCTTTAGTCAGAAGCTCCTACGTTAGGGCAGCAAAAACATTCTCATGCACAAGTTCTTACACTTCTACAGAATACAAATGAATGTTTCTTTCACAAAGAAGTCACGACAGAATTATTGCCAAGAGAACTATGGTTTCTCTCCACAAAAACAAACCTTCCATCTCAAAGTCTCGTACCATCCGAAAAGCTGAAATTCTCAAATTAAGAGAGAACACACCAAGTAAGTTTCAAGAAAGGCACTGTGCCTTCTCTTAAAGGCAAAGCAATACTTGTTAATTCTTAACAGAAGTCGATTCACAATTGATTTTTGTCACTAGTTTTCACGAAGGAAAAAAATAAGAAATTGATGAGCTGATTAATTTAAAGCTCCCTCTTTTTAGATCTACTTTCAAGGAAAAAGGCAAGGCTTTGCAAAGTATGACTTGGAAAAGCGGTACAGAGCGGAAATCAAGAAAAGGAGACAACCACAGGTTTTACTTACCGGTTCCTTTGCAATTCGGGAAATGCTAGATACATTCTTTCTCCTTGACCTCAAAAGAGGAGGCGAAAAGACAAATTGAGAAGACAGGTCCGGGTCTAAATCCTTAAGCTGCACAGGATGGTCTGCTTCTCCACCTAAAACCACAAGGCACTGTTAGCACGCACGTACATTAGACATAAAGGACAGGGACGTTAAATTGCAGCTGATCAGCAAAATAGCTTCCTGAAATACAAGGTCCAAGCAGGTTTAGAAACACTCAACGTGGACGTATTTTCCCCCCAATAACTGCCTCTTGGGATCCATTCCTTGGCACTAAATTGCAAAACAAAAATCATCTGGTGTAGTGACTTTACCTACACCTACGTAACCAAAGATATCATGCTCAAGAGGCATCAACAATCCTTACACATCTCAAGAGAGGTTTTTTTATCATGTACTCCAATACAAAGAGCCCAGTGTGTAGTAATTTCACTAACAGAGGGTACGTCCATGAAAAACAATCACATAGTTAAACAGCTGTGCAGTTTGTTGCAAGATGCAGCTCCTTTTAAGTTAAAAACCGAACAGAATTCGGAAGCATGTCTCCTTTATTTCTCCACTGGGGGGAAGGGATGGCAGTCACATATTACCAGACACCCTCTAGTTTGCAAAACAGATAGAAATTACGCTCATGACAAAAATCCAGATTAAATTTCATTTAACTCTACTCAGATCAGCCTGCTCACATTTCCACCACAGCTAGCCAGCCGGTCCTGTAGAGTTCAGAAAAGCAGATGAATTGGCTCTTCCCAAATTTTTTACTTCGTACAGTCACATTCTTTACAATGCTTAAAAGCCATCCTCACAGCCTGCTTCCTGTGGTGGTTTACAAAACAGCAATATGGCCTATTTTACCTATAAACATAATGCTCTTACCTTTACATTTCTTTGTCAGCTTTGTGAGAGGAGGAGAGAAAAGGAAGGACTCATTTTCCTCAACAGGCAGTTTCTGACGCGCGGCAGTTTTGCGGGATCTGGTTCTTGTAACACGATCTGGTAAAGTTCTTGATGTTTCATCATGTCCCGATGGGTTTATGTCTTCAAGCAGCAAGGGACTGCCACCAGGTCCTTGGGGGAAGGCCTCCTCCCCTCTGCCTTCCTCTAATAGTGATCGTCTCTTTCTGCCCCGACGCCCTGTCCTTACTGTAGTCCTGGGTGTGGTTAGTTCCTCCTCTGGCTGAGCGGGTGTTTGCTCACGAGTATCCGTTCCTTCTGCTTTACCACGTGCAACTCTTCTTGTACTTCTCCTCGGAGTATCGAGGATTTCCACCTTCCCGCCTGAAGGTGTGCCTTCCTGAGCAGAGAGAGGTTCTGGGTCTGCCAAGAGGTTTTGTGCCCCCTTCCTAGC
Organism: Tringa tobata; assembly: GCA_033628505.1. NCBI lineage: Eukaryota > Metazoa > Chordata > Aves > Charadriiformes > Scolopacidae > Tringa > Tringa tobata. The sequence continues at coordinate 11,269 of JAHREE010000465.1, read as the reverse complement.
ACTTCTCCTAGGAGTCACAGGAAGTTTAAATTCTGTTGGAGGAAGCGAGGATTTGGACACATCAAGGTCAGAATTTTCTGAAACTTCCGATGTGCTCATCTTTCTTCTTCTGCCTCTTTTAGTTGGCACAGCTACAAGGTCACTTGGCTGCACCTCTTGATCCTTGACAATATTTTCGGTAAATTTTAAACGAATGCTCTGCTGTTTTCTCGCGCTTCTGCTGGGACTGGCTGCCATTTTAATCTTATGATCAGCATCAGTCGGGCCAGTTCCTTCATCTCCTGCTGAACTTTTTCCTCCTCTAGTCCTTTTGGAAGCAGCAGAAGTAGAAATGCTACCTTCAGCAAGAGACATTGCCTCATTAGCCTCTTCCAAGTCTTCAGATGCAGCTTCCTTTGCTCTCCTTAATCCTCTTCTTGGAGTAACTGCTATGGACTGTGTGTCAACGGACAATGTTTGTCCATCAGAACGGCCGCCGTCCACTTTCTCCAAGTTAGTCAGTTTAGGCTTCCTACCTCTCCTAGGAGTAACAGGCATCATAGGTATTTGCTCATCTGGAGCATTGCCTTCTGTTGCAACACCAGAAGTCTCAGACGCTTCTTTTGTTCGCCTGGTACTTCTCCGAGGAGACAGTCCAAGCAGAAACGGTTTGTCTGCCTTCAGAAGTTGCTGAGCGCCTGCAGATGGAATACTTAGACTTCTGCTCAGCTGTCCCCTTGTGCGTGTTCTAGGAGTGCTGACGTACTCGTCTTGATGTATGCTGGTTTCATCTTCCACTTCTTCTGGCACGGTTGTTAAAGCAGCTTTGGCCTTCTGGAATCTAGCTCCCTTTTTACCTATGGTTTCGTGAATAGATTGTTCTACAACTTCAGATGTAAATTCTTTGCTTCTCGTGTCTTTGATGACATCCAGTAAGTTCTCAGCAATAGCCACCTTAATGGGTTCAGGCACATACGGGAGCGACTCTGCAATATTCTGAGATTCCTGATCATTAGTTACAGTGGACACCGAGTTTGTAACCTGTTCCTGGTTTTCAGGATTATTTCCTAAACTGTTCACAGGTTTTCCCTCGGTGGTTGGGCCAGTCGGTTTAGAAGCATCTACTGATGTAGGATCTCCCATCTCCCCTTCACCTTCTTCTCCTTCCAAGACTAAAGTAAAATTACTCTGAGATAGAAAAAGCTCTCCATCTGCCTCAGCTGCATCACATTCACCATCTTTATCATCAGGCAAATCACATGCAAACTGTTGCTCTATAGTACCATAGCTGTATTGAAGATTGCCCAACGGATGTAGTTCACTGTATGGTGATGTTTCCGGAGTTTCTTTGGAGGTTTGTGCCTTACCCGCACTATCTTCAGTCACCTAAGGTTAAAAAACACCTGTGAATGCAATATTCATTACCAAAGAGACTAACTTCAAACTGACCCAGAGGAAACTGAGGACAGCGAAACGCTGCTTTTCCTTTCAGATCACCCCTGGGTGTAAACTTAGAAGCACACAATGTGCTCTCAGCTACAGATTACTCCTTATGCCTTTAAGGGACAGAGAGGAGAGGACTCAGCGTACACAACAACATGCTCCATCTCTGGTGTTTCTGTTCACGACTAACGAGTTGCCACCACTCGTGAACAAAGTGAGCAGTTTTACAAGACGAGCCGCATACACAGCTGGCAGTGACCATCCCATTGCAGGACTTCCCGGGCTGACTACAAACGCACACCGAGTGACCCACGCTGCATCTGACAGGGTAAAAGACAACCTTCTTGAGAGAAAAAAGTTTGAGAGAAAAGTTTAAAGTTTCAGTTGGCAACGCTTTCTCAAACTGCCCAGGTATCACATCTGAAAACACCTCACTTTAAGGAATCCCTGGGATTGCATGAGACACCACCACCTTTTCTAAATAGCTCCACCTCGTGTCTTCCAGTTGCCTGTACTGAGCAAATCTTCTTTCCTTCTAGATCCACATGACATACTCGGGCTTTTACGGCGAGAACAAAAGTAGTATTTGTTACCTATTTCCAGTGACTCCGATGCTCAAGAGAATTTAATCCCTGTGTAAAGACCTTTGCCCAGCCCTCTAAGTTGTAGTGCTAGCCAACGACGGCAGAAGGAGAAGCCCCTCTACAGCAGCAGTCTCCATGGAATCTGCTGCTTTTCCTGCCTTCTCAAAAGTCCCTAAAGCATCATATTGGTAGCAACACGTCGTGCTCCAAAACTAAATTCAAGAAATGCTAGTCCCCATGACTTTCCTTTTATGCTTAGGAATCTACGAACGAGAAATCAGGAAGCACTCTGTCCTGAATTCAGTGAGGGCAGACAAGCCAAAACCAGCCACTTACATCTAAATTGGTCCAAACCACTTACACCAAAAGCAAAAAACTATTATTAATTACTGTGAGCATAATCCTACAGGAAGCTGACAGAAGATTCTGTGTGGTACTTGGACTCATTGTGGGTGTCCTCTAAAGAACTCATCACCCCCAGCATTAGTGACAAGAATGGGGTGAAAATGGGCAACTGGAGAATCAACAGTTCTAATTCTCTGTCCAGGTGAACAGCCTTTTAAAATTCATTTAAGAAGTTTTAAGCAACTGGAAATATCTCAACTCATTACTGGGCATTCTATTCCTGTGAATAAGGAAGAAAGAGCACAGGATCCAAGCACCTACATCATTCTGAAAGCTAGTTTGGTTCCCACATCATTTTGTCACTTGGTAAATGGCCCCCACTATTGAAAAGCTGCACTCCCCAACCTTGTGTATCGTCTTTAACACTAAAGCTACTGCTTTTTTAAGTCAAATAAGAAACATGTAAGTTCCAATAACCCAAATAAATGCATGGTTATTTTAAAAAATACTTGAGGCTTTGTTTTGGTACTATTACAGCTTTCAAAGGCCCAAGTCTTGACAGGTTCTACTCGGTGTTATAGCTGCAGAAAATGCATGAGAAAAAACGTATCTGGCCTCACATAATACGGTTTTTTCACTTGTGTCAACCAGCTAAAGAAATAGAGACCTTTTTGGGTGCCTTCTCACTGTCAGTAAGACAGGGCTGTCCTCAATTTGCAAATTGCTTTCTGCTTTGTAGAAAACAGGAAAATAGTTTACTTACACTCATTTCCTCAGTTTTAGCAAGATTGTTAGGAACAGGTAGTTCTTCCTGTCGAAAAGGAACACTTTCTTCAACTTCAGCTGCTTCATGTTTATGTTCTTTAGGTAAATCCACACGCTTCCCCTCGAGGCGATTTTCTGAATGAGTACTGACCACGTCCTCACTGTCAGGGACACTTATCACAGCTGGAAGAGATTTATAGCATTTTCACTTAACTGCTACGTGAATAATAGTGGTTCAAGCAACAGGAAGTAACAGAGGCAGCAGGAGCCAACAACGCTGTTCTCTATCCTGCCACATATACAACATGGCAAATAAACTAGAATGGCTTCCAGCTTTTCTGCAAAAACTAGAAGCCAGAACTATCTACCTGGTGAAGGAGGCAGCCCCACAACAGATTAAAAAAAAAGAAAAATAAGAGGAAGGGGAAAATCAGCTGGCAAGTCCATACAGAAAAACAACAAGGCAGGAAAGGGTGGCTGGAAAGGCACACTCACAGCTAGTTATTCTTCTCAGCCTGAATGCTGAGGATGCATCATCTTTTAACATGGGAACTCAAACTCTTCTGTTACTGTTCTATTAAACTGTCTTTTTCTCAACCCATGAGCTCCTTTTCTGTCCCCTCTTCTCCCTCCCCTAGTGGGGCTGGCGGGAAGGGGGAGCGAACAACTAGTTGCGTGGTCCCAGTTGCAGCCCGGGGTTAAACCCCAGCAATCCCTTAGCACACAAATGAGTGGTGGTGTACAAGATTAACATAAACACTGGTCTCTCCTCCTAATATTTCACAGGTGACCACTTTTCTCAGTATCTTTTTCAAGAACAGGAACATGCGTGTTTTCTACAAGGACTTGCTCCAAGCAGGGTATTCCCTCTAGCGTTTCGTCGAAGTTGGCAGTAACACGCTTGTACTGCTTCAGTCTGAGACACCTGTAGTAGCAAACTACACAATTTACTTCAGGAGTTGAGCTACCTCCACTCACGTGACAGCTCCAACACACTGTACCTACATTCACTGTCTCTCTCCGGGGACGCAGAGAGCTGTGGATTTGGTGCAACTGGAATGGCTTTTTCTTCTGATGAAGAGCACATTTTGGACTCCTGGTGGTTTGTTTCGCTTCACAAACAGAAAGAGAAATTCATAGTCAAGCTTCAAAACAAGCTTTGAAGAGCTTTACAAACTACTAACATTCCCTCAAAAAGCAGTTGCAGCTTTCAAAGTATCTGGTGAGAAAACTGCTTCCCTTTCTATAAGCAAATAGATGCCCATTGAGCACACACGAGAAATAAAAATTAAGTCTACAAAATACTGCCACAAATTATTCAAACCCCCAAATAAACCCGCTTACGTTGCAGGAACCTCAGGTGGAATTTTTAGCTACACCATTGTCAGACAAAAGCAGGGCTGCTCAGACAAAAACAAAGCTTCACAGTATCTGCTTAGTAACCCTCAAATGGTAAAAATGTTTACGTAGCCTGTTGAATGAAGTCTTTACCACCGCACTTTGGGCTCTGCAATGACTTGAAACAAACAGGCTCAACCTGAGAGCTAGTCAATCGGACTTACACCCACGCCAAATGAGTTCTGTTCACAGACAGAAAGGAATAGAAAAGCCATTATCTAGAAGAACACAGGAAAGAACCAATGCCAGGTCAAACCCATAGATGTCCAACACAGCAAAGGCAGCAGTTACATCTTGGGTGAACCCCAAGAGGTATCTCTTTTATAAACTTACCCTTCACTCCCAGGCCCGAAAGAAGCAGCCTCAGTGGCTTTGAACACCAATTTACCATCCTCAGGAAGGGCAACACATTCAGCGTTTGATTCTTCCACAAATCCTACAAAAGCACACAGATGGATGACTTCCCTGTTGCACTTAACATCATCTCTTTTCAAACGGTCATAGGATTTTAAAGCGAGCCTTTATGCATTTCATCTAGGATAGGGACCTAACTAAATCATGCTACCAAGACCTCAAATGCACAGAAGGCCTGACTTCTTCTCTCCAGTAAAACAAGAACTCTGCCACATCATTTCAGTCAAGAAAACAGACAGATCATTGATTCGGGCACTCCTGTGATTTAAAGTAAGAAAAAGAAAATAAAAAGCAGCTCAGGAAATTCAATAGCAACACACCAGGTTTTTCTCTTAGTTCTGATGAAGCGGGTTGTTCCATTTGGAAAGGTTTGTCTTCAACCATTTCGCTGCCTCCTTCCTTCTCTGATTCTCTAAAATTGACAGTTGCATCGGTGGCAGAATGAGCTGGTTTAGCAGCTATAAAGATGACATCATCTTCAAAATCGCTGAGTGATTTTGCATCGTGATACTCCAAAGTAGTTTGGTCTGACCTGGCAGAGATGTTACTATTTTCTTTGCTGACGTCCATTTTCTCCAAACCATCTCCAGGTGTGCTTTCTGAAGACTCTTCCAGTTCAGCATGATCATCCTCAGGATTGCTCAAAGTAAACACAGTTGTTTTACTTCTGCTTTCAGACCAAGCATCCTTCACCACTCCATGACGATGATGATGATCCTCAGATGACGGTCCAGACAGTGCTTTATCATCTTCTGTCACCTTTTTTAAAAAAATTGAAATTGACGATCAGTAACGTGTAGATGCTTTTTGTTAAAGCAAAATATAGAAAAAAGGACAAACAGACTGATAACTCTCAGTTATACAAGTGTCAACTTAAGCAAGGCCCTACAAAAGCAAGGCTCTACAAGTTATTTTCATTTTAGCAGTATGTTAGTTTTTTAAGGCCAAGTGTCAAAATAAAGGACACTTTTGACTGCTCATTGAGTTTCCAGAACCTTGGAGGATTAGGAAGAACTGAATCTTGAAAGTGCTTGCTTGTCCCATCATTGCAAGGCTGTTCATTGGGTTCACCACCATCTTTTCAAAAGAGGGAGCTTTGCAAACCTAAAATCATAACTCAAGATTTCTATTTCTTTACGTTTGCACTTTTCATCTTGAATGCAACACTAAAATATTTTACTCTTCATTATGCCTGGAGCACGGAACAAGTAAATTCATCTGGTCACACTACAATATCAGTAAGAACTTCATATAGGAAAGGGAGCCTCTCATTATAATTGAGTGGCTCTTTATAACAGGCGATAAAACATATAATAGAAACTGACCATGACAATTTGTTAGCACATGTGTGGAAAGCTAGTACATGTAGACACTAGAAAACACCCCTGTTCTGCCCCTGATTTTGGTACATTATTTTGGCAACTGCATGATGAGCTGAATGAGGGAATCCAAGTGAGAGAATCACAGAATAATATGGGGTGTGAAGGGACCTCTCGAGACCATCTAGGTCAACCACCCTGCCAAAACAGGTCCACCCAGAGCAGGTTGCACAGGAACATGTCCAGGCAGGTTTTGAATGTCTCCAGAGAAAGAGACTCCACCACCTCCCTGGGCAGCCCCTTCCTGTGCCCTGCCACCCTCAAAGTAAAGAAGTTCCTCCTCGTGTTTAGGTGGAACTTCTTATAAGTTTGTGCCCATTTCCTCTTGTCCTATCCCTGGGCACCACTGAAAAAAGACAGGTGCCATCCTCTGGACACCCTCCCTTTAAGCATTTATAAGCATTGATCAGATCTCCCCTCAGTCTTCTCTTCTCCAGACTAAAAAGACTCAAGTCCCTCAGCCTCTCCTCATAAGGGAGATGCTCCAGGCCCCTAATCATCTTTGTAGTCCTCTGCTGTACCCTCTCCAACAGTTGCCCGTCCTTGAACTGGGGAGCCCAGAACTCAGCACAGTAATCCAGATGGGGCCTCACCAGGGCAGACTAAAGGGGCAAGATAACCTTCCTTGACCCACTGTTTACACGCTTCCTGATGCATCCCAGGATGCCATTGGTCTTCTTGGCCACAAGGGCAAGAGAAAAGAAGGAGTAGAATGGGACAACTTGCAGATGGATCAGCTTCCTTTGACAACTATACAAATGCTATCTCACTGAGAACTTGAGGGCTGGAGAACAGACAGCACTACAGCTCTCTTCATCGGGAGTCTTTTTTAACATAATTTTACTTTTAAGTAAATCCAGCCTTGCAGAAAGAGAGCCTGAAAGGCAATGCAGCTCATGACTACTGTGCTTCCAAAAAATGTTGAATTCGCAAGGTTTAACAACCCCAAACATCTGGCTCCATCTATATTCCTTACCTTCCTGCCATACCACCCTTTGATAAGGTAACACCACAACACTGAACTAGCAGTTTCGAACACTCACAGCTCCTAACAACACCTGAGTAACCACCACCAAGGTCAATGGCATTTAGTATGAACACCTTCCTACAGGCAGGTGATGCTACAGAAGGTCTAACAGCTGTTTAGGACCAACTGCCAGTCTGCCACTCTGATTTGCAATTCCAGTTCTCAATACAAGGACTTTGGGCAAACTCTGTAAAATTCAAAATCCAAATGCAGTCTATAAATCCTTTAACTGGAAAAATCACTAACTACCACCAAACTTACCCCAGCAGTCCATGTTGCATTTGAGTTCTCCTCCCTGGAAGATATTCCAGGTTCCTTTGCTCGTAAAGGAGGAGTAACAGATCGTCCGGGAGAGGCGGAGGGAGTTGCTAGGGGTGTGGTGCGAAGGCTGGATCTGAGAATAGATTGAGGAGTAAACCCAGGAACACCAGAAGCAGATGTGGCCAAAACTTTAGCTCTCTATGAAAAGAAAGAAAAACATTTAGTTTAGAACCCGTTAAATCTTCAAAACAGAAGGCTTCCCTTGTCAAAAGTGCTAGTTTAAATTACAAACTGAGTTTGTACCAGCAGAGAGGACAAAGTTTTGCCTCTGCACTGCTCTTTATCCAGAAGGTAAGAAAACCTCGAAACATGAAAAACATTGGTTTTTATGGTTGCCAACACAAACCAGTTTTTTTCAAATCAATTTCCCATATAAACAAGGATATGGCACCATGTTGACAGCAATGTTTTCTCCCATCCCAGTACTTTCAGCAATTTCTACACTGCTGTTCTGAAAGCCATACGATTTCAAATGTTACTCTGGATACATTAATTGAAAACACTGCCATGAGAAATGGCAATCAGCAAAGCAACAGTAATAGCTTATGTTTTCACTAATTAACCAATCTGCACACTAGATGAAATTAAATGGCACTGCTGTAAAAGTACCTACACATCTTCATCTAAAGTGTTCAGCTCTTCTTACCTCAACCTGAAAAAAGATTTTACAGTTTTGAAAGGGTTTAAAAGGAGAATAATGAAACTAACTTAATGATATGGACACTATATAATAAGAAGAAAAAGGTTATAACTCTGAAAAATCAAGATAGACAAAGGTAAAAAGATGAGTAGCAAGAAGATAGGTCAAGTGTTACTTCCTTGCATGATAAGAGTTTGATGGTAGCAAGCAGAAACACAGTTTAAAACAGTAACTAAAATTACTGCAAAAAGCCATCACTGAATTTGACAGTTACATCACTTAACAGACACCAGTTACGTGTCATTCATTTGACTGGATTAAGAAACTGAAGCATATACATTGTCACTTGTAGGTATGCAGGCCAAACTATACAGAGCTATTGAGCACTTAAATAATGAGGTGTTTAAGCTAAAACTTGCATCTTTAAGTATCTCAGTATATTGAGAAGTCCAACGTTAACTTACTTTGTTCCATGCAAGACAAACAAATGTACCTCACAATGCTATGGGACAACATGCAAACTGTAATTAAATTAGAACTAAACTTTCCCTCAAGACTGGTCTCAACATACTACTTCCAAAATAACTGTATCTACATAAACCACATGCATACTGAAAATATTACACTATTTGAATGCAACGGTGTTTCTGTTAAATGCCTGGCTGGTTTCATTTTAAACCAAGTTTAGAGGCTTTTGGTTTCTTTCGTTTTTAATGCTGGATTTTGGGGTTGTTTTTTTTTTTTATATACAAACCTTAACCACAAGAGGAGTCTGGAGTAAATTCAGTTCTGATGCTCCTGAATAATTCTTTTGTGAGATGGAACCATGCATATTTGATTTCAATGGGCTAGATGCCATAAACGAAGTGGAAGCTCTGCATGGTGACTGCCAGCTACTACCCTGGGCTGGAGTACATGAAGGAACTGGACGAACCACCAAATCCAGCAATCTGTTAAAATACACAATTTAAAAGAGGAAAATAAATATATAAACGGGGGGAAAAAATCATGCTATGTTAAGAAATCTAACATAATAGGCAAGAAAAACATTAAATGAGCAAGAAATATGGGAGAACATCACAGTTTGGAGGATGTATCAGGCATTCTCCTTTTTTTCATTATTACTGTACATTTCATACTGAATTTCCCAAATCACCGCCTCTGAGGCAAAAGTAATCCCGTTTCAAGTTGCACAAGTCATTTAAGTCTGATGCCAGAAGAAAATTCACCTCCATCTCTATGCTGGGACCACTTCAAATTCTCCACTTAGTTGTGACCCTAAATTTACCTTTTCTTTAGCTCATTCAAAACTGCATGCAAACACAACACTGACAGAAAGTCTACGCACACACACACATATGTGAGAAGCAACACCTTCTGGAATATTCATTCTGTAGCTCTACTATACCTGGAACATTTTGGTGAAGATTTTGTGACTGGTGTCCCAACAAATGCATTGCACAACTCTTCACCAGGGAGAGGGTGTGTTGTGGCTGAGGGTTCTGCAGCTCGAGGTCTAGAACTAAAAGGAAAATGTAACTGACTTTCAATCCCCTGAGTCCACACGTACCAGAACTCAAGTTTATTTGACCATGCCACTTGTACTATTTACATAAATAAGATTACCATAGCAGAAAAACACTCTCCACAAACATTAGTTTTGAAGTATTGATTATTAAATGTTATATATTGGAGGTGCAAAAAAGCCAAACAAAGCTTTATTCAGGTGCATCTTCCCTCCATAACATTCGCATAATGCAAAAGGATTTTTTCTGTCTCTCTCCGGACATGTGGCTCAAGGCTAAACTTTCTCAAAAGGCTGCTTACCTTGTGAGAAACTAGTTTTCTGCTTGTTTCCTGCTGAGACTTCTCTAATTTTGGATAATACAGTACTGAGGAAATTTTCTCTAGGGTGCATATTTCCTGCATTAGCTTGGTTTATTACTGTTGATAATGGCTTTGGTCTTGAGACTGTAAAGCAAGAGGGGAAAAATATCAGCCTGGTATAATCAAAGGGATGGTTAGTTCTCCACTCTATTTCCCCCCCTCAAATTACCTTCTCTTAAGAGTGATGAAGGCAAATGGTAAGGCTTAGCTTTCTCTGCAGCCAGATTCCTTTGAACTCGGGGAAGGGTCTTGCCATATTGGTCTAATATAGAATTTCTGCCAACAGCTCTCTAGCTCAGGCGAGGATCACGATCATTCTGATGAAGGAAATGCATCAAGCAAAATGTTAGCTAATTACAATAAGTTTATTGCACAGACCTATCATCTGTGCTATTTCTAATTAGCGAATGGATTTCCTCTACAGCTGTGCTAAAGTACGTCCACTGCACAGAACAGCAGCAAGTTCTACCTGTCCGCACACACCGATTTCACCTGGTATTTTTAGCAAAGTGGGAGGAAGACTAGAATAGCCACAGAACCTACAACGTTAAGTTGAAACAATGCTGGCACTCTGCAGAACCTTGACAACAAGATACACTTGTTATCACCCGCAGTTTTCAAACAGCTTCCTACATAGCAGGCTTTCCCTTGGTTTTCCTGAAACACCAATGTCCGAGGTGACTGAATATACAGGACAAACAGAAATTACCTTGAACAAAATGATGTGAATATTAAAACGAGTAAGAAAAAGTGACCCACACACGCCTTCTGGCTGGATGACAGGACCTCAAAGCAGGACCTAAAACTTCCAAAACCACCCTAGAAGTTTGATTCACTGGAAAACTACGGTTCTGGAAAACAGCAAATGCGTCACAGTTCCGTAACACAAGTTCCCACAACACAAAATGTGATCTGGCTATCATGAGAAACAGAAATTAGACATGAATTTCTGTGACAAACTGGTAAAATCAAACTGTCATATTGCAGAGCATGCTATAAGGTGAGGAAATAAAATTTAAAAAAAACACCACACAAATTGTCTCTGTGGATTGGCATCCAGCCTGCTCTCAGCTAGAAAAATACAGTC
>JAHREE010000464.1:329910-345594 GCA_033628505.1 Tringa tobata | reverse complement strand
AAAGACACGTGAGCTACTCAGGGTTCTCCGCTCTTTTCATCTCCCCATTCCCAGAAAAGAAAGTGGGGAGGAAAAAAAAGAAAAAGAAAAGAATCACTTAAAGTATTTAGCTTTAGTAATCTGTAGGATCTAGGGTTTTCTATGGGCATCTTAAGGAAAACCATGAAAAATGAATTCTCGTGTCCACTGTGTGTTTTGAGATAGGAGTTGTTAGGCCAGAGCCAAACCAGCTCTAGGGATTTTAAAAATGTCCTCGGAGAATTCAATTCCTTGTAGGAAATTGCCTCAATGGGATCCTTGGCATCACTAAACCATTGCTCCCGACCTCCTGATTCCTATCAGGCTGTTCTGCAAACCAAAATTCCAGCAGCTCCCAGTTAAGCCTGTTCAGCCACACGCTATCTATCACTAGCTCTCAGGAAATATGACAGTAACGAAAGCCAGAGAGTTCCCACCATGGCCACGAACCAAAGTCAACTTTTGCAATTACTGAGGAAGAGTCTTCACCAAATTCCCCCGACGGGGTTGAGGTTGCTGACCCGATCAGAGACCACCTCTGAAACAGAGACGTATCGACAGGTCACGGCTGGAACGTTCCTGCAGGAGGCCAGAGCAGGAACCAGAGCATTCCTCTTTGTTCCCCATCCAGAGGAAGAATATCCCATTTAGCTAAACAAGATGCACAATATCCTATTAAGAGGACTTTCTAAAATGAAAAGTAAATTAATAGGAAACAGAAGGTATTTTGATTTCAGTTTCTTCTGTACGGCATTAACTGTTTCCATATGTTCCCAATCAGCTGGCAATGGTGACTTTTAGCTTATTTATAAAAACCCAGAGGCAAATAAGTCGTTGTCAATAAAATTGTTCTATACATTGATGACTCTTAAACATTTACCTCTTTTTGCCTCGATGACGAAGCACGCAGAGGTTATGTGTTATCTCCAGAGCATCCTGAATGGTTCAAATCCTGAACCAAAGGCCATAGTTACTGTCACCAAGTCACAGTGAACCCGGACAATCTCCACCCTGGTGGAGCTGCAGAGCCATCCCCATGTTCTTGCGTTCCTACAGCCGTGTCCTGCTCCGTCTCCTGCCCCAGCATCCTGCCAAACGTCTGGTATCCAGAGGCCTCCAGTAAGTGCCTGGAAACCTACCACAGCGCTTCGTTATTATTAACATCAGAAAGTCTTTCCTTACGACCTGTGAATCCACAAGTATGTAACACAGGTTATTCCCTTTCCCTTCACAGCAGCGTTTTATTTCATAGAATCACAGAATCATAGAATGGTTTGGGTTGGAAAGGACCTTAGAGACCATCCAGTTCTAACCCCCTGCCATGAGCAGACACCTCCCACCAGACCAGGTGGCTCAAAGTCTTGTCCAACCTGGCCTTGAACCCCTCCGGGGATGGGGCAGTCACAGCTTCTCTGGGCAACCTGGGCCAGGCTCTCACCACCCTCACACCAAAGAAGTTCTTCCCCAGATCTCATCTCAATCTCCCCTCTTTCAGTGTCAAACCCTTCCCCCTCATCCTATGGCTCCCCTCCCTGATCCAGAGTCCCTCCCCAGCTTTCCTGGAGCCCCTTGAGGGACTGGAAGGGGCTCTAAGGTCTCCCTGGAGCCTCGTCTTCTCCAGGCTGAACAACTCCAGCTCTCTCAGCCTGTCTTCATAGGAGACAGGAATATATTTGAGAAATATCACATCACCTTTAGCCTTCCGTTATCTAATCAGCAGCCGTTCTGTTTGTCCTTAAAGGTTCTATTTTCTACAGCTCTTGTTTCTCCCTGGAACTTCTTCCTTGGTGCCTGTACCAAGAGTAATCCAGCTAAGAAGTCACTGGCATGAGTGGGTGTACAGGACACCTCCGGGCTGTTCTGCAACAAAGGACCTGCAGCAGATGCCTCTTTCCATTAGCACCATTGACTACTCCTTACTACCTTCTCAGTACATTTCCCAACTCATTTTGCCATCTGCTTTTCAGCACTTTCACTTATTCCGTGCTTCCTATTTGGCTTATGAGAACATTATGTGCAGCAGAGTAAAACCAGCAAACTATTAAAGTCAAGATACGTCATATCCATTTTATACATTCTTGACAACGCAACCTGGCAACTGTTTCAGTGTCCAAAAATCATTACAGATTGCACATAGTCTGTATTTTGGTCAGATTTCTTCAACATAGGACAATACCCTGCTATGTGGTAGTATTTCTGTATGAAATACAAACCTGGACTACAGTTTAGGATCAGAGACTCCACGTAAGGAGGACTTTGCTGAAGCAAAGAGGGATGGCAAGAGTATCACACGCCCCTTCTGCTCATGTAGACCTCTAGTGGCATCTGATGATGGAAATTCAACTCGTGCAACCACTGTAGCGTGGGTGGAAATAATCCAAATGTACTTTGCTGAGTAATGACCAGATAAAGGACCAATGGAGGGAGTCAGGATGGAGCACAGCCCTTGCAGATGTGCTTTGGTGGCTTCTTCTCTTCCTCACCCTTCCATTACCAAAAGTTGCAACATTTCCCATTTAAACCTATGGTCTCCACGTCTTGGGCCACCAAATTACACGGAGCACAGCAGCCAGAAACCCAACAGAGTTTCCAGATACATGGTGGATGTGCAACCTGCCCTAGGTGGACCTGCTTTGGCAGGGGTCTTGGACTAGATGATCTCCAGAGGTCCCTTCCAACCCCATATCATTCAGTGATTCCGTGATTCTGTGATCCATCCTTTGAGTAACCAACCTTGGCCACACAAAAAGCCCCACCAGCTCATTATTCTCTCTCTAAAAGCAGGATGGGATGGAAGCTTAAATAAGACTATAAGAGCAGATCAAGACTAGGGAGATCCTCCCTGTGAATACATCCTCCCAGCTTCCAGCAACGTACAGTTAAGGAATTTATTGAGCCAGATCTTTCCATATTTCAACCCCTCCATGATTTTTTACTCCTCTTGGAGCACACCTACATTTCAGACCTTCACAACAGTCATGAGGATGGAGCTCCATCGCCTCCATCACTGCAGAGCAAAAGCCTGAGCAGAGTTTGGGAGCCAGAAACTCATTTTGGTTCTTCTCAGATACTGCCCACATGGTCCCTGAGAAGCTCTCCTCATCTGCAGAGTAAAACCAACATGATTTATCACTTTTTTAAGGGCTAGGAGGACACCAGTTAAACCATTTTGGCTGTAGCACACAAGGCAAAGACTGGTTTCTGTAGGGAATGGTAGCGGCTGCTGATACAGCGTACTAAGTGGAGGACGTGACAGGGTAGAAGAGGAATCAGTTGAATCTAATCTTTTATTCAGATCTGCAAGCCTGACAGCTCTCACCACTTGCCAGCTGGTGACAGGTACATTTTTAAAAAAAAATTAAAAAATCATGTTTTTGACATCCTCACTTCTCTAACAAAGGAGCTATTTAAAAATTCAACATGCTCCCTTGGAAGGCTTTAAATAGTTTCTGACTGTAACTGGCATTATGCTGTAACCTAATATTAAAGAGTTTTGGGGATGAATTGTTTAAATTGTGGAGGAAAACCTACATGTAAGTGTTACAAAGGAAAGGACACGCTGCTGTCTGCGGGAGGAATGGGGCTGTCACACAGAAGGATGTGGCCATCACTGGTCTTCCTGGATCTGGACAAGTAACAAGAGAAGGTCCCTATCTCAGTCAGGAATGAAGATGACTTATCTTCACTGCTCCATGTCTTCTCTTTACAAAATTTGAAGACATCTTATCCTAATCATCCAGGCAGTCTCGTGCTGGCTGTGGTCTGCAGCAGCCAAGAGTTTAGAGAGTTTCTGAGCTTTGAATCCTCCGCTCTCCAAGTTCTTCCACGACCAGAAAATATGAAGTGAGGGCAGTGACCAGAAAATATGAAGTGAGGGCAGTGACCCTTCCAGTGGTCACAGCGTGACTTCAAGTACTACTTACCTCTGCAAGTTCCGACTAGAAATACTTCTTGCACTTAAAAACTGTCATTTTCCAGCAGGAATCCTTACTCAGGTTCTCAATATGAATACCAAAACCACTATCAGATGCAGCAGTAATTAATTAGTGACTGTTTTCCAAACTCCAGGGAGAGCCACACCAGTAACAGCTTCTGATCCACTGCTATTTCCTTTTGTTTTCTCCTAAAATGTCTATTTATCCAAAGAGATTGCTGTGGAGACACTATGTAGGTGAAAACAACACCCAGATACAGCCCGGGAATGGGAATCTGAACATTCCAGGTACGAGGCAGGTGAAGGCCTGCTCTTGGCTATTTAAAAAAAATTCCCTGTAATCATTAATTGGCTGGCGATGGGAGTAAGAGAAAAGGAAAAGATTGAGTGGTGACGAAAACTGGCTTTTTCTCCCCCAAAAGATGGGTTTCTAACAAGGGGGGGCAGTTAGGAGAAGCTGATGCTGTCATTAGGGGAGTGAAAGAAGTGTCACAGCTTGGGAATTCCTTACCAGATGCATCCCAAATCCAGAAGAAGTCACAGTGAAGGCCCAGAAAATAGGAGAAACTCAACATTTTCATACTTTCTAACAGAAACCCATAGAGAAGATGAATATTTGCCACCTCTCAAAAGGCTGAAGAGGTTAAATAACACCGGGTAAACGTCCTTGAAATAACGTATCACTTACCAGATCTATATTTTGCATGATGTCCTGGAAGGAAGGGTGAGTTCGAAACTGCTCGAACAGATCCCGCTTGTAAAGCAGGGCGTAGACCAAGTTTGGGTTGTGATGGAGAGAATTGGTCAGGCAGGAGTTGATGATCTCCAGCATCATCCGGATCACTTCCTCGATCACGTTCAGATCTTGAGCCTTTAAGAAAGGAATAAAAGGTCAGCGCGCCCTTTTCCATCGGAAAATATATTAGGTAATAACGACGAAGCACAGGTAATTATTACTAATGGAGCTATTTAGCTGGTTAACGTCTCGACGGCGAGCAAACCTGGCATTGGCTGTATCTGGAAAGAGATCTGTTTTCTCCTGTAATAAGCAAAATTTTAACCAAAATGCACCGTGCTCTAGTATTCAGCCTCACAGCTTGATTCTCTCAACAGGAGCCGTAGTCTCGTGCCAAAAAAGCATTAACATATTGTCATCAGCCAAATTCACCAAGGGTTAAGTGAATTTAGCCTTTTCAACCCTTCTTCCTGTGCTAAGCAGGAGCACTTTAACACACATGGAATTTAATAGATTTTCTGTTGAGCCCCTGCTTGGTGAGGAGGGATAGGGAGAAGAGGAGAGGACAAGAAAATAAAAAAAATAAAAAGTGGCTGGCGAAAAAGAAATGCAAAGACAGGGGAGGGAAAAATGACTGGGATCAAAACCCGTTGCACCTTGAACATCTGCCACCGTTCTCCAGACTTTGTCCCTGGCCTTTTTATCTTGTATTCTTTTGGCATTGAAGGATACTTGTAATAAATGAAAAAAGAAATCTCCTTTTGTAGTGCACTAAGCCCTAATGCTCAAGATCCCTGGTCTAGTGGGAGGTGTCCCTGCCCATGGCAGGGAGGTTGGAACTCGATGATCTTGAAGGTCCCTTCCAACCCAAACCATTCTATGATTCTATAAACTTGTAGAGCTTTTCGTCTTGTCAATGCCTTCACCAAACTATTCCTGATGATTTTGAAACTCAAACTTTCTAAGCTGAAGGAGGTGCCATGAGAAGCCCTGCTGGTCATCTGAATTTCCCTCCTTGGGTTGGACATCAGGATATGTCCCATATGGTTGTTCAGACTGGAGAGCTCTTGGTCCTCCCTTAGGGTAGGAGGAAAAGACAAATCTTTGTTCGTATCGTTAGGTCTCTCCACCACATCAAACGTTGGACTGTGAGACTTTACAGGTCTGGCAGGAACGTGAATCACACCAAACCGGCTTGAGTTTTTCTGCTTAGTACGAAGACTGAAACCACTGGCATTTCCTTTTGCCGACTGCCTACAAAGAAGTCATTTTCTGAGTTATCATAAGGCACTTAAATACTTTATAACGAGGCTGAACTTGCAGCAGCATTTAGTTGGACTGTCAGTTAATCTGTGCATTGAGTTATTTTCCATTATAAGGTACGAATCTTCACTTTTCAGATATAAAAAAATCTTTGCTGTGAGGGTGGTGAGAGCCTGGCCCAGGTTGGCCAGAGAAGCTGTGGCTGCCCCATCCCTGGAGGGGTTCAAGGCCAGGTTGGACAAGACTTTGAGCCACCTGGTCTGGTGGGAGGTGTCCCTGCCAATGGCTAGAGGGTTGGAACTGGATGATCTTTAAGGTCCCTTCCAACCCAACCCATTCTATGATTCTACGTACAAAGGAGAATTAACTGATGAAAGCCTTTTCATATTCTAGTTTGAAGAACTATATTTGGCACACACACTCCAATGAAACTTCCTTCTTTAGCAATGAGGTCTGACTGACTGTGGGTTACAGGTCTTTTTTCAAACATGAGGATTTCCTCCTCTTTTTTAATAGCTTTGCCTCAATTGCTGTTTTAGTGTAGCTCACAATGTTGGCGGACACCCTAACAAATCACCCCAGCTCCTTAGGCCATCAATGGGATTGCATTCTTCTAGGATAGAAACAATCCTTACGTTCAAAACACGGGTGGTTCCTCAACTTGGATTTAATTCAGAATATGGTATATTATGGTGGCTTTTAAAAAGCTCCGAGCATTGGTATAATTCTCTCCCCAGCCCAGACCTAGAGACTGAGAAACTATCCTAAAATACAGAATACATTACTTTTCCAGAACCGTGATGATTCGGGATGAAGTGAGATCTCTTCGGTGAGCAGAAAGGCAACAAGCCACACAATTGCTTTTCAAATACTGTTTTCTAATAAAATATATACACCTTAAAAGCCGGGCATACATCTAGTTGAAACAGAAAGCGTTGCTAATCATCTCCGAACATGTTATTTCAAGAAAAGGCAAACGATGCTAATTGGTCAGCCTCAAACAATTAAAAGTTACCAGAGGTTACTGTTCAGTAATTATATTTAAAGTTTTTAGAAGATGACAGATAGAACCAACCATCTGTTTCTCAGCTACCATGTTCCAGGTGAAGAATCTGGGACCCAGATGAAGAAATCCAGGAGCTACAGATTTTTACCTATAATTACTATATATATAAAAAACCCCTAATTTATAGGAAGAATGTGCTCCATAAAAGACAGAGAAGTGGGACTCAATCCCAGTATTGCGTATATGTTATCTGGAGAGCTGTACGCCCCTATAATTAGCGATTAAAGCATTTGTAAAGTTTTCATAACAGGAAAAAACAAGCAGAAAGCCAAGGACAGCGTTTGGATGAGACAATGGAGAAAGGCTGTAAGAGCCGATAAAACGCCGCGTGGTTTCGTTGCTCTGGATCACCCGTATCACGCTACGGCCCCTCTGCATCTAGACGTGGCGTCACGACAGATAGAAATAAGGTTACAAAAACATTTCCCAGTTGATGAGAAGAAGTTTTATCGCCCTGAGTGTTAACTTTTAGAGCAGCTGAAACTCAGAACGTGCGTGGCCAAGACAAGGGCTACCACATCGTCCAAGGCAACCTCATTAAGAATGAGGGTTTTTTGACCGAATTGACTGCTAGAGGAAAAGAAAAGCCAGATATTGATTTTTGGGAGACAGGTTGACAAGTCTCAATCTATGAAACAGTGCATTTAAATGAGTAGTTAAACGTCAAGGTGTTTTCTTACTGCTTATCATCGACAAATCCAATAATTTAAAATTATTACAGTATTCCTTTACAAACCAAGGCTCAGATGACTCTGTTGACACTGATGAGTACCAGTCCTCCCCCTCCCTTTTCTTGTTTATGCCCATAGAAATAATTATCCCCACAATGAAAAGAAACATAGCTTGGTATCAACTTTTTGAGACTGAAATGATGCCTCCAAACGAGACGACAACGTACACACGGCACTAACACTGCTGCGGGTAATCCTCTGTACCCACCTTATGGTTCCTTCTCAGGATAGGAGAAGGAACATACATTTAATTCATACATTAAATGTATGTTTTTTGTAAAGATTTTTATTTTTAAAGCAAAAAGCCAGGTGCTTGGTTATGTTCTAGTCGCACAAGGAACAAACCAGGCAGAGACAGCTACAAGAGATGCAGGTACGGTTCTGGGTTGTTGAGTCTCCTTTGTTAAAAGAAAAAGGAACAAACAAGTGATACTGCCAGAGAGAAGAGAATGGAAACAAGCTGAGAGGATGCAGAGGAAAAACACAAGGAATGAGAACATTATCTGGAAAAAAATAACTGGAGTTTGATAAACACTAACAAGGAACACGCAAACGTGCAAAGTCAAGGCAAACTAGGGAAGAGCTGGACGTTCTCATCTTGGACCATCCTGGAATAGGGTTGCTTTCCTTATTGCAATATAATTAATAATCAGCACGACATCTTCCTGGGCAAAGAATTCCAGAGAATTCAATACTTACTGCTGGAAAGACACTAATGTGTGAAAACCAATTCAAAACTATCTGGCTTATAAAATATCAGAGAAGTCAAGCAGCCTAAATGCCGAACCCCGGGCAGTTCCTCACAGTTTGGATAAGTACAAATGTATTTATCCAAAAGATAAAAGGATAAAAGCATCAAAAGATAAAAACAGTTGAATCATTATCAGTGGAAGATGCAAGAGCCCAGTGTCACCAAAAGCCTCTTAATTTATGGTACCCCTCTTCTGTTTCCTATATTGGAACATTCTGAGCACTCATCCTTTTAATTTAATTTGACATCAAATTAATTTTAATTTTTATAATAATAGAGAATTGGTTAAAAAAGGTCGATTAGGAATGAATGCAAATCTCCAGCCTCTAGATGTTAATAATTCTTAGGAGAAGAAAGGAAGGCATGTCCATGTGTCATTCAGGTTAACTTTGGTAAACCATCCCTCACGGCTTGTACTAATAAAAACTGAGACAAAATTATTCTGCTGTTTTCTTTCCTCCTATGCTAGTTTATATGGAAAATAAGTCATTTAAAAAATACAATTTCAGTCACTTGTGACGTTATACAGAAACATTTCTACACAAGGGTGGACATGAAGGCTGTCCTTCATGGTCCAATAATGATTATATTAAGTTTCAGAGAAAGGAATTATGTTTTTTAAAAATTTCTGGTAGTCTCGCTGAAGCCATCTTCATCTAAAGACCATCTAAAGACTAGATGGTCTTTAGAGGTCCCTTCCAATCCAAACCATTCCATGTTTCCATGATTCTATGATGGCCCAGGTTGCCCAGACAAGCTGTGGCTGCCCCACCCCTGGAGGGGTTGAAGGCCAGGTTGGAGGGGGCTTTGAGCAACCTGGTCTGGTGGGAGGTGTCCCTGCCCAGGGCAGGGGAGTTAGAACTGGATGATCTTTAAGGTCCTTTCCAACCCAAACCATTCTATAATTCTATTCTATAATTCTAAAAAGCTCTAGTGCACAAACTTAACTCTCATATCAGGTCCACATGATGTATTATAATATGATTATATATTTATTTATTGCAAGCTAGAATTCACTTAAATTCAACATTTTTCCCATCGCCTTTTCACCTGGAGGTATAGTAATCCCCAATCCAAAGTGGCAATTAACTGTAAACCTAACTTTGCAACTTTTTTTAAAAAAATCAGAGATCTAACAATGCACCTTTCCCTTCGTGCTGGGATCCACATTTTCCAGCCAACTGCTACTTCCAGCTAAAATCACTGCCGGAGGTTTCTACCCGTTGAAATGGCACGACGACGAACGCTATCAAGAAGGCAGTTATACAGTTAGCACAATCTGAGCAGGAAGAAGTTTATCTGCCTTAAAAAAAAAACAACCCAAAAACCCGAGTGAGGATGGGTAACGCAATACACTACAACCCACACAACATAAATAGGGTAAAAAAAAGAACCCAACAGGAAAGGGACGCTGCAGTGAAGTCTTAATCCAAAGAAACCCGACCACTTCCCTGGTCAGCCCATTCCAAGGCTTAATAACTCTTTCAGTGTAAAAACTTTTCCTAATATCCATCCTAAACCTCCCCTGGTGCAACTTGAGGCCATTTCTTCTTGTCCTATCGCCTGTTCCTTGGGAGAAGAGACCAACCACCACTCCTCTACACCTTCCTTTCAGGGAGTTGGAGAGAGCAAAAAACTGTAAAGACGCTTCCTAAAAGAGCTTTACCTTGAGATGCTTTAATAGATGCTTTCCTTCCTAAGAATTCCAAAATTCAGAGCACCAAAATAATCTCTGACTTTCCACTTTCCCAGCTGGCTTTGAATGTCCCCTCAAGGTCACTTGTTCTGAAGGTTCTTATAGGTTATTGAACCTTATTTTTCCATCACACTCCAAATTCTTCTAGCACATGGCTGAATTTTCTATTTTATCATTGATGTTAAGGCACGTTGTGGGACAAACTAATAGAAAATGGTACAGATGTTCTTTCAGGCACAAAGAGACAAATTGTGTAGCTTATGGTTATTAGGTACAAGAGAATTTCAGAGTGTCACTGCTATGCCATGCCTAAATGGAGACACCAGCATCTGTACACAAATAGATGACAGCTGAACTCCAGCTTTGACCAATATTGAATATACTGTGCTGAAGAGAATTCAAATTCTTTAACTTTCTTTCCAAATCCAGTCCTCCTCTCCCAGACTGGTAGTGTGGAAGAAGAATCAAAGAATAGTTTGGGTTGGAAGGGACCTTCAAAGGTCATCTAGTCCAGCTCTCCTGCCATGGGCAGGCACACCTCCCACCAGACCAGGTTGTTCAAAGCCCCATCCAACTTGGCCTTGAACCCCTCCAGGGATGGGGCAGCCACAGCTTCTCGGGACAATCCTGGGCCAGGCTCTCACCACCCTCACACCAAAGAAGTTCTTCTCCAGATCTCATCTCAATCTCCCCTCTTTCAGTGTCAAACCCTTCCCCCTCATCCTATGGCTCCCCTCCCTGATCAAGAGTCCCTCCCCAGCTTTCCTGATGCCCCTTTAGGGACTGGAAGGGGCTCTAAGGTCTCCCTGGAGACCTTCTCTTCTCCAGGCTGAACAACCCCAACTCTCAGACTGTCCTCAGTAGGAAGGATGTTCCTCTCCTGGGAGTCAGAGGAAGGTGCCTCAAGCAGGAGGTGATTCTGTGATTCTCTGCCTACCAGGTAGAGCTACATCCTCTTTGCCTTCCTCCATCCATGCAGTGAAAACCACTCATCCTCATATCTGAGGCTGAAGGCTACCATACAGATAAGGGAGTAGATGCAGGAAAGGTGAGGCTGAAGGTTGCACAGGCAACGTTAATTATGGCTTTTCTTCATTCTGAGCTCTTACCCACCATGCCTCACTATAATTCTTCACGTGTAGTATTTTCAGTGAGATTCCCCACCCCACCCCACCCCAAAATATGATCTGCAGACATAGAACATAAAAACTTGTCTTTGTAAACAACTACTTCCTTCGTGACGCAGATACGATGTTAAAGGCAATTCTGTCAACGATGGAAAAAAAAAAAGGATGCACCCACCCATACGCTTAACGCTTATCAAAACCACCAAATTAACCCCAAACAGACAGCTTCCCCCCCACTCTTCTTTTTTTACCAGGGATAAACAAGGAGGAAAAAATCGGTAATTAGCTCTTCCACGCCTGCCCGTAACGCAGGAATTATAAACTCCCGGGTGATGTACTCTCTTGTGTGGACCAGACGAGTTGGCGTTCCAGGGAATTTCACCTTGATAACATAATTTAACAGCCTCCACAATTCTAATGATGTAAACTTCCCTTTCCTCTTTACAGGGGGAATTTCTACAGCGTAATAGTTTCAAATAATTGACTTTATTTTTAGTCACTTTAAGAGAAGCATATGTATCTTGTTTGTATTCGCTTTGGGAAGCTTCCAGGAGAGCTGTCTGAATTTCCTGCATTTTCAGCAGAAAAGAAAACCTTCAACAAAATAAACTGACTCTGCCAAAGGAGTGAAATAGTGGAGGGGAAAGAAGGAAGGGCACGAGAAAACCCGCTCTTACATTGAATGCGCAAACGAACTTCAAAGCCAAGCCTTTGGCGAAGGAAATCTTATCTTCATCTATTTTATTGGCATAGGCTCTTTGGCTGGCCTATGTCAAAGCCAGATAACTTTTGCCCATAATTTTGAATTGTGGGAAAGTAGGTATTAAGTGACAAATTAAAAAGGTATTCAGTGGAAGTAGGTATTAAGTGAAAAATTAAAACAGAATCTAGTTGGAGGTCCCTAACAACTCATGTTCCCCAGGGGTCAGTACTGGGTCCAGTCCTCTTCTACATATTCATCAATGACCTGGATGAGAGGATGGAATGCACCCTCAGCAGGTTTGCTGATGATACAAAACTGGGAGAGGTGGCTGACACACCAGAAGGCAGTGTTGTCATACAATGAGACCTGGACAGGCTGGAGAGTTGAGCAGAGAGGAACCTGATGAACTTCAACAAAGTGTAGGTTGATGCACCTGGGGAGAAATAACCCCAAGCACCAGGACAGGTTGGGGGTGACCTGCTGGAGAGCAGCTCTGAGGAAAAAGACCTGCGAGTCCTGGTGGACAACAGGATGACCATGCGCCAGCAATGGGCCCTTGTGGTCAAGAAGGCCAGTGGCATCCTGGGGGGCATCAAGAAGAGTGTGACCAGCAGGTCGAGGGAGGTCATCCTCCCCCTCGATAAGGCCCATTTGGAATACTGTGTCGTGTTCTGGGCTCCCCACTTCCAGAAGGACAGGGAACTGCTGGAGAGGGGACAGCAGAGGACGACAAAGACGATGAGGGGCCTGGAGCACCTCTCTTATGAGGAGAGCCTGAGGGACTTGGGTCTTTTGGGTCTGGAGAAGAGAAGACTGAGGGGGGATCTGATCAAGGCCTATAAATAATTGAAGGGTGGGTGTCAGAAGGATGGGGCCAGGCTTTTTTCAGTGGTGCCCAAGGACAGGACAAGAGGAAATGGGCACAAATTTGAATGTAAGAAGTTCCACCTAAACGTGAGGAGGAACTTCCTTACTTTGAGGGTAGCAGAGCTGTGGAAGAGGCTGCCCAGAGAGGTGGTAGAGTCTCCATCTCTGGAGACATTCAAAATCCGCCTGGATACATTCCTGTGCAACCTGCTCTGGGTGGACCTGCTTTGGCAGGGGGATTGGACTAGATGATCTCCAGAGGTCCCTTCCAACCCCATATGGTTCTGTGATTCTGTAATTGAAGGGTTTATGGTGAATATAACCTTAAAAACTCACTCCAGCATCTCTGATCACTGCTTAGAAATACAAGCAGAGCTGTCCCAAAGGGAGCAAAATTTGTTGCCCGACACTTTAATAAAATACCATCCTGACGCTCACTATCGTCGTGTTCCTGAAAAGCTGCGTAAGCTGAAAGAGCACATTTTCAGCAATATATCACCATTTTGACAAGCCAGCCCATATGATAATGCAACATTTCCCAAGAGAAACACAACGTTTTCGGCCCATATCACTACAAAAAGCTCCAGGACAGCCTGTGACAAGGCTACGCTAGAGGAAATGCCGGGTGGTGGGTCCCATCCCAGAGAAAACAGCCCGGCAAGGTACCAAACCAACTGCTTTGATCTTCCAAAGACCTGTTTGCCGCAGGGTTTGACTTCAGTAGCCACTGACCAAGAAAATATAAAGCTGTTTCACATCCCAGTGAAGGTGCAATTCTTTTAGTGGTACTTCTCACATTGTTCAAAGCACCCTCCAACCTGGCCTTCAACCCCTTCAGGGATGGGGCAGCCACAGCTTCTCTGGGCAACCTGGGCCAGGCTCTCACCACCCTCAGAATAAAAAATTTCCTTGTAATATCTCATCTAAATCTCCCCTCTTTCAGTTTAAAACCGTTATCCCTCGTCCTATCACCACATGCCCTTGTAAGAAGTCCCTCTCCAGCTTTTTTTAGGCCCCCTTCAGATACTGGAAGGCCGCTATAAGGTCTTCCCGAAGCCTTCTCTTCTCCTGATGGTCACCAATGAGGGCCTCCAACACTGTCCAGGCAAAACCACAGTATTTTCAAACCACATCCAACCATGACAACAAAATGCAAATATAATTTAGTAGAACTAAACCAAATCCATTTTCTAAGGTCCCACAAAACCTGGGAAGCAACTGTTGCTAAGAAAACGGCGACATTCATACCAGGAAAATTCAAATTAAAACTGTGAATCTTTATATTCCTCAAATTATGCTCGAAATAATAGTGAATTTTTCCTGCTGTTGAAAGGAAATGGAGAATTCTGCGTTCCTCCTCGAAACCAAGCAGTATTCCCTAGAGGTATGGGAAGATCTTGCTTGGTTTGACCGGTAGAACAGGAAAGGACAAGTTCCACACGCAACCCCAACTCCACCACACAAAGGGTAAATAGATCATCATGATACAGGCTGTAATTAAGAGAAACCGTCTGCCTTGAGTCGAGTTTGAGGACTTTAAAGCTGTTACTCGAGTGAAGAAGTTTCCGATTCCAGCACTACACACGGAGCTTTGCTGTAAAATGTCACCAGCAAAACTATTTGGAGGTATTACACAGTGAACTGAAACGTCGACACTTCCTAATTAATTTTATTTATTTATTTTTTAAATTTGCTATTTAAATTGCATGGCAGGTCTTATATAACGCTCACCTAAACCTTCACATTTTTGCACTTAATACGTAAGCGCTGCTTAACGAAACCTCGAGACCTGGAAGTGTGTTCCTTCAAGATGCTTTCTGATGAACATCTTAACTTCTTTTGTAGGAGGCTACAGTCACTGACGTGAGCACTGATGTCGGTGGTTTAATACGTACTTAAGTGCAGATTTAAGGACCCTTATCATGTCTCTAATACCTGTTAGTATGTACCAATGTACCTACATCTACGAGCGTATTTCCAAGGAATCAACTGCTGTCATTCAAGCAGATCACTCAGGGCTACAGATTTTGCAGACCCATCTTCAGCCTCGAAGCAATTTTAATTGAGAAAATACCAAAACTAACTGAAAAAAACCACCAATCCCTCGTTAGAGCTGTCAACCGCACGGAAGATGGATTCAGAAGTTCTTCAGTGGTTCCTCGCTGGTTGGACGCTGTGGTTCAGCATCTTTGCCACAACATTTAAAAAACATCATTCCCTTGGAATGATGACAGTTGTCTTCTACTGAAAGTACCACTCTGAGCAATTTTTGACCCTACTTCAGAGAAGAAACATCACAAGCGAGACTTCGGGATCCAAGTCCTCAATAATAAACACAGAATGCATCAAGTTTCTATAAATTCCATACTATCAAGCAGAAGATCTTCTGGTCCTGATGACGCACAGGATGTCAGTGCTGCTCTTCACACACTCAGCAGCCAAAACGTTCTGTACTCTCGCCCCGAGGGTGAAAATCGCTATTGAAATTTCTGTGGGAGGCGTAAGAAAGTCAGGAGACGTAAGAAAGTCAGAGCAGATGTTTCCATCATTATCATCTGGGGAACATCAAGCCAGCAAAGCGGTGTCACTGCTGAGGTCACCCGGCCTCCCTCCCCGTGGCTCCCCAATGTAAGACTCCTGCTTTGCTCAACCAAGAAAAATCACTGCAAAGGTTAATTGAGTTAAATAAGATGTTCAAAGAAAATCACTACAAAATACAACTGGACACAGCCCCCTGACAATATTATCCATGTATAATAATAATAATAATAATAATAATAATAATAATAATA
>JAHREE010000464.1:273811-315161 GCA_033628505.1 Tringa tobata | reverse complement strand
CACCATCAATGATCAGCAGCTTAGGGACTGTACATTAGGTCAAAAACTTGGGTCTTCACAGTAATGGAAGCAAAGTATGGGAGAAACACTACTACACCTCAAGCATTTGGGAATTAAGAGATGCCCATCTCATCTCCATTTGGTCCCTTTGTGCAGTTGCGTTGGATGCTCACAACAGACAGGGCTTGATTCAACATCACTGATGCTGACTTTTTCCTTCCATATCCTTTCTAGCCCTAAGAAGGAACTCACAGTATTTATCATAATTTGTTTCTCCAAGTCTGGTACTCACAAATGAGCAGAAAGGAATGTAGAGGAAGACAAGACCATAAGCAAGACCTAGAATAATTTTACGTACGATTTACCCCTTGTGATGCAGGTACCATGAAAATTCCCTTTTGGATTACACAACGCCATAAAAAAAAAGTAATTCTAAATTAAATAAATTAAAAAGTAATTAAAATAATGAGAAATACAATTTTAAAAGCAGATGTTTGACTGATCTGAATTAAACCTACGAAGAGAATAGTCATGAAATAGACATTAAAAAAAAAAGCCATGCATAAAAATACACATTCTTCTTCTGAAATACAGGCAATGAACTTCAGTTCTCCCCTACAGCAATCTTTCCAACTACTGTCCTTGTCCCCTCCCTCCTTACGTCGCACCGACAATAAAAGGGAAGAAATTCAGGGAAGCATCTAAATCTCCGGGCTGCCCATAAGTGCTCCAGAGCACTTCTCCATAAAATGAATTTCTCAGCTGGGTCCACCTGCTGGGGGATAACTACGTACAGAGAGCACCTTGGGTCCTTCCTTAGCTGCACTATAATTCACATCCACTAAGTTAAAAAGAAGTCCAAAATCCATAAAATCACTTTCAAGCAGCAAATTATTACACATCCTGAAATATATACACATGTATATCTTCACATTAACGCCTATGGGTGTATGCACATAAACATCTATTTATTTCTACGTGCTCCTTTACGAACACGTGTGTATCACACCGTTTTCTTTCCTCTGAACAGTGGGGATGGTAATTTGTTTGTCTAGAAAAGAAAATATAAGGGTCTTTTCATAAAATCAATATTCTGACAACAGGCCATATAAAACTGTAGACCCTGCATTAGGCATAGGAGTTAGTGTTAAAAATTTCAGCCCTTTTCTCCAGGCATCTGAAGATGCTAGACAGTTATTTAACCACAATGACTCGGAGGTTGGTATCGAAATACACAGCAATTCCAGTTTATGGAGCTCCTGTGACCATAAACCCTGTCCCAAGCACTCACTCCATCCCTTCTGGGCAGGGACACTGCCTGTTATGTAGAACCAGCTCTACAATCATAGAATGGTTTGGGTTGGAAGGGACCTCAAAGATCATCCAGTTCCAACCTCCTGCCATGGGCAGGGACACCTCCCACCAGACCAGGTTGCTCCAAGCCCCATCCAACCTGGCCTTGAACCCCTCCAGGGATGGGGCAGCCACAGCTTCTCTGGGCAACCTGGGCCAGGGTCTCACACCCTCACACCAAAGAGTTTCTTCCCCACATCTCATCTCAATCCTCCCCTCTTTCAGTGTCAAACTCTTCCCCCTCCTCCTATGGCTCCCCTCCCTGATCAAGAGTCCCTCCCCAGCTTTCCTGGAGCCCTTCTAGGGACTGGAAGGGGCTCTAAGGTCTACCCGGAGCCTTCTTGTCTCTGGTGTGATATGGGACGATACATCTCTGGTATGAAAAGCCATCACCTCCAACAAAGAAGGCTCCCTTTGCCCTGAAAGCCAACTGAAGCCCCACAGCTCTCTAGGAGAGCTCAATAAAGAGCCACAAGACCATGGGAGGTATCTGAAGACATAACAGTGTAATTCCTTAAAACTGGAACCAGACATGACACTGGGGTTAATCTCCGACAAATACAGCCCCAAGACAAGCACAACACTCAAAAATGCATCCAAAATACCGCAGTGGAAGCCCCTACACCAGTAACCCCTATCCCTGGAGAAGCAAACCTATGGGAAAGGGCCACCAAATCCTCTCTGAGGTGTCTGAAGTCTTGAGGGCTTCCAGTTTTTTGAGCCCGCTCAGAGGAAAGAGGTTTATCCAGCTTGTGAATCACATTACCACGCAAAAAGATGTGAAATCTCCTGCTCTTTAACCACAAACTAACTCGAGGAGGTTCTTGCCGAAGTGTTTCAAGGCCCAAAAATTGAAAGTCAGATGGCAACTTCTGGGAGACACATGAGAAGCCCTGAAACCACGGGTGTCGTAAGGAGCTTCGCGTGAATTAGAGCACGGAAAGAGAGTGGGAATACACAGGAAAAACCCGACCTGCTCGCTCTCTAAACCCAGATAACAAAGTGCCTCTAGTTTGTATGGTACGTGTCAGCAATAATAACTGAAAGACGCACGTTAAAAAACCTGATTAGTTAAATCAAATTCAAGCCATTAAATTTTTATATCAAATTATCTTTTCAGGCCCTTTTATACTTCATGTTCGAGTAATACGATAGTAAAGTCTCAAACAGGCATGTCCTGGGACACGTATTAACGCTGAAAATAAAACAGTTGTTACATTTTTCATCCTCAAAAATCCACAGCAACCGATAAATCGACTTTTTTTCACGCAGCCTCACAGCGAGAGTTCAAACGAGTCCAAACCAATGATACTTCAGCAGTACAAAGATATTATTCAAAGTCTTTGGAAGACATCTCCTAGCACCGAAACTGGAGATTTTCCAACAAGCCGTGCAATTAAATTACAAAATTGTTGCCTATTTGTGGGTATTGGCTCAGTAAAACCGAAGAGGATTCTATGTATTGCCGTCTTCAATACCAATTTGTCCCACGACTGCAGCGCTCCCCCAAAAGCTCGCTGGGAATTGATTTTTCTAGCATTTTTAGGGAATTGTTTTCAAGAATCCGTAGGTATTTTAACCTACTGCGGATGCCAAAGGCTCATTCTTAAAAATTATGTTTTTTAACTGTATGGGAATTGCAAGCTGACGGGGTACAGTAAGTCTTTGCGCTGGGAATAGCCGCGGTGGCGTTTTGCCATTTGTAAGTGTAATTTTATTTATTTTTTTTTCTAAAAAAAAAGAAAAAAAGACATTTCAGACATGACATCATTCATACAGGTTCCTGTATTTTAGTGTCGGTCGTCACCCGTTTCGATAAATCTTTGCAGAGTCAGGGACGCGTTGCTTCTATTTTGAAGCGCCCACCGAAACACGGGAGGCTCGATACTCACGTAATCGGGAAGGGGAGAGTCGTTTGAACCCAAGGAACCTCTCAAGGACTGCGTTGCCTGCTCCAACACTTTGTTGTGTTTTTTGGACAGCAAAGAAAATAAGCTGGAGGGGAAAAAAAAAACAAAAAAAAAAGGGAAAAAAATATTAAAATCATTTCACAGTAGCGTTCTGAAATATCCCGTCAGAAGAGATGCTTTATTACGTACACAAACTTGAATGAGGAAATTTTAAAAATTCAATGCACAATAATTACAGAACTTCATTTATTCATTTAGTTTTTGACATCTGGGCTAAGCAACAGCAGAATTTCCATTAGAAATATTCCATACAACACATGACGTGAAGAACATCATAGGGTCACAGTTACCTTCTTAAAAAGTCAAACTATAACAGAAGCAATGGTCTACATGCAATTTGAGTTCAGGACCAGTATGTGTTCTTAAAAATGCCATTTTTAAGTGCAGCACCTCATGCAATATATTGCAATATATCCGTAAACATAAAATCATAGAATCATCTAGGTTGGAAGAGACCCTTGGGATCATTGAGTCCAACCATCTACCCTACTCTACAAAGTCCTCCCCTACACCATATCCCTCAGCACCGCATCTAAACATCTTGTGTATTATTCATTTCAATAACCTATTTGCTTGCTACAGGAAGAATCCAAGTACATGACAGAAGCTTTGGGTATTTGGAGGCTGAATTTGAGCAGTTGGATGGTCTAAGGTCTTTTCAAATTCATTTTAGCTTCAGTCAAGGAATAAAGCATCACCCTCAGCTTTATAAATAACTGAAACCAGAGGTCCATACGCATCCAGAGAAATAAACATATTTTTTTTTGTCCATTCCAAAAAAAAAAGCATGGCAAGGACACTCACAGAGCCCAGTATAACCTGATATATAAGGAGAATGTAACTCAACTGCAATGGTGGGAGGAGGGATGAGAAGTCAGCAGAAGCAATGGACAAAGGCAACCAGGTACTACTCAGTAGCTTCAAATAGAAGTCAAAGTAGAGTCAAATAATTCTGTAAAGCCACTGGATATCTCAAAGATGGCTTTCAATTCCCAGATAACCCACGTTCCCCCCTCCACATCTTGGTAAAGGTTATGTGTTTTAAGGGTTTCTGTATTTAAAAACATTTTTCTGGCTTCTGTTGGAACATGACCTAGGATTTCCCAGGATGACCGTGCTGGTACTTAGAGGGTAAAAAGGCCACCTTGACAAATAAGCACCAGAAATTTCACTAATGGCTGAGCACGCTGCTCTTGGGGTTGGTTACTCTTGCTCTTGGGACAATGAGCAGTGGCAGACTCCTGCTTCACCAGATTCAGTTCCAAAATCACAGAATGGTTTGAGTTAGAAGGGACCTTAAAGATCATCTCATTCCAATCCCCTGCCATGGGGACACCAACAGACCACGTTGCTCAAAGCGCCATCCAACCTGGCCTTGAACCCCTCCAGGGATGGGGCAGCCACAGCTTCTCGGGGCAACCTGGGCCAGGCTCTCACCACCCTCACAACAAAGAAGTTCTTCCCCAGATCTCATCTCCATCTCCCCTCTTTCAGTGTCAAACCCTTCCCCCTCGTCCTATGGCTCCCCTCCCTGATCCAGAGTCCCTCCCCAGCTTTCCTGGAGCCCCTTGAGGGACTGAAAGGCGCTCTAAGGTCTCCCTGAAGCCTTCTCTTCTCCAGGCTTATCACCTCCAACTCTCTTAGCCTGTCTTCATAGCAGAGGTGCTATGAAGCTATTAAAGCCCGTTTAGTAATTAAAAAACTTAAGTGGCAAAATACTACTTCAGCGTTATATTCTAGATAGCTTCTACTTCTCAGAGCCGGAGGACAGCTTCAGTCCCTGGAAAGCTTCTCTGCCTCAAGAAAGGATGCTCAGCATTTGTAGAAGTCCTCTTATTATTTTTTTTACTTAACATACATCACTGATATCATGTCCTTCACAGACTATAGGAGTAGATTCCTCAGAGTATCACTGTTTGTCCCCTCATTGCTGGTCAAGAGCCTCGAGAAAAGGCTTTTCCAACACTTCTCACCACCACAAGGAATTAGTTACACTTCTTCAGCCCAAATCTTACTTCTCAAGAGCCAACTCAATAAATTCCACCATTACCCAAAACTTCTTCAGTCAGATATTTCTTAGAAGAGATTAACAGCTTCCTTTTACGGACAACCTTTGCCGCACTTAAGGTATCTAATGAACCCATATGAGACCCCTTGGGTAGGTTGTACCATCCTCAAGATTCAGCACGAGGAACGGGCACGGTTGAAACCAGGGCTGGTTCCACAGCCGCCCAAATCCCAGTCCCACCAGGACACTATCGCTGGGGCGGTGATAATCACGACTGGACCGATACAGCAAGAAAGTCGGATGAGACTACAAGACCTCCGTGGTGGTTACGAGGGTTGAGAATATTCGGTGTTTTCAGGGTGACACAATATATCTGAGGTCAGGAAAACTGGAATCTTATTATTTTCATGCGTGCTATCCAACACAGCCTCGCCGAGACGCGGCATTGCTGGGACCTAACGACGACCTCCCACTAATTCACAACAATTAGTCAAAAACCACTAGAACGTTCCCCGTTAAAAAGAAGCAACGCAGAATTAAGATAGACCAGGAGGGTTTCCATCTTTTCCCCTTCAGACTGATATTTTTGTTGAAATTCAAATTTGGATTTGCAAACTGGTCCTTGTTCTCAACTTTTCAGCACTACTTCTCGAATCACTGGTGGTTTTGAAGGCTCAGATTTCAGAGATACTGTCATCAGCACCATCTAGTGCTGCGGAGACAGAATAATCGGTTAAAGTCAACCTGGTGATGCTTATGGGGGAGTGTGTGTGTAGCAACAACTGGTTAAATCTGGTGTCTTTCCGCTTCAGAAGATAATTTCACGGAGAGGAAGAATTTGGAAGAAATTTGAATTTGGAAGAATTTGAAAGAAAGGATTTCCAACAAGTAGGGTCTTCTCCAAAATACATAAAGCATTTTGGCTATCAAGGAAATTTAAATACAGAGAAGTGATATCACGATTTTGAAAAGGGAATTAATTCAATACATGTGAAGAGGAAAATGCACATCCATTGATATTCCAGGTGGAATTGGAAGAGAGAAGAGTAAATTTATTTCCTCTGACAGACGTAAAGAACCGGGAAAAAGAAGAAGAAAGGAAAAGGATGGAAGACTATTTCTTTATGTCCTATTTTTGCTTCCTTAAATATTTTCCTTTTTTTTTTTTTGAAATTAAGCATAATGTAACTAAACTAGAGTGCTTGTTTATGGCATAAGCAAGCCTTTGGTGGCTGATTTCTATTTCCAAAGCAGCAGAGAAGGGACATGCTCTATTATAGGTTGTCTTTGGCACCGGTTTTTGTCTTCACCCCTTGTGAAGCTTTGCTTTCCTACCACATCTCATCACCTTCGCAACCTGGGCTGGGACACTTCTTCCTGGGACCTCTGCCCAGAACACCAATATTCAGGTTAAAATAAACCAGCCCAACACAATTCTCTTCTTCAGAAGTTGGTCACCCTTCTGAAAGAACCATCCCGTAGAGGAGCACGAGGGCAGGGACACGTAGGTAGGAATTTTTCCATACTAAGAATAAAAACACGTCGAACTGCACCCAGAGCTCCACAGAAACGCTACAATTGAAGAGAAAAAATTAAGGCCAGATGCTGTGATTAACTGATGAATTTGGAGCTCTGAAGGAAGCGGCGTCGCCTCCTGAAACGGTGTAGAGCTTCACCATCAAGTAATTCACTTCTTGTTACTCCCCTCTCTCTATCTCTGAAAACCACCCTGAAAAATATCAACTTAGTTTTTAAAGTATAGAAACAGATTTAATTACAGTCCTCAAAAGGCATTTGCATGAAATTTAGCTAATTAAAATCTGTTATTGTTGGTAAATGTCGCCTTCTAAAGGAGATGTGTGATTATGTGGCAGTCCCATCCTCAGTGTCTGGAAGATTTGGGGTTTTATTTGGATTTTTAAGGCATCAATAATGCAATTTAAAAATGGATGTTCTACAATAAGGGTGTTCCCCTCCCCAAAACAAGATACATGAGACAAGTGTCAATTCATGCCAAAGAGGAAATGAAGACCATCTCCCAAATCTCCCTCGTGTGTCTTACTCAAACTTTTATTTTTTGACCCACTAAAATCAAACTGACATCAAAGTGAAAAATATGTATATATGTCTATATGAAAAATATGTATATATATCAAAATGTGCAGATTGCACAGCTTGACATCCAGAGTTTTCTACCAGAATACTTTTCCTATTTCTTCCATTCTTCTCCATCGACTGTCAGACACACTATGGAGCTCGACAGCCCTTTGATCTCACCCAGATCTTGCCCATTGAGCCAGCAAAGTGTCCTTGTGGCCAAGAAGACCAATGATCTCCTGGGGAGCATTCAAAAGAGCATGGCCAGCAGGTGGAGGGAGGTCATCCTCCCCCTCTGCTCTGCTCTGCCCTGGGGAGGCCCCAACTGAAGCACTGGGTCCAGTTGTGGCCTCCCCAGTTCAAGAAGGACAGGGAACTGCTGGAGAGGGGACAGCAGAGGGCTACAAAGATGCTGAGGGGCCTGGAGCACCTCTCTGATGAGGAAAGGCTGAGGGACCTGGGTCTTTTGAGGCTGGAGAAGAGAAGACTGAGGGGGGAACTGATCAAGGCCTATAAATACTTGAAGGGTGGATGTCAGGAGGATGGGGCCAGATTCTTCTCAGTGGTGCCCAGCGACAGGACAAGGGGCAACGGGCACAAACTGGAACATGGGAAATTCCATCTCAACATGAGGAAAAGCTTCTTTCCTTTAAGGGTGGCAGAACACTGGAAAAAGCTGCCCAGAGAGGTGGTGGAGTCTCCTTCTCTGGAGACATTCAAACCCCACCTGGACACGTTCCTGTGCAACCTGCTCTGGGTGACCCTGCTCTGGCAGGGGGTTGGACTGGATGATCTCCAGAGGTCCAGTTTGTGATTTTGTGATTTTATAACAATAACAAATTACATTCAGAACAATTAAAATGTCTTGGTACCTCACCCCATCTCTCACTCACAGAAGCACGTAAGGACCACTGTTTAGAAAGCAAAATAACAGGTTGGAATAACAGCAAGATGAAAGAACAACTGGCATCTATTAAGGATCATCAAACCACGCCATGGATGAGCCCAACCAATGAGGAAGACTCAAGACTCAACGACAATCTCAGGGTCTTTTTCTGAGTTTTAGGAATTAAGAAAGGATTGGTCTCTTAACTCCCTCTATCCAGATGAATTTTTAAGGCTGAACCTCAATCAATAAAGAAATTATTACAGCCAAAACAGTAATGGTTGCCTAAATAGGAGTGATTTGATTACGTATTATTTGCACACACAATAAAATTCAAAAATTCAAACCAGTAATCTCTGAACTTAATGCTTTCAAAAAGCCAATTCCACAAAGCCCGTGGATCCAAAAAAAAAAAAAGAAAAAAAAAAAAGCCAATAATGGGAATTCATTTAACAACTTTCTTCTCGGTCAACCAAAAAACACAAGCCAATAATAATGAAGAAAAAAATAAAAAAAGCTTCCGCAAGTTCTGCACAAAGTCTGATTTACAGCAGATGGAAACAGCTTATAAAGTAAACTTCTCACATATAAAAAAATGAATGTCTAAAATGGAACTTTTATAACTTAAAACTTAGAAAAAAAGATAAGCGAATTAAAATTAGAAGTTGAAAGAAAATCCAAACTCAGACTCTGCCAAATTTTGCAGCTTTCTGAAAGCTTTGGACAATGAGATGGAAAGGTATCAGTGTACTTGATTTTAAGAAACTAAATAGAATGACCCAAGATAATCCTGAGTGTAATAATGGAAAAGCAATGGTGAGATTCATTCACATCCTTGGCATAGAAAACCAGACCTTGTCAATCACACTCAATTTTTTTCTAATAAGAATAGAAATAAGATAAAGCACGACAGGTTTTTTTTGGAGTGCTCAGCGACAGGACAAGAGGTAACAGGCACAAACTTGAACATAAGTAGTTCCATTTAAACATGAGGAGGAACTTCTTTACCTTGAGGGTGGCAGAGCCCTGGAACAGGCTGCCCAGGGAATTTCTTCCTGGGAAGATCTGATTTTTCCCTCTTTTAGTTTAAAACCGTTCCCCCTCGTCCTATGGCTCCCCTCCCTGATCCAGAGTCCCTCCCCAGCTTTCCTGGAGCCCCTCTAGGGACTGGAAGGGGCTCTAAGGTCTCCCTGGAGCTTTCTCTTCTCCAGGCTTAATCCCCCCACCTCTCTCAGCCTGTCCTCACAGAGGAGGGGCTCCAGCCCTTGGTGAATCTTCCTGGCCTCCTCTGGCCCCGCTCCAACAGGTCCATGTCTTCCTGTGCTGAGGACTCCAAAGGACTTATAGGGATGGTTCAAACCAGGCATAAAGCACAATAAATCCTATTTACACTTTCAGGGCTCCCATGGGAGGAAGCCCAGTGCATTTCTGCTACAACACATTGGGAGAAGGAGGAGGTTGCGCTTTGAACACAAACTCAAAGCCACCCATCAGTGTGGCATCACCATCCTTGGGCTCTGCCAGTCCCCTTCTACTTGGTCCTTGAAGCTCTCCAAGTCATCAACAGCAGACAGAAAAGCTGGACTGGGATTCCTCCTAAACTGCATCCAGGTTTTATTGCACTGGAGCTGAGCCCAGATCTAGGAACGACAGACAAGACATGGACCTGGGGACAACCCTTGGTCGCCCCATGTCCAGGAGAAGAGTTGTCCACACACAGCACAGTCTGGCTCTACCAGGGAGGGTAGTCAATGGGTTGGGACAGCGATGGAAGTCTTTAAACCAAGACTGGATAGAAAAAAAACAGAAATTCCAGCCCAGAAGAAGGAATTAAATGCATCTTTGGTCTGGTTGATGTTAGAAGTCAGTCTATGTGATCAAAGTGGTCTCTGTTGGTCCTACATGGATTTAGGTACTGGATTTAGGTACTGGTCTACACATACTACATCAAAAGAGATGGAAGAAACACTACCGTATAACTTCTGTACATTTTCATTTCTTTTTTTTCCCATGCTACATGATCTGATTAAACATGCAGACAACAAATCCTCTTGGGAGACACCTCCTTTCACTGTATTTGTGGGTTTTGTAGTATTAAAAACATCTGGAGAAGGTCAAACTAGCAAAGGTATCTCCAGGATTAAATCCTTGCATTCTTATGTTGGTGCATCGGCACTGTTACAGGCAAGAAGAGTAACTCGTCTGTCACTTGTGCCATCTTTGGCAATTAACAGGGCAATATTTCAATAAAATAAGCAATTTCATAAACCTTGTGGAAAATGTGAAGCAGTTTAGGTGTGTATTCAGACAGACGGGAAGTGACACTTGCTCGGCTTACAGAAAGGAAGATTCATGTCGGAGATCACCCAATCGACGGGGGTCAAAACACACCAGACGTCCCAAGATCCACAAATACCAGATCTCCATGTCAACCAAAACTGGGGGAGGTTTGAAAGACACACCACGACAAAGGTGGGTTTCGCATGCAACATTTTAGATGTTCTGGAAAGAAATAATCTGGACCCCCCCAAAAAAGGAGAAAAAAGGCTACAACTTCAGGTGAGGAAGACACAAACCACCTTTGAAGCTGAAAAACCAAGGGTCAGAGAGTAGGAGGCAAACGGAGCAGAAGGTGGTCAGATGGAGCTGTATGACAGAAAGAAAGGATAAGGACTGAACTTCTCCCAAAACAAATGACAGTGAGCTTCTCAAGAAGACAAAATTTCAATTATCTGAACGTTTAAAAACATGCAATAAGCCCCAAGTAAAAAATTACTTCAGGGCTAAAGAGCTGCTCTACATAATTTGTTTGAAGCTTGGAAATTCAGGCATTTTAAATCTTTTCTCCTCCTTCTCCTGGTTCAGAAGTACCCCGTAAATAAACCCAAGGGCACACAAACACAAACCACTATCTGGCAATGGAAAAAAAAACCCAGTTCCATGCATCAAAAAATTTGAGGATGAACGTTCTCGAACAATTCAGCAATACTCCGTGCTGTTCCTTCTCTCCACTCTCACATACATGCCAAATGCACTATTGTTCTCAATTTTAAAGAATTAAATATAAGCCCTAAAACACCGAAATCATGTTATGCAAATACTCCTTAAACAATAGGGTTTTACAATGCCTGCATGAATGCCACAATCATGTTAAAAAAAACCCCTCCTTTATATAGCAAGCTCTAAAAATATCATCGTTTTGAAACCTGACATCTCAAAGTTAAGACCGTACCTTTATTCCTGTATTTATGAATATTTCTTGGGGTTGACCTATTTTTTAATGGATTACAGCAAAAAAAAAAGAGAGTGCTGTGGCACGCGTGCTCTGCTCCTGTACTGGATAAGAAGCCAGCACAGATATTTCCAAGCAGAGGACCCGAATCTGCTTGAGGAAGGCTTCATGTATGGTCACACGTGAGGTCACCGCAACACAAATGCATTGTGTTTCACATGAAATAAAATAAATGGATTGTCCTATAGCTCTATATGGGGGGACTGGTTGCAAGCGAGTGCAGTAGGGCCAGTTGAGCGGCCTTTCCGTGGGTAACGGAGAAGGTCTCTGTAAGCACTTAAGGAACCAGGCCCTGGGAGAAATCCATTTAGTGTGAAAAAGTGCAGAAAAAAAAGAATCACTAAGCCCCCAAATGCCCGTGTCTACTGAAGAGTCCTTGAGGCATTTTTCATTTGAATTATCCAAGCCGTAACGGCACGTAAATAAAAATAACTAGAGAGAAGGGCCATGGAGAACTCCAAGGGGCAATTGACTCCACGGAGGGACACAGCTCTTAATTTACTTGAGCCCAACTCTAATGCCTGGGAGACATCTAGGATCCCAGGAAGGAGAAAGTAATCAATTAAGATGTCAAATTGCTAAACCGAAAATAAGAGCGTACTTTCTATCTTTCTTTCTGATCTTGGAAAAGTGAAGCGTGACTAACTTCTGCTGAATAAAGTTCTGCTGTATTTGTTGGTCCACCTAATAGTAAATCTCTTGTGAAACCAAGAGATTTAGGGTGTGCAGTCTCCAAAAAGGTCATATATGCAAATAAAATGGTTTGTATGGGCATCACTGATGGATTTACTGACCAAAGAGTGTTTAAAGGGCTTCTCCCAGGCAGCACAAGGTCCACATGAGGCTGGTATTGCCATGTTCTGACTTGGCCAGGCAGTGCTAAGACGTTTTTTGACTTTTTTTTTGTCTAGTGTCTTCTCAGACATGTAAGTTTGTGTCCCCTTGGAAACAGGTCTTGTGCCTCAGCCACCTGCTACGTCAGGGCAAATCCCAAAGCATCACGCACGATTTTAATGCCACCTGGGTAAAGAAATGGGTGACAGAGCCCTGGAAGAAGCTGCCCAGGGTGGTGGTGGAGTCTCCTTCTCTGAAGACATTCAAAACCCCACCTGGACACGTTCCTGTGCAACCTGCTCTAGGTGGACCTGCTTTTGCATGGGGGCTTGGAGTAGATGATCTCCAGATGATCTCCCGTAGATCATCTCCAGATGATCTTCCAACCCTGTATTATTCTGTGATTCTGTAAATGATTTCTATCCCATCTTCCTGTTAACCAGCAAGCATCAAAGACTATCCTTTTAATTCTATAGTCCTGAACTTGGATCAGAATAAATGAAGTACTTCAAGGTATCTCTAGCTGACGACAAAAGCTTCTCATTAATTTGAAAGAGTATTCTTTCATCTGCCGTTGCTCACAACATGAATGGAGATCTATAACTGATGTATAATAAAGACATTCCAAATTCTATCTCCTAAAGAAATTTTCCTATTAATAAGTAGAAAACCACTCGGTCCCGACACACTTGTGGCAAAAGTCTAGAAGCAAGTTCAGTGGCCACTCAGAAAACTTAATGGAGGCTTTGCATTAACAAACAGGATTTCCTGTTAAAATGGAATCGAAAAGACAAAGAGACTAGAAAAAAACCAACATGGAAGCAAGGAATTTCATGCGGCAAGACAAAAGTAAATATTTATCAAAGTAAGCCCAGAGTTTCTTTTGCAGAGAGCGGGAAATATATTTTTCAACCGAAGGCATAAATTGTTAGGCAGCTCGTGGCCACCTTCCAAGGATTTTGGGGGAATTGATGTTCCTATCGCTAGAGAATTAAAAGGAAAGCGGTAAAACCCTTCCCTCGTATCGTGGTACAGATAATTTCATTCCCCTTTAGCCTGGTGTGCCAATTAACATCCTCCTAATTGCACTTAAGAGTCAGACGAGGACGAGGAGCACCACCTAGAAGCAACATCTTTCTAAGTCCATGCTGTATTAAAGTATAAACTCAATACCCAGACTTCGATCTACTAGAGATGGAAACACCCCCACCCCATGCAAATCTGCTGTATTTTTCCCCAACCAAGAGAATGGCAAGTGGTAAATTAAATTCAGGATGGCTTAAAGCCACGGGGGGAAATGTAAGAAGTCCAGGATAAACAGAATACATGTTTGGAAAGCTCAGACTAATTATACGGTTTATTCCCAGCTAAATATCCCTGAATCTGCCTTAGGTGTCTCCAGGCGTGAAGGTAACTCCTTTCAATGTTCCTTCTGTTCGCCCCGTTAATATTTTATAAGAATATGGAAAGGGCAATAAGGTCCACAGTATTTCCATTTCATCCACTTGCTCCTTAAATCAATAGGGTAAGTGTCTTGTAGCTGCTGAGAGAAGACATTTGTCTTGAATTAGGACACAACTCCGTGGGTGAGAATCAGAGGAAATTGCCGGAGAAAGCAGCCTGAGCAAAACTCCCACCCAAAAACCCAAAGACAGGCTCCAAACAATGAAATGACAACAACAAGAGAATTAAAAAGACATCGCTGCCACGAAACCTAAGGTCCAAAGCCTTACCCTTGGAGCTGGTTTGGTTTGGTATGGTTTCGCTCAAACGCACTGGGTGTGCGCGTACACATGTACTCGGGTCACTTCTAAAGAGAACTGCTGTGTCTCTCTGTACTCACTCTGAGGGGAACGAATCTGGATCCTCGTTAGGAGTTAACAGACTCATTCCATATGCAGAAGATCACAGGGTATGTGCCCTGCTAACAGCCCCCCTTAGGCTAAGGATTAAGCAAAACACGAGTCTTGAACCGGGCTTCCGTCACCGAGGGTCCTCACTGCTGGTATCTCACATAAAAGAATGACAGAATGGTTTGGGTTGGAAGGGACCTTGAAGGTCATCTCGTTCCAACCTCCTGCCGTGGGCAGGGACACCTCCCACCAGACCAGGTTGCTCAAAGCCCCATGCAACCTGGCCTTCAACACCTGCAGGGATGCGGCAGCCACAGCTTCTCTGGGCAACCCGGGCCACGGTCTCACCACCCTCACAGCAAAGAAGTTCCTCCCCAGATCTCATCTCAATCTCCCCTCTTTCAGTTCAAAATCCTTCCTCCTCATCCTAGGGCTCCCCTCCCTGATCAAGAGTCCCTCCCCATCTCTCCTGGAGTCCCTTTAGGGACTGGAAGGGGCTCTAAGATCTCCCCGGAGCCTTCTCTTCTCCAGGCTGAACACCCCCAACTCTCTCAGCCTGTCCTCACAGCAGAGGGGCTCCAGCCCTCCCAGCATCTCCGTGGCCTCCTCTGGTCCCACTCCAACAGGTCCATGACTTTCTGGTCTTGGTGGCCCCAGAGCTGGAGGCAGCACTGCAGGGGGGTCTCCCCAGAGCGGAACAGAGGGGTACAATCCCAGCCCTCACTCTGCTGGCCACTCTTCTTTTGATGCAGCCCAGGATGAACTTGGCTTTCCGGGCTGGAAGGGCACTTATTCCTTCCTTTCCTCCCTCTCTTTCTCCTTCTTCAAAGCCCTGTCCTAAATGTCTCTTTGCCATTCTTGGTCCACCTGAATGAGTTTTATTGTTTTGCTCATGCACTGACCTTCTCTTCGGTCAGGTGTCCCTCCTGATCACGTCCTCCTACCTCCACAGTGATTCTAATAGTGTCCCACTAATGGTCTCAGAAAGTCTCCACGTGCCTCTCCATAATCACTACAAGTGAGTTTACTTACCCTACTGAGATAAGACCTCTACATGGAAACATCTCTTTTGAAGGAAATAAAGAAACTCAATTGGACCTATCAGGACTCTACAGTAAAGCTAAGGACCTTATAGAAATCAAGGCCAGGTTGGACCGGGCTTTGAGCAACCTGGTCTGGTGGGAGGTGTCCCTGCCCAGGGCAGAGGGGGTGGAACTGGGTGGTCTTTAAAGTCCCTTCCAACCTAAACCATCCTCTGATTTTATTAAATTCAAAGCAGACCTAGGTCTCACCCCTAAGACGTGTTCCCAAACATGACCTTGGATGCAAGGACTGTCTCTTGCATAACAATGAGGTCACTTCTAGACTTCTAACACCCCATAAAGAAAGAAAATCTGAAAGACAATGCCTCTGGAATTGTAGATAACTTCCATAACTGTTCAGAATGGGTAGTAGTTTCTTTTTTCAAATCCAAATCCATAAATATTTTGTATTTTCTTTGTGAACCACTGAGAAACTGTTATGAGTACCACGGGATCTAAAATAAAATAAATCAGTAATTAAGGAAATGAGTATTTTTTTTCTCTTCCGGACAGAGTTTAGATGGCATGTGCTCCCTGTGCCCTGAGGCTACACAGGGAATAAAAACGACGTAAAAAAAAAAAACCCAAAGCAGTGAATAATACCACATTCAGAACAGAAAACAATGTATAATCACTTAATTAAAGATGGTGTTATTGCTTTTGAAACAAAGATGCTGATTTAAATCTCCACAGACAACCTTAATCTATTATTTCCTAAACTTGGAGTGAAATTTCTATGTTGATCAAAGCAATTGTTATTTTTATTGCAGTTAAGTGCGTAAAACAGAATATATTGACTGTTTTACAACCTTCTTCAGCAGAGTTTCTTTATCCATGTTGTTCAGTGATTTTACTCCTAAAAAATCTGCTTTAAACTGTATTTAATGGCATGAAAAAAAAATTATACAGTTTGAGCTGCAGTGCTAAAAAAAGCTAACGTCGGAGCAACAGTTTCTTCATTCCCCTACAATTTCACCAGGCAGTTATCCATATTTACGGTTGGACTCGATGATCTGAAAGGTCCCTTCCAACCTTCACAATTCTATGATTCTATAACTCAGAAGGATGTTCACAGAAGGACACGGGGTTGGAAGGGAACTCTGGAGATCATCTACTCCAACCCCCTGACAAAGCAGGGCCACCAGAGCAGGTTGCACAGGAACGTGTCCAGGTGGGGTTCTGAATGTCTCCAGAGAAGGAGACTCCACCACCTCTCTGGGCAGCCTCTGCCAGGGCTCTGCCACCCTCAAAGGAAAGAAGTTCCTCCTCATGTTTAGGTGGAACTTCTTATGGTCAAGTTTGTGCCCATTCCCTCTTGTCCTGTCCCTGGGCACCACTGAAAAAAGACTGGCCCCATCCTTCTGACACCCACCCTTCAAGTATTTATAGGCCTTGAGCAGATCCCCCCTCAGCCTTCTCTTCTCCAGACTCAAAAGACCCAAGTCCCTCAGCCTTTCCTCTTCAGAAAGGTGCTCCAGGCCCCTCATCATCTTTGTAGCCCTCTGCTGTCCCCTCTCCAGCACTTCCCTGTTCTTCTTGAACTGGGGAGCCCAGAACTGGACCCAGTGCTCCAGATGGGGCCTCACCACGGCAGATTAGCGGGGCAGGATGACCTCTCTTGACCTGTTCCTTCACACAAACTGCAATTGCCAAGGAAGGTGTAGTCAAACCAGCAAATAGAGAATTTCTAGGCAATTGTCAAATTTTCCTTCTGTGTTCCTTTCTGAATAAATCACATTGGACGTGAAATATGGTGAAAGGAACAGACAACAGAGCTTTCTATTCAAATGAACTCAAAATTCACACTACAATAGCTGATATAACAAGTGTATGCACGTACGTATATACACACGACTTCCTCCAAGAGAGATATTTCTTGGTAATATTACTTTTAACTGCAAATAACAGCGACCTGCAGGTCTACATACGTTGAAAGAGACTGAAATACTTAAAATTTTCACAGGCACATGAAAGTACTACTAGTCAAAAAAAGGAAAAATCCAAGAAAAACGCAGGATAACGCCAAATAATGTAATAAATTAAATACTTTTCAACACCGAGACCAAGATTAACTTTAACCTCTATTACTAAACATTTCCTGTAAACGCGTAATAACAATGTACTTCAACAATAAATATCACAAGTAAAAATTGTCTACATCCTTCAATGTAATGTCAACATCAATCGCCTTTGTTGAATTTCTGCGGATTTATGTACCTAGGTCCAAACCTGCAAAATGCAGCCAGTCATAAATAAACCTCTTTCCAAAGGAAAACTCACGTCAAAATAGATAGGAAATAAAAAATAGGTCTTTTCATCCTGAAAAATATCCGTGTCATTGAAAGAAAACATCTACCAAAAGCACTAATTTTTTTTTTTAATTTTTTTTTTTTTTAAGGGATTTTAATACCCGGTCCGAATCCAACAGCAGCGGATGCCGAACAAAACAAGGGATAATGAAGCATTTCGTAAGAGTTCAATTCACTATGGAAAAAGCTACAGTTAATGATCCACATGGAGGTTAATTTGGCTTTCGGAAGCC
Organism: Tringa tobata; assembly: GCA_033628505.1. Lineage (NCBI taxonomy): Eukaryota > Metazoa > Chordata > Aves > Charadriiformes > Scolopacidae > Tringa > Tringa tobata. Next base: position 297,244 of record JAHREE010000464.1, on the reverse strand, counting down.
TCAGCCTGCCCTTGCCCAGTTCAGTACAAGAGCCGCGCCAACGTCCTGGGAAGCCGGCCCACGGCATTTCCTTAATTCCTCTTAGTCAACTTTGTTTTCTTTATTTTCTTTATTTCTTTCTTCTTGGTAGCTAGAGCCCCTCAACAGCACCCAAGTTCATTCCTATGTATGTGTTAGAAGTAACACCAGGGCCTTTCATCTGCTTTGCTTTTGTGCATCTTTATGATGAACAGTAAAGCTGCCCATCCTAACATCTTCTCCTAAACTTGGAAAGGTCAGTGATTTCCCCCCCCCCACCTTGTTCTACAGCTCTTAAAAAAACATGTAAAAGGGAAAAACAACTTGTGCAAATACAGTGCAATGACCTGTAAGATCCTTGGTTTGTCTCAGGTCCCTCAGGTTAGGGGCTGACCTGCTGGAAAGCAGCTCTGCAGAGAGGGACCTGAGAGTCCTGGTGAGGACATGAGGCAACAATGGTCCTGGTCAATGTTCTCCTGGAGGGCATCAAGAAGAACGTGGCCAGCAGGTCGAAGGAGGTCATCCTCCCCCTCTGCTCTGCCCTGGGGAGGCCCCAGCTGGAGCACTGGGTCCAGTTCTGGGCTCCCCAGTTCAAGAAGGACAGGGAACTGCTGGAGAAGGTCCAGCAGAGGGTACAAAGATGATCAAGGGACTGGAGCATCCCTCTGCTGAGGAAAGGCTGAGAGACCTGGGGCTGTTCAGCCTGGAGAAGAGAAGACTGAGAGGGGATCTCATCAGTGCTGAGCAATATCTAACAGGCGGGTGGCAAGAGGATGGGGCCAGACTCAGTGGTGCCCAGTGACAGGACAAGGGGCATGGGCACAAACTGGAACATGGGAAATTCCATCTCAACGGGAGGAAAAACTTCTTTCCTTTGAGGGTGGCAGAGCCCTGGCAGAGGCTGCCCAGAGAGGTGGGGGAGTCTCCTTCTCTGGAGAGAACCCTCCTGGATGCATTCCTGTCCAACCTGCTCTGGGTGACCCTGCTTTGTCAGGGGGTTGGAGTAGATGATCTCCAGAGGTCCCTTCCAACATCTACCATTCTGCAATTCTGTGACAGTTACAAATGCAACTCCTGGCTATGGCATATAGGTATCAAGAACATAACGTGGTCTTCAACATCAAGAGAACATTTTTAGAACTATGTTACAGACAGCTCAAACTACTTGTCATTGCAAGAAGATGGCAGCTACAGAAGGGATCATCTGGAAGCCTTTAAAGAAGGAAAAATATTTGGAGCAATGAATTTGCCCTGCTTTTTTCTGCATCACCAGAGCTGCTCTCCCAAATGACAAATGCATGCGTTGAAAATCACTGCGGGTCACAGCAGGAAAAACCCTGTCAGCATCCCCGAGGAGCTCCATCTTTGACCATCCCTCCTTCTTTTATAAAAATACTTGCCATATTTAGCAAAAAGCACATCTCACCCATGTTTCGTAATCCAACCTTGACAGAGCTAAAATGCAATCACGTTTTTTCACCGTAGTCTCCCTGTCAGGGTTTTTAATTTTGTTCTTCAGTTAAAAAAGGTGTAACAGACTTTACAAGGGCATGAAGAGCCCTTATGCAAGAGAAAGCAGATTTTTTTTTTTTTTTTTTCAGATTTTATTTTAGGTAAGACTTCAAAGTTATCGTTCATTACTTTTTAAGTAGGAAAAGGGTCATTATTTCCCACATACGCTGTCATCCAAAATTACCTTATTCACTCCCAAACTCATCATTCCAAAGAGAGGTTATTTTATTGCCTTCAGACAAACACACTCGAGTCTCGGGATTGGTGGGAAAAGTGATACAGATTTGATTTTAGTGATTCATTTCAGCATTCTCACAGTTGTGCAATGTTTTTCCGTCTTCAAAACCCAACATGATATATTTTTTTTTTTCTAAGTCCCAAGTCCCTCGCTGTTGCACAGTAATTAAATTTACATTGTCTTCAATTCATTTGGAAATTAACCTCGTTCCCACAGAGAAAAGAGGTTGTGTTTTTGTGCTTTACCTCCCACTCAGTTTTATACATCTTATTCCCCTGGGCAATTCTCTCTGCCTCTATCGATTTCGAAAAGCCTCCCAAAATCCTTAAAAAAAACAATAAAAATGCCCTCCCCAAAATGTACTTTTGAAGACAACAAATTTCGGTGATGTTCCAGGTCATTCTGTGTTTTTTCCGAAGCAAAGAAAACACTTCCAAGAACAGAATTAGCAAAATGATAAAGCAAACACCAACAGTTTTCTAGTCTATATAAAAAGCGAGTACAACCCTCACGGGCTGAGACGTTGGGTTGGAATTGGAGCAAAATGGGACCAAAAACAAACAAATGGGATAAAAAGACAAGATATTCAGAAAAGACATCCTATGGCTTTCTAGGCACATATAAATATCTTTCTGAATTTGAATTTATCCAGGTGACATGCAAAGGCATGTAAAGACGCGAAGAAAAATCAAGATAATCATAGTATCTTCTAATTGTGACAAACTGATGAAGCAGAGGCTCGATAAATAGACGGGGTGGTGGACAGAAAACTGGCTGAACGATTGGGCTCAGAGAGCTATGGTCCAGCAACATCAAGTCCACCTGAAGGCCAGATACGAGTGGTGTACCCCATGTATTGATTCTGGAGCCAATGCTCTTCAACATCTTCATTAATGACTTGGTTGATGGGGCAGAAAACACCTTTGTGTGTCTGCAGGTGACACAGAACTGGGAAGAGAGGTTGATATACCAAAGAGTTGTGTTGCTACTGAGGAGGACCTGGGCAGGCTGGAGAAACAAGACAACAGAAAGCTCGTGAAGTTCAAAAGGAAATACCAGGGCTGACCAGAAGGACCTGGTAGTCCTGGTGGACACCAAGTAGAACGTATGCCAGCAATGTACCCTCACAGCAAGGAAAGCCAAGGGCACCATGGTTTGCACTAGGCAGAGCGTTGCCAGCCCATCAAGGGAGGTTACCATTCCTCTCTGCTTGGTACTGGGGAAGCCTTATCTGGAGCACTGGACTCCCCAGTAGAAGAGACATGCCCATACTGGAGTGAGTCCAGCAAAGAGCCATAAAGATGATCTGACATGAAAAGAGAGGCTGAGAGACCTAGGACTGATGCGTCTAGAGAAGAAAAGGTTCAAGGGGATCTCAGTGCATACAAACATCCAATAGGAGGATGTAATGATGACAGGTGGTGAGACACTGGCCCAGGTTGCCCAGAGAAGCTGTAGATGCCCCATCCCTTTGAGGGACTAGGTTTTGAGCAACCTGGTCTAGTGGGAGGTGTCCCTGCCCATGGCAGGGGGTTGGAACTGGATGATCTTTAAGGTCCCTTCCAACCCAAACCATTCTATGACGAAGCCAGACTTGGTGCTGCCCAGAGAAAGGACAGGAGGAAATGGGCACAAACTGAAATACAGGAAATTACATTTAAACATAGAAAAACAAGTTAGTTTGTGGAGTCACCATCCTTAGAGATATTAAAAATTAACTGGATGCAGACTTGCTCAACCAGCTCTACAATCTCCAGAGATCACTCCCAACCTCAGCCACTCGGGGACTCCCTGAGATCACCATGAGCATGGCCAAACATTGCCCGCAGGACAACTGTCTGCTGGAAACGAACACCAACGAGTACAGAAACTTTGCCAAAGGCACAATTGCACCATAAAGCCCTTATCACCAATCTGCTGGGTCAACAACACACTGAAAGGCATTCCAAGGACTTGCATCTACGGTGAATTCTCTTAAAACTGTTCTGCAAAACTGAGGAGCAATCACAGCAGAGTTCACAGTAAAGCTTTAACTTAAGAAAGTACAGTTCTTTGTAGGACCATGCACTACTGAAGACAAACCAAGAACTTTAGTGGTGTCTAACACCCAGTAGGGTTGAGGTTCACCTTTGGTAGGGTAGAGGTTCACTTCTCAGTAAAAAACAGCAAGCTTCAACGCCTATAAATACTTCAAGGGTGGGTGTCAGGAAGATGGGACCAGTCTTTTTTCAGTGGTGCCCAGGGACAGGACAAAAGGAAACGGGCACAAACTTGACCATAAGAAGTTCCATCTCAAGATCAGGAGGAACTTCTTTCCTGTGAGGGTGGCAGAGCCCTGGCAGAGGCTGCCCAGAGAGGTGGTGGAGTCTCCATCTCTGGAGACATTCAAACCCCACCTGGAGATGTTCCTGTGCAACCTGTTCTGGGTGGACCTGCTCTGGCAGGGGGTTGGACTAGATGATCTCCAGAGGTTCCTTCCAACCCCATATCATTCTGTGATTCTGTGAAGCTGGACTGCGCTTCAATACAAACTTACTAAGGGTTGAATTTTCACCAACTGGAAGTCAAAAATCTATCACACTACTCTTGACGGGTCACTTCCCTTAGAGCTTTTTTTATCCTACCTACAAAACTGGATTTTCCTCTTCCATAACATGTTTTGATAAGTAATAAGGAACACAGAGGAGATGTGATACCACACAATACGCACCTAGAAGTATTTCAAGTTACCAAGTACATGAGGCAGGAACATTAAATGGAAACTTTAAAATCTTCTTTCATTACTGTACACGTATTGAACTAGTTTCCAACTAGGCTGACGCCCCAGAAAACTTTTCCAGCATTTAGAAGAAAAGCCAAACGCTAATCACTGTCCTGGAGGTTACACTGGGGCTGCAGGATTAGTCATCTTTGGAAACCAGTTGTGGTTGTTCTTATTTTCCTCTCCCACTGCTTTTCCTGATCTGAGGCTGGTGCAGTGGGAGCATTCTCATCAATGTTTTCTCACAAATCCAGCTTACAAACACGAAAGAACAAAACCACTTAAGAATAGCTCACAGCTCTACATCCTGCTGGAGAGCGGGGATCCAAAACCTCCTTACACAACTTAAATCAATCCTTCAGAGGATTAGAATAAAAAGCTGACTAATTTCCACCCCCTCCCAATCTTTTTCCCCTCACCTCTGCATTTTTCGGTCAAACAGGCTGTGGTGAGGAACGGCGACACCAAAATGTGAGAAGAAATGACAGTTCTTGTAAGCTGGATGTTCTCCTTGGAAGTTGGAAATGAAAAGAACAAAAGAAATTGTTCTTGCAGAGTTACTAATTCTGCAAATGTGAAATGTTCTGGGTCGTTTATATCAATATGAACGGATCTGGATGACAGTTTCCAAGTTTCTAGCAGCTATACCTCTGTTTAAGCAGGTGGACAATGTTCCCTGCTCCCTCCATCCATCTCCTTTTCTCCCTGTCCTGTCTGGGGGCTGTACAGCCTTTGCGTCCCTGCAGGGGAGGTCTTTGGGACACAGCAGCTCAGAGGCAATGTGCTTATGACCCCTCACTGGTGGAATTTGCCCCTTTGCTGGAGAATCCCTGATTTAAATTGAACGGTTGACCAGCTGAGAGACCACCCAGAACTACATCTGAAGAAGAACCATGAGAACGACACTTTTAATCACTTATATTGTTAATCAGGTACCAAATAAATATATTTTTTAAAAAACTTTTCCACAGTCAGGCTACTTGGAGCAGCAATTAATCAAGAAAATGAGAACTCTCAGGTATTTTCACTAAGCGGTTCTACCCTGTTCTCCATGGAGAACATCTCTGAAGCCCATATCACAACCTCTACTTTGAGACAGCCTGGGCTTACTGAAAAAAATAATCTGGATTTTACTACATAAGGTTTATCTCTTGGATCTATCACTTTTCAACTAACCTGCCATGAAGTACCCCGAAGTCAGGTGGTACATGTAGGACAACCAGGTTTTGCTCGCACAATCCACCGCAAATCAGACTCCTCAACCACATGTTTTATGCACAATATCCCACAAATCGAACTATATTTCAAGTGAAAGCCACCTACGATGTTAAGAGTATGTTGTGGGGTTTTCTTTTATCAACTGCATTATTGATTCTTGGGTTTATTGATTAAAAATTAACGCTGGACTAAAATTTTCTACATTTCATGGAGTGGGATCCAACCTTAAAAGCCAATCTCTTGTCTCCTGCGTTAACAACATAAATCTCTTGTTGCTTCTGGTTCTTTGGTCCTTCACCAAAACTTCATTCATCACCTCTGTTCATATTGAAGGATCTGAAGCCCTTTTATCACCTAGATCTCCGTCTTCAAGAGACATCTGCAGAGTTACTCCCTCCACCACTTCGGGGGAATTTCGGAATAATTTTTTACTCAAGGTTTGCAAAGTTCTCTGAAATATCTTAGCACTTAAGGGACTACCCAGTTCCAGGTGGACACCCAGATCTCTCTCTAGACATCCGGGTGTACGGATTAAACATTTAGTTCTCAATTCATTGCAAGATGTAGATACTCCTCACTATTTAAAAGGAGAAAAAAAAAAAAATACATTTGGATGCTTAACTTCAGGCATTCTGGTTGGAACAGCTTCATCACAGTTATTATTCTCATTGTCATAATTCTACCTGCAATCAGTACTTTCCACTAATTTCATCCGAACGTAACGAGTGCTGGAATCACAGCCGCGGTCTGTTGATTTGCAAGGAGAGCTCATGATGAAGAGGACCTCCTGCATAAGCCAAAAACTAGCTTTGGTGAGAATCTGCGCTTTAATTTGACAAATTGGAAGATGTTTTGAATCAGTAACATATGTTTGTTATTTTCCAAGTGAATAATTTTCTATATTTAGGCAATAATTACACATTTTACTAAGCTGCCTTCGCTAGCTAAAGTTCATGCAATGCTGTTTGGGAAACCAGAACAGATAAAAGTGCGTCACTGAGGTGGACAAAACAAAGAATACCCACGTTGCACTCCATGCTGCTAAGTGACAGTGACTTATCGAAACTGCTGGAGAGTTGATGTTCTCCACCCAAAAGGTGATGTTCTCCACCCTCAGAAAGTCAGCTGATACTACAGAGGAGCTGAACCTTGGTAAGGCTTTCGGGTCTAAGCAGAAAAGTGGCTTACATGGGGACATTCTCCACCCAAGAGGGGATATTCTCCACCCTCAAAGTCAGCAGATACTACAAAGGAGCTGAATCTCAGCAAAGCTTTTGGGTTGAACCAGAAAATTGGCTTACATGGGGACATTCTCCACCCAAAAAGATGACATTCTCCACTCTCACAAAGTCAGCAGATACTACAGAGGAGCTGAATCTCAGTAAGGCTTTCAGGTCTAAGCAGAAAATTGGCTTACATGGGGGTGTTCTTCATCGAAGAGGTGACGTCTTGCACCCAAGAGGTCATGTCCTGCACCCTCAGATACTAAAGAGGAGCTGAACTTCAGTAAAGCCCTGTGACAGGACAAGAGGAAATGGGCAGAAGCTGGAACATAAGAAGTTCCATCTAAACATGAGGAGGAACTTCTTCACTTTGAGGGTGGCAGAGCCCTGGCAGAGGCTGCCCAGAGAGGTGGTGGAGTCTCCGTCTCTAGAAACATTCCAAATCTGTCTGGACACATTCCTGTGCAACCTGCTCGGGGTGGACCTGCTCTGGCAGGGGGTTGGACTAGATGACCTCCAGAGGTCCCTTCCAACCCCATATCATTCTGTGATTCTGTGATTGCCCTTGGGTCTAAGCAGAAAACTGGCTTACATGGGGATGGTCTTCACCCAAGAGGCGATGTCCTATACCCTCAGAAAGTCAGCAGATGGTACAGAGGAGCTGAACCTTAGTGAAGCCTTTGGGTCTAAGCAAAAAATTGACTTACATGCTGACATTCTCCACCCAAGAGGTGACGTTCTGCACCCAAGAGTTGACGTTTTCCACCTAAGAGGGGAACATCCTGCATATTGGAAATTCAACAGATGCTACAGAGGAGCTGAACCTCAGTAAGGTTTTTGGGTCTAAACAGAAAATCGGCATCCATGAGCATAAATCCTTTCTGCTTTCAGCTATAAACTATTAAATGATGTTCAGTCTGACATTCATTTCATTAGCATTCTCCTGAACTCTTCAGGCAAGCTATGGAATATTTCTCTTTTTAGTTTCCAAACAATAGCTTATTTACATACTTATAAAAGAATAAGCCACCCTCCCCAATCCTGATTAATTGCCAGACATTACGTATGAACGCAAAACCCCCGGACTCTGAACATACTGCTACAATGGCAACGTGTGAAAGTAATTTTGTTCCAATTTCATCTCCTGGGAACGTGGGCTCATAAGCATTCAATTAAAAATAATTCCATCTGATGGAGATGTGCTTTAGTTTCAAATGCTAATGTGGCAGAACGCGTCTAGATCATGGCTGCGATAAATTTTTACCAGGGTGGGAGGAATAAGGATTATTATATAGAAAGAACATGGCTTCTGCAATTTTTTCCCTTTCAATTCAATTCTTTTCCGTCCATGAAAACGCACTATTTTTGGCAACTTCTGCTCTTTTGTACTATTTGGGTCAGATCACCCGGGGAATAAGTACCTGGGAAGATAACATTTGTAACGAAAGAATTCTGAATTAAAATGCAGCCATTTAAAGAAAACTGTAAGATAAACAAAATAACAAAATCCTGCATGGCAATTTGCCTGTTACTCCCATTTTTAATGCCAAAAGAAGCCACTTTGATCAGCTCGTCTGACACAAGCCCTAGGAATTCCCACAGCTACTTCCTCCCTTCAAGGCCAATAGCTGTGGCTGGACTTGGACATATCTTTTAGGGGGGAAAAAAATCCAATTTCATTTAAAAATTCCAATCTTGGGAAATCCAGAGCCCTTGTTAAACTATTCCAGTGAATCATCCACCACGTTAAAAAAAAAAAAGGAACCAGTCTCAATTGGTTTCACTTCAACTTCCAGCTACTGGAGAGCATTATGCTTTTATATACTAAAGAGCTTCTTATTAAACAATTTATTCCTTTATCTTCCATATAATTTCAGAGTAAACTCATAAATCTGCCCTAGAGTAGTTCCAAGTCCTTCAAAGTCAATGTCACCGGGACCTCTCATTCCAAGAGCTTGAGCTACGTTCATGAAATTCTACCAGCTCTATGAAAATACACCTCGCTCCCATCAGGCTTAGACGGTTATTATTTTGATATCAGCAATCTTTCCCCTTCATTGATCACTGCTGCCTTAAAAACTACTCTCGAGAAGTTACTTTAAATAGGGCAAGAGTTACAGAATCACAGAATGGAGATCTCTCTGGAGATCATCTAGTCCAACCCCCTGCCAAAGCAGGGCCACCCACAGCAGGTTGCACAGGAACGTGTCCAGGTGGGTTTGGAATGTCTCCAGAGAAGGAGACTCCACCACCTCCCTGGGCAGCCTCTGCCAGGGCTCTGCCACCCTCACACAAAAGAAGTTCCTCCTCATGTTGAGATGGAACTTCTTATGGTCAAGTTTGTGCCCATTCCCTCTTGTCCTATCCCAAGGCACCAGTCTGAAAAAAGCCTGGCCCCATCCTAATGACAAGCTCCTGTTAAGTATCTATAGGCATTGATCAGATCCCCTCTCAGTCTTCTCCAGACTAAAAAGACTCAAGTCCCTCAGCCTTTCCTCGTAAGGGAGATGCTCCAGGCCCCTCAGCATCTTTGTAGCCCTCTGCTGGCCCCTCTCCAGCAGTTCCCTCTCCTTCTTGAACTGGGGAGCCCAATACTGGACACAGTGCTCCAGATGGGGCCTCCCCAGGGCAGAGCAGAGCAGAGCAGAGGGGAAGGATGACTTCCCTCCACCTGCTGGTCACACTCTTCCTGATGTCCCTCAGGATGCCACTGGCCTTCTTGGCCACAAGGGCCCATTGCTGGTTTATGGTCATCCTGTTGTCCACCAGGACTCCCAGGTCTTTCTCCTCAGAGCTGCTCTCCAGCAGGTCACCCCCAACCTGTCCCGGTGCAGGGGGTTATTCCCCCCCAGGTGCAGCACCCTACACTTGCCCTTGTGGAAGTTCATCAGGTTCCTCTCTGCCCAAGTTAATGAACTCGTGCAGGAGGGTTTCCACCAGACGTGTGCTCACACTTGTCGAGCATCCAGTTAAACCACATTTTGAGACCTCCAAGTAAAGCATTTTTCACCCACCAAATACCCACAGCATTGATTTTTTTTATCTCCCCGGTTTTTTGATCGATAGGCTGCGCAGTACGAAGACAAATAATTTGTAATAGAATTATTTATAAACAATTCCCCTCTGCCAAGTCACTCAACGTTGAGTGTAAAGCGATCCTCCCATAATAAATAATCCCAGCACTCCAATAAAATTATCAGCAGCTGACTAAAAATCACAACCAAAAAGCAATAAAACATTAAACTACATTCGTTCAACAGACCTCTGACCATTTTTTTCAATTTGATTTTTCTTTCCCCCAAAAGGAAAATTACTAAATGAGCCAGAAATCAGGAAAATGTTGTTCCACACCATCACAGCGGCCAAAGAAAAAAGCTTCATCTCCTGACCTGTGATCCCACATCAGGAACTGAGTCCACACAAAACATCTTGTGTTGAAGTTCAGGGACCAGAATTTCCATAAAAACTTACAGAAATCTCAGCGTTTTGGTAGAAACATCCAAGCATCCGCAAAGAAATATTAATGTAGCTTGATTGTATCTCTTGTCCTTTGCCCATTTTTATTTATTCTTGCTTTTACTTAAATGAATTAATTAAATTTCTCGGCTGTTCCACGGTCTACCTAGGACTGAAATTTAAAATGCACATCCCATAACCAACGATTATCAAGAGCAACCCACAGCATTGGGTTTACACTGAAAATGAAAAATAAAACAATGAATATTAAATCCATTCAGGAAAAAGACCATCTTTGAGTCTTTAGGTTAAACTCTGGTAAGTGGAATTTGTCATTCTGCAGGTGATCATATTTTTCAAAAGAAAAATATGCATTTTTGTGACAATTAATAAAAAACTCCAACTTTGAGATTAGAAGCTGGATGAATAATGCCATATAGAATCATAGAATGGTTTGGGTTGGAAGGAACCTTAAAGATCATCAAGTTCCAACCCACTGCCATGGGCAGAGACACCTCCCACCAGGCTGCTCAAAGTCTTGTCCAACCTGGCCTTGAACCCCTCCAGGGATGGGGCAGCCACAGCTTCTCTGAGCAACCTGGGCCAGGGTAACACCAAAGAAGTTCTCCCCAGATCTCATCTCAATCTCCCCTCTTTCAGTGTCAAACCCTTCCCCCTCGTCCTATGGTTCCCCTCCCTGATCCAGAGTCCCTCCCCAGCTTTCCTGGAGCCCCTTGAGGGACTGGAAGGGGCTCTAAGGTCTCCTTGGAGCCTTCTCTTCTCCAGGCTGAACCCCCCAACTCTCTCAGCCTGTCCTCACAGAAAAGGGGCTCCATCCCTCTGATCATACTCGTGGCCCTCTGCTGGACCTGTCCCAACAGGTCCATGTCCTTCCTGTGTTGAGGACTCCAAAACTGGACACAGTACGCCAGGTGGGGTCTCATGAGAGCAAAGCACAGGGGTAGAATCCCCTTCCTTGCCCTGCTGACCACACTTCTTCTGATGCAGGCCAGGATGCAGTTGGCTTTCTGGGCTGCCAGCACACACATCCGGCTCCTGTTGAGCTTCTCATCCACCAACACTCCAAGTCGTTCTCCTCAGGGCTGCTCTCCAGCCATTCTCCGCCCAAACTGTATTTGTTCCTGGGATTGCCATGACCCAGGTGCAGGACCCTGCACTTTGCCTCGTTGAATTTCATGAGGTTCACACAGGCCCACCTCTCCAGCCTTTCCAGATTCTTCTGGGTGGCATCCCTACGTCTCAATAACAAGAAGAATTTCCCAATCAACCCGTAATTATACTCTATGATAACGCAACGATATTGCAATCCCCACATGGGTACCAATTCTCTGCTCATCAGCCTTCTGGCTGGGCAGGATGCTGAGTGGAGCACATGGAATAGCACTTACGGGAGTGGAAAGGAAAAAGGAAAGGAAAGGGACCTGCAGAGCATTCAGTCAGATGCCAACTTCAGAAGAAAGGCACAGAATCTTCCTAAAATATCCCACAGAAAAAAAGGTTTTAATTATCATTGTCAAAGAAGTGTATCGAGTTGGTTGATTCTGAAAAAGTACTGAATTCTACCAAGATTTTTTAGACTTTTTCATTGGACAAATATATATTTTTTTAAAATTAAACTACCTATCATTCCAAACCCAGTTTGCTTTAGTGACGAATGAAGTAAAGCTATTTCTCGCCTGTGGCGGGTCCAGCCTCTACCATTTTCATTACTCTACTTCTAACCCTATGACCTAAGTGGGTTTATTCATAAAACGTGAAAAAAGCAAGCTGTTGTTCAAAATTTAAAGACTTAAAAAGCCTTCTCAGTAATTTCCAATTACTGCGTCACAAATTATTTTCCTTTTGACAGATTTCTTTTGATTTATTTGCCAGTAAAAGTTTCAATAGGTCCTGTGACTGGGGCCCCTTATGGGAGAAAATTCATGCCTAATTTTCCTGCAGTATTAAGATTTTTGTTACCTTTGGAAATTGCCTCATTTTCAACCGATTTCATGTGTCTACACCAATTTCCAACAACATTTTTGTTTTCATGCACCACTTTGGATGGAAACCCTCCCACTTTGACTTCTCTCTCTTTGGGAGACTTGTTTGCAGAGAAAGCCGTGTTTACCCAAGGTGTGACACCAAATAGAGACCTTCCCATTAAAACGGTCATTAAAGTCAAAATAAAATTGCTCATCTTGTTGATTTTTGTGTTTATATGTTGTCCCACCAACTAAATATTTATAATATAACTGTTATTATTTCTCAATAATGCTTTGATTCTCTTTAGACAGGGAACACTTTCAGTATCAGCTCTCATGTGAAGCAAGGATCAATATTTGCCACTTCATATTTAAATTATCACACACAGAAGTATCAGAAGCGATCAAAAATCTTTTCAAAAGTTAGAAATAAGAATGTTTTAGGTGGAAAACAGAAAAAGACCAGTTTTTGAATGGCTGAAGGGGCTCTTGAAGAGACCACCCAGATCTTCTGTTATCCAGATAGTGTGTAAAGACAATGTACTGCCTATTTTACTTACACTAAATCATGGGGAGATTTTTATATTAACTGCTTCAAAACTGAACGGAAACAAATGCTAAACATAATATATAAAAGCAGAGAAAAAGAATTCACATCAGTCAAACCCCATTTTAAAGAATACTAATTGATGTGCTTTTCCCTATTGCATTAATCCACGCAAAAATCATTGAAGGCTCAACAATCACAGAATCACAGAATAATATGGGGTTGGAAGGGACCTCTGGAGATCATCTACTCCAACACCCTGCCAAAGCAGGGCCACCCACAGCAGGTTGCACAGGAACGTGTCCAGGTGGGGTTTGAATGTCTCCAGAGAAGGAGACTCCACCACCTCTCTGGGCAGCCTCTGCCAGGGCTCTGCCACCCTCAAAGTGAAGAAGTTCCTCCTCATGTTTAGATGGAACTTCTTATGTTCAAGGTTTGTGCACATTTCCTCTTGTCCTGTCCCTGGGCACCACTGAAAAAAGACCAGCCCCATCCTCCTGACACTCTCCATTTAAGTATTTATAGGTGTTGATCAGATTCCTCCTCAGTCTTCTCCAGACTAAAGAGACCGAAGTCCCTCAGCCCTTCCTCATCAGAGAGATGCTCCAGGCCCCTCAGCATCTTTGTAGCCCTCTGCTGGCCCCTCTCCAGCACTTCCCTCTCCTTCTGGAACTGGGGAGCCCACAACTGGACCCAGTGCTCCACAAGGGGCCTCCCCAGGGCAGAGCAGAGGGGGAGGATGACCTCCCTCCACCTGCTGGCCACACTCTTGTTGATGGACCCCAGGATGCCATTGGCCTTCTTGGTCACAAGGGCACATTGCTGGCTCGTGGGCATCCTGTTGTCCATGAACCAGGACATCAATGTATCTACTTCACATTTCTCCACATTCTCCCTTCACAGACTAAAGCCAAAGAAACTATGTCAGATTTGCAAATATTTTAGCTATTTTCAAGGATGGTACTTTGACACTTTCCCTCTCTGTACTGAAGGACGGGCAAGTAATCCATATCATGAGAAAGGGGTGTCTATACCTTCCTGGGATCCAGCTCCAATCACAGAATCACATGGGGTTGGAAGGGACCTCTGGAGATCATCTAGTCCAACCCCTCCTGCCAAAGCGGGTCCACCCAGAGCAGGTTGCACAGGAACATGTCCAGGTGGGGTTTGAATGTCTCCAGAGAAGGAGACTCCACCACCTCTCTGGGCAGCCTCTGCCAGGGCTCGGCCACCCTCACAGGAAAGAAGTTCCTCCTCATGTTTAGGTGGAACTTCTGATATTCAAGTCTGTTCCCACTTCCTCTTGTCCCAATATCCCAGCCCAGCTCACATTCCAAGGAAAAAAAGAGTTGGCAGCTGGATAACGGATACAAGTTGCCTTTATGTTGGTATTTTACACAGAAATATTGCTGGTAATTAACAATATTTTTTCAAAGCTAATCTCCAAGGCCCTGATCCAGCAAAGACACATTCTTAAATTAGCGGAATTGCGTAATTCCATCACCTCTGACGGCACAAGAGAAGCGTGGTTGCCCTTTTGCCAGGACAGGCACCGAATCGGTTTCCTTTTCGACCCCCATTTTCCCCAGACCGTGACCCAACGAGGGGAAAAACACAAAGGGAAGACACACGAGCATGAACACATCGACACGACCCACGTGAGATTCAGAAGAAAACCATAAAGGTGAAGGTGGGAGAACGTATTTCACAACAGGAAGCACGATTCATGCAATAATCAATTAATAGCGCGTCCACAACGGAATTATTAGACAGTAGAAATGACAGATGACAAGCCCAGGCTCAATATTTACGCTAAGACATTCCATAATAAAATAAGATATTGCGTCTTCTCTGTTTTTTATAATTTAGAAAAGCCACCAAAAGCAACGCTGGCACTAAATCCTAATTAAGCCACCTAGAGACCTAGTGCTGCGGGCTTATTCCCTGTGGGATACAGGAATATATCTACCATTTTCCTTCCCTTATCCCCCAGTTTAACCAGTTTAGCTGCTTAGTAAGCATGGGATGCTTTATATTTGTTTTTATTTCTATAAATCTAAAGGCTATAGATTGATTTGATCTTACACAAATCCATAGTAGCTTGAAAATGTGAGTGTCAATGATCAGCCACCAGCAAAACCACATTTTTATAAGTGCTTTAATGGGAAATACTGGTTATTAACTGCTACTAATTAGTCAGTGTCATCATTCTAAAGCCACCTTCATCTTTCCTCCTTTGTTTTATTAATTCCCTCTCTCCACCTCCAATTTAAAGGTATAACTGTTCGTGTCCATATTCATGTTTGCACCCAAAATGTACCAAAATAGTATTAAAAACTTTAATTTTATGGGATGTCTAGAGCCAGGCAACATCATCCGGGGGGGGGGAAATCAGGCTTGGGGAGACCAGGCAATATTTGGGGTTAAGCCTTATATTTCTTACCAAGAGTCCTTTAAAGAAGCCTGGATGGGAGGGTCATGATTTATAAATCACCATAATTAATTATCTTCTGTGTCTAGTAATTTATGCATTCCATCTCTTTACTGAGCAGGCTGTTCCCAGGATAAAATCCTGCACTACTTAACACATGGATTCACACAAAATCCACTTTATCTTTTTTTTTGACACCTCCATTTGTGCCACTGTATTTCATGCTATTTCCAGACTTCAGAAGGCAAGTTTCCTGAGCACAGCCTTTTCTAATCCTATATTAATTACCAGTACAACAGAGAATTAGCTACTAAAACCTACTACCTGTTTATTTTTCTAGCAGCAATTTCTACTTGAAATACTCTGTCCTTCTTCTGTCTTCATTAAAGGGTGGCCTGCAATGAAAACCTGAGATTTTACAGTCTCTCTAGGCTGATATACTCATATCTCAACCGATGCAGAACTCTCCATTCGGAAAGTAATACCAGTAAACTATTTCTCCCCCAGTTTCAGCATGGGGACCAAGGAGATGAGGTTTTTGCTCTAAAAACTTTATAAACAGGTTATAGGAAAAAGCATTAGTGCTTATTTTCATCCCTAAACTCCCCTAAAAGATGCCCCGTCCATGGAGCAGTCTCCCAAGGACGATTTTTCCAATTAACATTGTCGCATGGAATTACCCAAATTTCACTGGAATAAACTGGAATAATTAAGCCATTTCTTTTATTTTCCGGATATCATTCCTACACCTAAAACGTTCCATCTTAAATAAGATTTTAGTTTTGACTCTCCTCATCATTATGAATCATTTTTAACTAACGCCTTTGAAATCTTTGGGTTTTGCCTGCTCGAATACCGTCCCCCTGTTCCAAATTAATCTGGAGAAGGCCCCTGGGAGAGCTTGATTTTCATCTCCTGTTGACATCCTTCAGCGAAGCTCTCCATCAGTACGTCCTACTAGAAAATGTCTTTTGTACAAAAAAAAAAAAAAAGAAAAAAAAAAAGAGCTATTTCAGTTTGCCTGCCAGATTTTCTTCCCTTGACAATCAAGCTGGTTTTACTTATATTTACTGTGTGGTCTCCTGCTATTGTACGCCGGCTTCGCTGGGAAGCGGCGTTTCCACCCTGGATGCTTTCCATCTTCTGCTCAATTTTTATTTTTTTTTTCCCCCTTGTTTTCCTAAAACTTCTAGCATCTCGGGTAATCTCTTCAATTATCCGCAGTGTCAACAGTGAAATAGTAAAACTTAATTTTGAGTCGGCGTAAACAGCTCGGAGAAAGCATTTGGGGACTGCAAGTGGAATTTATTTTCAAATTTCCCTCTATTTTATATAGTTTCTGGAGAGCGTCATGAACAAGGATTTTTATGTTGTCATTCAGGGCTGATGATTCTCATAGTTTTTATTCTGCATAATCACAACGGATCAGGCATATCGCAAAAGGCAGCTCTTTCTTAATTTATCGTTAATTCCTGAACTTAAGGGAAAAACTCTATCCTTCCCATTCTTGAAAAGCAATTTATAGAGACAACATAACCAAAACCAATGGGAATCGAGGAAATATTAGACATTTATACATAAAATAAAGTCTATCTCTGAGCTAATTCCCAACAAACTACGTAACTGGATGGAAGCTTTGTGAATCACAGCTTCAGTTCTTATGTCATAGCTTCGGAAAAGGATTAAAATACTTGAACATTAGAAGCATTTAAGACCCCCCAAGGCCACACGTTAATTCTAGAAGTTATATTCTATTATATTTTTTTTTTAATAAAAAGAAAAAACAACAAGACCCAACAACAAAACACCGAAACTGCTATTAGACTCCCACCTCTACCACATTTTTTAGGACATAAATCAAGGATGCCGTAAAGACACAAACCATCCCCCTTAGAAATTAATGCGATTCGGTAATTTACGGACAAAAAACATGCAGAGATCAGTCCCGGGGCATGCAGCATGCAGTAAAAGGGAGAGCAGAGGTTAATAACCTGGAAGCATAGGATCTGAGAATGTGAGAACAAGTTAAAGACAAGAGTTCCTCTCCATTGTCACTGAGGGTCGAGAAGCAATGCTGCAGCGTAGAGCAGTGGGAGTGGGGGAAATACAGTTTGTCCAAGACATATACATATCTCCGCAAGTGGCGGCAGGTATAACTGAAAGACAAGGGTAAAAAGGGAGAAAAAACAGAAAAAAGAGGTATTTTCCTTTAAGAAAGCTAATTCATGGTTTGTTTTTTTTTTTTGTTGCGTGTGCCAAGAGTCAACGGAAGGTGCCAAGAGTCAACGGGAGATGCCAAGTAAGCAATGGAGCAGTTTGACATAAAACAAGGCTCAAAAGCCAGACAGATCTGTCTGGTTCTGTCCCTACCACCAAGGGAACTCACCAACTCTCAAACGTTAGAGATGCAAGAAATTGGGAATTTATAAATTCGTATTTTTCATTTTTTTTTTTACCTTTTTTTCCTTTCTTGGGTTGATAACGCATTAAGAAAAGTTGGGGGTTTTTTTTTTGCCCCTCTCCATTTGCCCTGAAAATATAAATGCATGAGTCCAAAGCCGGTTTGCAAAGTTTACCATCAGAAAAAAATTTGACCAAATTTAACTGATTTTCACGGGAATTGATGTCTTGCCCTTAAGGGAAAAAATTCACACAGAATTATCAGTCCTGGGATTCCAGCGGCCGAGTATTCCTGTAGTTAATTCCAGTGCCTCAAACAAGGTGCTTTGTTACACTGAGTTACACACTTAACACCTGGTCAGCTTTTTAATGAGAAGCTACAATCAATTCCATGAAATAATTATAATAAAATATTTAGTCTTCATACTAACCCACTCGGAATGCTTTAAGTAAGAGATATTGTCTACGCCTACTCACAGGACATCCTCCAATTCCTAATGGAAAGGACAATAAATTAATTAGAGTAGTTCACCTGTGATGAACTGCATCAGTGGTAAACTCTGAAGCACATACATCATATAATCTCAAATATTTATTATTATAGGTTTTGCAAAGAAAATACTGCACTGCATCATGGTGTACAATAGAGCACGAGTCTTGTGAGGAGCAGCTGAGGGAGCTGGGGGTGTTCAGCCTGGAGAAAAGGAGGCTGAGGGGAGACCTTCTCGCTCTCTCCAACTCCCTGAAAGGAGGGTGTAGCCAGGGGAGGTCGGTCTCTTCTCCCAAGGAACACGCGATGGGACAAGAGGAAACAGCCCCAAGTTACACCAGGGGAAGCTTAGGATGGATATTGGGAAAAATTTCTTCATGGAAAGGGTTGTCAAGCTTTAGCAGAGGCTGCCCAGGGAAGTGGTGGAGTCACCATCCCTGGAGGTATTTAAAAGCCAGGCAGATGTGGTGCTGAGGGACATGGGTTAGTAGTGGTTTCTTGTCAGTGTTGGGTTGATGGTTGGACTTGATGATCTCAAAGGTCCCTTCCAACCTGGACAATTCTATGATTCTAATACACATGTGATACCTCAGCTCCCAGGAAAACTCTGCCCAGAGTATGGAGTGTGGCAAGTCCTCCAGAAAGCATCTTATGCAGCTTAATGCACTTTGAGATAAATAAGGCAGCTCTTCGTAAGCATCAAGATACTTCTAACCAGAGTTTCTGCGGTCCCTACTACAGCCTGAAGCAACAAACACCTAAACTTTAGGCTGTAACCTCCTTACAAATTAAAAAAATAAATAAATTGTTTCATAGCTTCATGAATTGAAACTTGGCCAATGGGTTATCTGCCCCAACTGTTTGCATTTCACAAGCAGTGAGATAAATATATATATATATATGCACACATACACGTATAGACAGACCTCTATAATCCCTTTATTAGATACATGTGGAAACACTCTTTAAGGAGACCAAATTATTCATGTCCCTCAGGCGAAGAACAGGACAGAAAAGAGTGCCACCAACAGCTTGGCCTTGCTACAATCAGCGGTGCTCCAAGCCTAAGAAGTTACCAAAACCAGGGGTTTTGACTGCTTTACTTTAAATGGAATTCACCACTGGGTTCACGTCAGCCACCTACCTTTGCTCTGCAAGTTGAGGACAGTCCCTTTGGGCACTTCATCTGAGGATATACTAGTTTTCAGGAGAGGCAACTGCTGAAAGGAGGCAATTTCTTAAGCCATCAGGCCTTTTTTTTGACCACAGCATGTTCTGAGCACCACAGGCTGTTCTCTTCATTCCATAGGCCAAGGACGGAGAAGATAAAGAATGGTATTTACCACAAAGAGGAACCCTCAAAACATGAGCCTGCCCTTCCAGTTACCCACAGAGGGCACAGATTTTTCCAGATCCAGATTAAAAAGCATCTTTTAGAATGATGCCGCTTAGAAGATTTAAACTTTTAACAGTGCACTATTCCCATTGAGTAGATTTTATCAGCCTTGTTACTAGAATATTGTACCTTATTTCAAACCCCTGGAGGTCTCACTCCAGCCATTCAAGACTTGATCCCCAAAGCATGATGACCACATTTAGGATTAACTAACAAACTGGATGAGCAAATGAAAATGCTCCGAGGACTGGAGCCCCTCTTCTGTGAGGACAGGCTGAGAGAGTTGGGGGGGCTCAGCCTGGAGAAGAGAAGGCCCCAAGGAGACCTCAGAGCCCCTTCCAGTCCCTCAAGGGGCTCCAGAAAAGCTGGGGAGGGACTCTGGATCAGGGACGTGAGGAGGGGAAGGGTTTGACACTGAAAGAGGGGAGATTGAGATGAGATCTAAGGAAGAACTTCTCTGCTGTGAGGGTGGTGAGACCCTGGCCCAAATTGCCCAGAGAAGCTGTGGCTGCCCCATCCCTGGAGGGGTTCAAGGCCAGGTTGGATGGGGCTTTGAGCAACCAGGTCTTGTGGGAGGTGTCCCTACAGCACAGAGAACCTGACGTCTCTGAAGAGGCCTGTAAACTATCTGCTACTTGAGAATTCTTTCTAGTCATGTTTCTGGCATCCGTGAATATGTTTTCTTCCCTGATCCTGGCATTGCCTGATCTTGCCCAGCAGCTGGTATAAAATGAGAAGGTAGGGAGGAGGATTCAGTATTGGCTGGGCAAATGAGAGAAGAACAAAAAAATCCCCAACAACAAATTCTTTTAGGAAAAGAAAAAAGAAATAAAATTGCTCAAGAGGGAAATTGTTCTTCCTTGTAACTCTCCCCAACTTCTAGAGTCATCCTTCCCAGTGCCACCTTGCAAGTCTGTTGTCATAAATCTTCAGAGATGAATGCCTGCACTTGACTTCTCTGAGGATGCTCTTACCTCCTTATACCAACCTCCTGTAAGCCTGGAGCCCTGCTCCTCTCTTCCCAAGAGCTTTTTAGATTTGTCTGAACTAGCAGACTTAAAATCACAGAATGCTAGGCATTGGAAGGGACCTCTGGAGATCATCTACTCCTACCCCCTGCCAAAGCAGGTCCACCCAGAGCAGGCTGCATAGGAAGCCGTCCAGGGGGAGTTTGAGTATCTCCAGAGAAGGAGACTCCACCACCTCTCTGAGCAGCCTCTTCCACTGATCTGCCACACTCAAAGGAAAGAAGATTTTCCTCATGTTCAGACAGAATTTCTCATGTTCCTGTTTGTGCCCATTGCTCCTTGTCCTGTCACCGGGCACCACTGAGAAGAGTCTGGCACATCCTCTTCCCACCTACCCTTTAGATATTGCTCAGCATTGATGAGGTCCTCTCTCAGTCTTCTCTTCTCCAAGCTGAACAGCCCCAGGTCCCTCAGCTTTTCCTCATCAGAGAGATGCTCCAGGCCCCTCAGCATCTTTGTAGCCCTCTGCTGTCCCCTCTCCAGCAGTTCCCTGTCCTTCTTGAACTGGGGAGCCCAGAACTGGACCCAGTGCTCCAGCTCGGGCCTCCCCAGGGCAGAGCAGAGGGGGAGGATGACCTCCCTCCACCTGCTGGTCACACTCTTCCTGATGGACCCCAGGATGCCATTGGCCTTCTTGGCCACAAGGGTACATTGGTGCCTCGTGGGCAACCTGATGTCCACCAGGACACTATCATCACTCTGCCCTCAGAGAGGACAGAGATCCTTCCTGTACATACTCTTCACAGCAGAGCCACAGCCCACCCCAATGGATGCCGTGCCTCCTGCAGCTTTACTGAATCTCCCTGATCATCTGGAAGCCCTCCAAAGGACCTTGCATGAAACACACAGATAATGAAAACCAACAAACAATTTAGACTTTGCTAAAGATTCTTCCAAACCTGCTCTTGTGTCCTGTTCATCTGAAGAAAATTCCATGTCCCAAATGGTCATCGCAATTGGTTTGGTTTAAGGAATCACTTCCCTTCCCATTTTTAGCTCAAACTCCATATAATCCCAGGGGCGTACACAAGACTACAGCCTCAGAGGTAACACTCAGCAAAATTAAGAGTTAAAAAATCAGAAGTGCTGAATTTCATGTTACGCTCACATTATTTTTTTCCATCTAGAATTTTAAGGACACACTTGAACAAGACGACAGCACTAAGCAAAACACGCAAAGCCACTTACGCCCTTATTTATTTAAACCAGAAAGTTGATATTTTCTCTACTGAGGTCAAATGTCATTTTAAAGTAAATATATCAAAGAGAACAAACATAAACAGCACTGGGCCAAATTCTTTTTAACAACAGAAAAATAAGCAAATTGGGCAGGGAATTAGAAAAATGGTATAAATATGGTATTCACCAACCTCTCTATAAATACAACTTGGTCTAAAACAGCGTATACAGGATTCCGAAGAAAAATTCCCAGTGCTAATGGTTAAATAATTGTAACACATAATCTTCCTCTTGGTGCCTGCCAGATTTTATGAAGGCTATAAATCTTTAAGGTTATTGGGGTAAAAAAAAAAAGGAAGGTCTTGAAGACATACATGCCACATGTATTAGCTCGGAGAAACTAGATTAATCTGCAGCAATAAAAAAAAAAAAAGCCAATTCTGCTAAGCCTGATTAAATATTTAGGTCATATTGTTTCCGCGGTAGAATTTGAAAAATGCACAGCAAATAACATCTTTTGCTGAGCTTGAAGACTTAATCGTTCTACTTTCAAAAGGGAGTTATGCTACAACATGACTCTACGGGAAAGCCAATAGAAAAGCCTCTTTAAAAAAAAAACCAACACAATAAAAGTATAAGCTAATTAAACTGGTACATGTTAGTCAGCAACCCAAATTACCCGTGTACATGTGGGGAGAATGTCGTGACGTGCTATGAACATTTTACTACTGTTCATGTAAGATAACTTGTGTTCTAGGAAGTCCTATTAGTCATTAGTCTTATGTTCCCAAAGTCAAACCCAACCAAAAGACATTCTACATTCACTAAAATATTACACAGATGATTGGACGGGGCTTTGAGCAACCTGGTCTGATGGGAGGTGTCCCTGCCCAGAGCAGGGGGTGGGACTGGGTGGTCTTTAGGGCCCCTTCCACCTCTAACCATTCTATGATTCTATTTCTAGTAAAGGAGGAAGGAAATGAAAACCAAATAAATTCTGGAGATCTTTGATAGCCTGAAAAATCACATGATAAATATCTAAGATTCATCTATAGAAAGGCCAAATTCCCCTGTAGAGATGAAGTTCTACCAAAAAGAACAAAAGGATCTGTATATCAGAATCACAGAATGGTTTGGGTTCCAACTAGTTCCAACCTCCCTGCCCTGGGCAGGAACACCTCCCACCACACCAGGTTGCTCAAAGCCCCCTCCAACCTGGCCTTCAACACCTCCAGGGATGGGGCAGCCACAGCTTCTCTGGGCAACCTGGGCCAGGCTCTCACCACCCTCACAGGAAAGAATATTAGAAGCAGACACAAGCAACTGATGACCCATCAGAAATAAAAAAGCCATGAAAGAGCTGGGAGGAGGCATCTATTCAGAACTGATGTTTCAGATGCAGAGACGAGGCTTTAATCACCCAGACACACCACTTACTCAGGAGGCACATATCCCTGGCAGCTTAAGAGATGCCACCATAGGAATGTCACTTCTGAAGCCTCCTGTGCTTTTATCCTTTGGCTAGACACTCAGGGCTAGACACTCTGCACG